>OX345661.1:13000000-13452500 GCA_947044415.1 Eupithecia dodoneata | reverse complement strand
CTAACCTAACCTAACCTAACCTAACCTAACCTAACCTAACCTAACCTAACCTAACCTAACCTAACCTAACCTAACCTAACCTAACCTAACCTAACCTAACCTAACCTAACCTAACCTAACCTAACCTAACCTAACCTAACCTAACCTAACCTAACCTAACCTAACCTAACCTAACCTAACCTAACCTAACCTAACCTAACCTAACCTAACCTAACCTAACCTAACCTAACCTAACCTAACCTAACCTAACCTAACCTAACCTAACCTAACCTAACCTAACCTAACCTAACCTAACCTAACCTAACCTAACCTAACCTAACCTAACCTAACCTAACCTAACCTAACCTAACCTAACCTAACCTAACCTAACCTAACCTAACCTAACCTAACCTAACCTAACCTAACCTAACCTAACCTAACCTAACCTAACCTAACCTAACCTAACCTAACCTAACCTAACCTAACCTAACCTAACCTAACCTAACCTAACCTAACCTAACCTAACCTAACCTAACCTAACCTAACCTAACCTAACCTAACCTAACCTAACCTAACCTAACCTAACCTAACCTAACCTAACCTAACCTAACCTAACCTAACCTAACCTAACCTAACCTAACCTAACCTAACCTAACCTAACCTAACCTAACCTAACCTAACCTAACCTAACCTAACCTAACCTAACCTAACCTAACCTAACCTAACCTAACCTAACCTAACCTAACCTAACCTAACCTAACCTAACCTAACCTAACCTAACCTAACCTAACCTAACCTAACCTAACCTAACCTAACCTAACCTAACCTAACCTAACCTAACCTAACCTAACCTAACCTAACCTAACCTAACCTAACCTAACCTAACCTAACCTAACCTAACCTAACCTAACCTAACCTAACCTAACCTAACCTAACCTAACCTAACCTAACCTAACCTAACCTAACCTAACCTAACCTAACCTAACCTAACCTAACCTAACCTAACCTAACCTAACCTAACCTAACCTAACCTAACCTAACCTAACCTAACCTAACCTAACCTAACCTAACCTAACCTAACCTAACCTAACCTAACCTAACCTAACCTAACCTAACCTAACCTAACCTAACCTAACCTAACTAACCTGCCAGTGCCGGGAGTAATTTCTGTAGTGATTTTTTCATATCCTCAATTCTTGGCCAAAACTTGATTTTTATATGATTAATGGGTAAATGTTCACAATGGAAACACAATGGGACGATTATAAGACAAAAGTAGTTTTCGTCAGTACCTACCTGCCAGTGCCGGAAGTAGTTTCTGTAGTGATTTTTTCATATCCTCAATTCTTTGTCAAAACTTGATTTTTATATGATTAATAGGTAAACATTCACAGTGGAATCACTTTGGGACGATTATAAGACAAAAGTAGTTTTCGTCAGTACCTACCTGCCAGTGCCGGGAGTAGTTTCTGTAGTGATTTTTTCATATCCTCAATTCTTTGTAAAAACTTGATTTTTATATGATTAATAGGTAAACATTCACAGTGGAATCACTTTGGGACGATTATAAGACAAAAGTAGTTTTCGTCAGTACCTACCTGCCAGTGCCGGTAGTAGTTTCTGTAGTGATTTTTTCATATCCTCAATTCTTGGCCAAAACTTGATTTTTATATGATTAATGGGTAAATGTTCACAATGGAAACACAATGGGACGATTATAAGACAAAAGTAGTTTTCGTCAGTACCTACCTGCCAGTGCCGGGAGTAGTTTCTGTAGTGATTTTTTCATATCCTCAATTCTTGGTCAAAACTTGATTTTTATATGATTAATGGGTAAATGTTCACAATGGAAACACAATGGGACGATTATAAGACAAAAGTAGTTTTCGTCAGTACCTACCTGCCAGTGCCGGGAGTAGTTTCTGTAGTGATTTTTTCATATCCTCAATTCTTTGTAAAAACTTGATTTTTATATGATTAATAGGTAAACATTCACAGTGGAATCACTTTGGGACGATTATAAGACAAAAGTAGTTTTCGTCAGTACCTACCTGCCAGTGCCGGAAGTAGTTTCTGTAGTGATTTTTTCATATCCTCAATTCTTTGTCAAAACTTTATTTTTATATGATTAATAGGTAAACATTCACAGTGGAATCACTTTGGGACGATTATAAGACAAAAGTAGTTTTCGTCAGTACCTGCCTGCCAGTGCCGGGAGTAGTTTCTGTAGTGATTTTTTCATATCCTCAATTCTTGGCCAAAACTGGATTTTTATATGATTAATGGGTAAATGTTCACAATGGAAACACAATGGGACGATTATAAGACAAAAGTAGTTTTCGTCAGTACCTACCTGCCAGTGCCGGGAGTAGTTTCTGTAGTGATTTTTTCATATCCTCAATTCTTTGTAAAAACTAGATTTTTATATGATTAATAGGTAAACATTCACAGTGGAATCACTTTGGGACGATTATAAGACAAAAGTAATTTTCGTCAGTACCTACCTGCCAGTGCCGGAAGTAGTTTCTGTAGTGATTTTTTCATATCCTCAATTCTTTGTCAAAACTTGATTTTTATATGATTAATAGGTAAACATTCACAGTGGAATCATTTTGGGACGATTATAAGACAAAAGTAGTTTTCGTCAGTACCTACCTGCCAGTGCCGGGAGTAGTTTCTGTAGTGATTTTTTCATATCCTCAATTCTTTGTAAAAACTTGATTTTTATATGATTAATAGGTAAACATTCACAGTGGAATCACTTTGGGACGATTATAAGACAAAAGTAGTTTTCGTCAGTACCTACCTGCCAGTGCCGGGAGTAGTTTCTGTAGTGATTTTTTCATATCCTCAATTCTTGGCCAAAACTTGATTTTTATATGATTAATGGGTAAATGTTCACAATGGAAACACAATGGGACGATTATAAGACAAAAGTAGTTTTCGTCAGTACCTACCTGCCAGTGCCGGGAGTAGTTTCTGTAGTGATTTTTTCATATCCTCAATTCTTTGTAAAAACTTGATTTTTATACGATTAATAGGTAAACATTCACAGTGAAATCACTTTGGGACGATTATAAGACAAAAGTAGTTTTCGTCAGTACCTACCTGCCAGTGCCGGAAGTAGTTTCTGTAGTGATTTTTTCATATCCTCAATTCTTTGTCAAAACTTGATTTTTATATGATTAATAGGTAAACATTCACAGTGGAATCACTTTGGGACGATTATAAGACAAAAGTAGTTTTTGTCAGTACCTACCTGCCAGTGCCGGGAGTAATTTCTGTAGTGATTTTTTCATATCCTCAATTCTTGGCCAAAACTTGATTTTTATATGATTAATGGGTAAATGTTCACAATGGAAACACAATGGGACGATTATAAGACAAAAGTAGTTTTCGTCAGTACCTACCTGCCAGTGCCGGGAGTAGTTTCTGTAGTGATTTTTTCATATCCTCAATTCTTGGCCAAAACTTGATTTTTATATGATTAATGGGTAAACGTTCACAATGGAAACACAATGGGACGATTAAAAGACAAAAGTAGTTTTCGTCAGTACCTACCTGCCAGTGCCGGGAGTATTTTCTGTAGTGATTTTTTCATATCCTCAATTCTTTGTCAAAACTTGATTTTTATATGATTAATAGGTAAACATTCACAGTGGAATCACTTTGGGACGATTATAAGACAAAAGTAGTTTTCGTAAGTACCTACCTGCCAGTGCCGGAAGTAGTTTCTGTAGTGATTTTTTCATATCCTCAATTCTTTGTCAAAACTTGATTTTTATATGACTAATAGGTAAACATTCACAGTGGAATCACTTTGGAACGATTATAAGACAAAAGTAGTTTTTGTCAGTACCTACCTGCCAGTGCCGGGAGTAATTTCTGTAGTGATTTTTTCATATCCTCAATTCTTGGCCAAAACTTGATTTTTATATGATTAATGGGTAAATGTTCACAATGGAAACACAATGGGACGATTATAAGACAAAAGTAGTTTTCGTCAGTATCTACCTGCCAGTGCCGGGAGTAGTTTCTTTAGTGATTTTTTCATATCCTCAATTCTTTGTCAAAACTTGATTTTTATATGACTAATAGGTAAACATTGTGAACGTTTACCCATTAATCATATAAAAATCAAGTTTTGGCCAAGAATTGAGGATATGAAAAAATCACTACAGAAACTACTCCCGGCACTGGCAGGTAGGTACTGACGAAAACTACTTTTGTCTTATAATCGTCCCAAAGTGATTCCACTTTGAATGTTTACCTATTAATCATATAAAAATCAAGTTTTTACAAAGAATTGAGGATATGAAAAAATCACTACAGAAACTACTCCCGGCACTGGCAGGTAGGTACTGACGAAAACTACTTTTGTCTTATAATCGTCCCATTGTGTTTCCATTGTGAACATTTACCCATTAATCATATAAAAATCAAGTTTTGGCCAAGAATTGAGGATATGAAAAAATCTCTACAGAAATTACTCCCGGCACTGGCAGGTAGGTACTGACAAAAACTACTTTTGTCTTATAATCGTCCCAAAGTGATTCCACTGTGAATGTTTACCTATTAATCATATAAAAATCAAGTTTTGACAAAGAATATTGAGGATATGAAAAAATCACTACAGAAACTACTTCCGGCACTGGCAGGTAGGTACTGACGAAAACTACTTTTGTCTTATAATCGTCCCAAAGTGATTCCACTGTAGTTGTTTACCTATTAGTCATATAAAAATCAAGTTTTTACAAAGAATTGAGGATATGAAAAAATCACTACAGAAACTACTCCCGGCACTGGCAGGTAGGTACTGACGAAAACTACTTTTGTCTTATAATCGTCCCATTGTGTTTCCATTGTGAACATTTACCCATTAATCATATAAAAATCAAGTTTTGGCCAAGAATTGAGGATATGAAAAAATCACTGCAGAAACTACTCCCGGCACTGGCAGGTAGGTACTGACGAAAACTACTTTTGTCTTATAATCGTCCCAAAGTTATTCCACTGTGAATGTTTACCTATTAATCACATAAAAATCAAGTTTTTACAAAGAATTGAGGATATGAAAAAATCACTACAGAAACTACTCCCGGCACTGGCAGGTAGGTACTGACGAAAACTACTTTTGTCTTATAATCGTCCCAAAGTGATTCCACTGTGAATGTTTACCTATTAATCATATAAAAATCAAGTTTTGACAAAGAATTGAGGATATGAAAAAATCACTACAGAAACTACTCCCGGCACTGGCAGGTAGGTACTGACGAAAACTACTTTTGTCTTATAATCGTCCCATTGTGTTTCCATTGTGAACATTTACCCATTAATCATATAAAAATCAAGTTTTGGCCAAGAATTGAGGATATGAAAAAATCACTACAGAAATTACCCCCGGCACTGGCAGGTAGGTACTGACAAAAACTACTTTTGTCTTATAATCGTCCCAAAGTGATTCCACTGTGAATGTTTACCTATTAATCATATAAAAATCAAGTTTTGACAAAGAATTGAGGATATGAAAAAATCACTAAAGAAACTACTCCCGGCACTGGCAGGTAGGTACTGACGAAAACTACTTTTGTCTTATAATCGTCCCATTGTGTTTCCATTGTGAACATTTACCCATTAATCATATAAAAATCAAGTTTTGGCCAAGAATTGAGGATATGAAAAAATCACTACAGAAATTACTCCCGGCACTGGCAGGTAGGTACTGACAAAAACTACTTTTGTCTTATAATCGTCCCAAAGTGATTCCACTGTGAATGTTTACCTATTAGTCATATAAAAATCAAGTTTTGACAAAGAATTGAGGATATGAAAAAATCACTACAGAAACTACTCCCGGCACTGGCAGGTAGGTACTGACGAAAACTAATTTTGTCTTATAATCGTCCCATTGTGTTTCCATTGTGAACATTTACCCATTAATCATATAAAAATCAAGTTTTGGCCAAGAATTGAGGATATGAAAAAATCACTACAGAAATTACCCCCGGCACTGGCAGGTAGGTACTGACAAAAACTACTTTTGTCTTATAATCGTCCCAAAGTGATTCCACTGTGAATGTTTACCTATTAATCATATAAAAATCAAGTTTTGATTATAAGACAAAAGTAGTTTTCGTCAGTACCTACCTGCCAGTGCCGGGAGTAGTTTCTTTAGTGATTTTTTCATATCCTCAATTCTTTGTCAAAACTTGATTTTTATATGATTAATAGGTAAACATTCACAGTGGAATCACTTTGGGACGATTATAAGACAAAAGTAGTTTTTGTCAGTACCTACCTGCCAGTGCCGGGGGTAATTTCTGTAGTGATTTTTTCATATCCTCAATTCTTGGCCAAAACTTGATTTTTATATGATTAATGGGTAAATGTTCACAATGGAAACACAATGGGACGATTATAAGACAAAAGTAGTTTTCGTCAGTACCTGCCAGTGCCGGGAGTAGTTTCTGTAGTGATTTTTTCATATCCTCAATTCTTTGTCAAAACTTGATTTTTATATGATTAATAGGTAAACATTCACAGTGGAATCATTTTGGGACGATTATAAGACAAAAGTAGTTTTCGTCAGTACCTACCTGCCAGTGCCGGGAGTAGTTTCTGTAGTGATTTTTTCATATCCTCAATTCTTTGTAAAAACTTGATTTTTATATGATTAATAGGTAAACATTCACAGTGGAATAACTTTGGGACGATTATAAGACAAAAGTAGTTTTCGTCAGTACCTACCTGCCAGTGCCGGGAGTAGTTTCTGTAGTGATTTTTTCATATCCTCAATTCTTTGTCAAAACTTGATTTTTATATGACTAATAGGTAAACATTCACAGTGGAATCACTTTGGGACGATTATAAGACAAAAGTAGTTTTTGTCAGTACCTACCTGCCAGTGCCGGGAGTAATTTCTGTAGTGATTTTTTCATATCCTCAATTCTTGGCCAAAACTTGATTTTTATATGATTAATGGGTAAATGTTCACAATGGAAACACAATGGGACGATTATAAGACAAAAGTAGTTTTCGTCAGTACCTACCTGCCAGTGCCGGGAGTAGTTTCTTTAGTGATTTTTTCATATCCTCAATTCTTTGTCAAAACTTGATTTTTATATGATTAATAGGTAAACATTCACAGTGGAATCACTTTGGGACGATTATAAGACAAAAGTAGTTTTTGTCAGTACCTACCTGCCAGTGCCGGGGGTAATTTCTGTAGTGATTTTTTCATATCCTCAATTCTTGGCCAAAACTTGATTTTTATATGATTAATGGGTAAATGTTCACAATGGAAACACAATGGGACGATTATAAGACAAAAGTAGTTTTCGTCAGTACCTACCTGCCAGTGCCGGGAGTAGTTTCTGTAGTGATTTTTTCATATCCTCAATTCTTTGTCAAAACTTGATTTTTATATGATTAATAGGTAAACATTCACAGTGGAATCACTTTGGGACGATTATAAGACAAAAGTAGTTTTCGTCAGTACCTACCTGCCAGTGCCGGGAGTAGTTTCTGTAGTGATTTTTTCATATCCTCAATTCTTTGTAAAAACTTGATTTTTATATGATTAATAGGTAAACATTCACAGTGGAATAACTTTGGGACGATTATAAGACAAAAGTAGTTTTCGTCAGTACCTACCTGCCAGTGCCGGGAGTAGTTTCTGCAGTGATTTTTTCATATCCTCAATTCTTGGCCAAAACTTGATTTTTATATGATTAATGGGTAAATGTTCACAATGGAAACACAATGGGACGATTATAAGACAAAAGTAGTTTTCGTCAGTACCTACCTGCCAGTGCCGGGAGTAGTTTCTGTAGTGATTTTTTCATATCCTCAATTCTTTGTAAAAACTTGATTTTTATATGACTAATAGGTAAACAACTACAGTG
Organism: Eupithecia dodoneata; assembly: GCA_947044415.1. NCBI lineage: Eukaryota > Metazoa > Arthropoda > Insecta > Lepidoptera > Geometridae > Eupithecia > Eupithecia dodoneata. Next base: position 13,444,617 of record OX345661.1, on the reverse strand, counting down.
GAATCACTTTGGGACGATTATAAGACAAAAGTAGTTTTCGTCAGTACCTACCTGCCAGTGCCGGAAGTAGTTTCTGTAGTGATTTTTTCATATCCTCAATATTCTTTGTCAAAACTTAATTTTTATATGATTAATAGGTAAACATTCACAGTGGAATCACTTTGGGACGATTATAAGACAAAAGTAGTTTTTGTCAGTACCTACCTGCCAGTGCCGGGAGTAATTTCTGTAGTGATTTTTTCATATCCTCAATTCTTGGCCAAAACTTGATTTTTATATGATTAATGGGTAAATGTTCACAATGGAAACACAATGGGACGATTATAAGACAAAAGTAGTTTTCGTCAGTACCTACCTGCCAGTGCCGGGAGTAGTTTCTGTAGTGATTTTTTCATATCCTCAATTCTTTGTAAAAACTTGATTTTTATATGATTAATAGGTAAACATTCAAAGTGGAATCACTTTGGGACGATTATAAGACAAAAGTAGTTTTCGTCAGTACCTACCTGCCAGTGCCGGGAGTAGTTTCTGTAGTGATTTTTTCATATCCTCAATTCTTGGCCAAAACTTGATTTTTATATGATTAATGGGTAAACGTTCACAATGTTTACCTATTAGTCATATAAAAATCAAGTTTTGACAAAGAATTGAGGATATGAAAAAATCACTAAAGAAACTACTCCCGGCACTGGCAGGTAGATACTGACGAAAACTACTTTTGTCTTATAATCGTCCCATTGTGTTTCCATTGTGAACATTTACCCATTAATCATATAAAAATCAAGTTTTGGCCAAGAATTGAGGATATGAAAAAATCACTACAGAAATTACTCCCGGCACTGGCAGGTAGGTACTGACAAAAACTACTTTTGTCTTATAATCGTCCCAAAGTGATTCCACTGTGAATGTTTACCTATTAGTCATATAAAAATCAAGTTTTGACAAAGAATTGAGGATATGAAAAAATCACTACAGAAACTACTTCCGGCACTGGCAGGTAGGTACTTACGAAAACTACTTTTGTCTTATAATCGTCCCAAAGTGATTCCACTGTGAATGTTTACCTATTAATCATATAAAAATCAAGTTTTGACAAAGAATATTGAGGATATGAAAAAATCACTACAGAAACTACTTCCGGCACTGGCAGGTAGGTACTGACGAAAACTACTTTTGTCTTATAATCGTCCCAAAGTGATTCCACTGTGAATGTTTACCTATTAATCATATAAAAATCAAGTTTTGATTATAAGACAAAAGTAGTTTTCGTCAGTACCTACCTGCCAGTGCCGGGAGTAGTTTCTTTAGTGATTTTTTCATATCCTCAATTCTTTGTCAAAACTTGATTTTTATATGATTAATAGGTAAACATTCACAGTGGAATCACTTTGGGACGATTATAAGACAAAAGTAGTTTTTGTCAGTACCTACCTGCCAGTGCCGGGGGTAATTTCTGTAGTGATTTTTTCATATCCTCAATTCTTGGCCAAAACTTGATTTTTATATGATTAATGGGTAAATGTTCACAATGGAAACACAATGGGACGATTATAAGACAAAAGTAGTTTTCGTCAGTACCTGCCAGTGCCGGGAGTAGTTTCTGTAGTGATTTTTTCATATCCTCAATTCTTTGTCAAAACTTGATTTTTATATGATTAATAGGTAAACATTCACAGTGGAATCATTTTGGGACGATTATAAGACAAAAGTAGTTTTCGTCAGTACCTACCTGCCAGTGCCGGGAGTAGTTTCTGTAGTGATTTTTTCATATCCTCAATTCTTTGTAAAAACTTGATTTTAATATGATTAATAGGTAAACATTCACAGTGGAATAACTTTGGGACGATTATAAGACAAAAGTAGTTCCTACCTGCCAGTGCCGGGAGTAGTTTCTGTAGTGATTTTTTCATATCCTCAATTCTTGGCCAAAACTTGATTTTTATATGATTAATGGGTAAACGTTCACAATGGAAACACAATGGGACGATTAAAAGACAAAAGTAATTTTCGTCAGTACCTACCTGCCAGTGCCGGGAGTAGTTTCTGTAGTGATTTTTTCATATCCTCAATTCTTTGTAAAAACTTGATTTTTATATGATTAATAGGTAAACATTCACAGTGGAATCACTTTGGGACGATTATGAGACAAAAGTAGTTTTTGTCAGTACCTACCTGCCAGTGCCGGGAGTAATTTCTGTAGTGATTTTTTCATATCCTCAATTCTTGGCCAAAACTTGATTTTTATATGATTAATGGGTAAATGTTCACAATGGAAACACAATGGGACGATTATAAGACACTAGTAGTTTTCGTCAGTACCTACCTGCCAGTGCCGGAAGTAGTTTCTGTAGTGATTTTTTCATATCCTCAATTCTTTGTCAGAACTTGATTTTTATATGATTAATAGGTAAACATTCACAGTGGAATCACTTTGGGACGATTATAAGACAAAAGTAGTTTTTGTCAGTACCTACCTGCCAGTGCCGGGAGTAGTTTCTGTAGTGATTTTTTCATATCCTCAATTCTTGGCCAAAACTTGATTTTTATATGATTAATGGGTAAATGTTCACAATGGAAACACAATGGGACGATCATAAGACAAAAGTAGTTTTCGTCAGTACTTACCTGCCAGTGCCGGGAGTAGTTTCTGTAGTGATTTTTTCATATCCTCAATTCTTTGTAAAAACTTGATTTTTATATGATTAATAGGTAAACATTCACAGTGGAATCACTTTGGGACGATTATAAGACAAAAGTAGTTTTCGTCAGTACCTACCTGCCAGTGCCGGGAGTAGTTTCTGTAGTGATTTTTTCATATCCTCAATTCTTTGTAAAAACTTGATTTTTATATGATTAATAGGTAAACATTCACAGTGGAATCACTTTGGGACGATTATAAGACAAAAGTAGTTTTCGTCAGTACCTACCTGCCAGTGCCGGAAGTCGTTTCTGTAGTTATTTTTTCATATCCTCAATTCTTTGTCAAAACTTGATTTTTATATGATTAATAGGTAAACATTCACAGTGGAATCACTTTGGGACGATTATAAGACAAAAGTAGTTTTCGTCAGTACCTACCTGCCAGTGCAGGAAGTAGTTTCTGTAGAGATTTTTTCATATCCTCAATTCTTTGTCAAAACTTGATTTTTATATGATTAATAGGTAAACATTCACAGTGGAATCACTTTGGGACGATTATAAGACAAAAGTAGTTTTTGTCAGTACCTACCTGCCAGTGCCGGGAGTAATTTCTGTAGTGATTTTTTCATATCCTCAATTCTTGGCCAAAACTTGATTTTTATATGATTAATGGGTAAATGTTCACAATGGAAACACAATGGGACGATTATAAGACAAAAGTAGTTTTCGTCAGTACCTACCTGCCAGTGCCGGAAGTAGTTTCTGTAGTGATTTTTTCATATCCTCAATTCTTTGTCAAAACTTGATTTTTATATGATTAATAGGTAAAAATTCACAGTGGAATCACTTTGGGACGATTATAAGACAAAAGTAGTTTTTGTCAGTACCTACCTGCCAGTGCCGGGAGTAGTTTCTGTAGTGATTTTTTCATATCCTCAATTCTTGGCCAAAACTTGATTTTTATATGATTAATGGGTAAATGTTCACAATGGAAACACAATGGGACGATCATAAGACAAAAGTAGTTTTCGTCAGTACCTACCTGCCAGTGCCGGGAGTAGTTTCTGTAGTGATTTTTTCATATCCTCAATTCTTTGTCAAAACTTAATTTTTATATGATTAATAGGTAAACATTCACAGTGGAATTACTTTGGGACGATTATAAGACAAAAGTAGTTTTCGTCAGTACCTACCTGCCAGTGCCGGGAGTAGTTTCTGTAGAGATTTTTTCATATCCTCAATTCTTGGCCAAAACTTGATTTTTATATGATTAATGGGTAAATGTTCACAATGGAAACACAATGGGACGATTATAAGACAAAAGTAGTTTTCGTCAGTACCTACCTGCCAGTGCCGGAAGTAGTTTCTGTAGTGATTTTTTCATATCCTCAATTCTTTGTCAAAACTTGATTTTTATATGATTAATAGGTAAACATTCACAGTGGAATCACTTTGGGACGATTATAAGACAAAAGTAGTTTTCGTCAGTACCTACCTGCCAGTGCCGGGAGTAGTTTCTGTAGTGATTTTTTCATATCCTCAATTCTTTGTAAAAACTTGATTTTTATATGATTAATAGGTAAACATTCACAGTGGAATCACTTTGGGACGATTATAAGACAAAAGTAGTTTTCGTCAGTACCTACCTGCCAGTGCCGCGAGTAGTTTCTGTAGTGATTTTTTCATATCCTCAATTCTTGGCCAAAACTTGATTTTTATATGATTTATGGGTAAATGTTCACAATGGAAACACAATGGGACGATTATAAGACAAAAGTAGTTTTCGTCAGTACCTACCTGCCAGTGCCGGAAGTAGTCTCTGTAGTGATTTTTTCATATCCTCAATTCTTTGTCAAAACTTGATTTTTATATGATTAATAGGTAAACATTCACAGTGGAATCACTTCGGGACGATTATAAGACAAAAGTAGTTTTCGTCAGTACCTACCTGCCAGTGCCGGGAGTAGTTTCTGTAGTGATTTTTTCATATCCTCAATTCTTGGCCAAAACTTGATTTTTATATGATTAATGGGTAAACGTTCCAATGGAAACATATTGGATTGATTATAAGACAAAAGTAGTTTTCGTCAGTACCTACCTGCCAGTGCCGGGAGTAGTTTCTGTAGTGATTTTTTCATATCCTCAATTCTTGGCCAAAACTTGATTTTTATATGATTAATGGGTAAATGTTCACAATGGAAACACAATGGGACGATCATAAGACAAAAGTAGTTTTCGTCAGTACCTACCTGCCAGTGCCGGGAGTAGTTTCTGTAGTGATTTTTTCATATCCTCGATTCTTTGTAAAAACTTGATTTTTATATGATTAATAGGTAAACATTCACAGTGGAATCACTATGGGACGATTATAAGACAAAAGTAGTTTTCGTCAGTACCTACCTGCCAGTGCCGGGAGTAGTTTCTGTAGTGATTTTTTCATATCCTCAATTCTTGGCCAAAACTTGATTTTTATATGATTAATGGGTAAACGTTCACAATGGAAACACAATGGGACGATTAAAAGACAAAAGTAGTTTTCGTCAGTACCTACCTGCCAGTGCCGGGAGTAGTTTCTGTAGTGATTTTTTCATATCCTGAATTCTTGGCCAAAACTTGATTTTTATATGATTAATGGGTAAATGTTCACAATGGAAACACAATGGGACGATTATAAGACAAAAGTAGTTTTCGTAAGTACCTACCTGCCAGTGCCGGAAGTAGTTTCTGTAGTGATTTTTTCATATCCTCAATTCTTTGTCAAAACTTGATTTTTATATGACTAATAGGTAAACATTCACAGTGGAATCACTTTGGGACGATTATAAGACAAAAGTAGTTTTTGTCAGTACCTACCTGCCAGTGCCGGGAGTAATTTCTGTAGTGATTTTTTCATATCCTCAATTCTTGGCCAAAACTTGATTTTTATATGATTAATGGGTAAATGTTCACAATGGAAACACAATGGGACGATTATAAGACAAAAGTAGTTTTCGTCAGTACCTACCTGCCAGTGCCGGGAGTAGTTTCTTTAGTGATTTTTTCATATCCTCAATTCTTTGTCAAAACTTGATTTTTATATGATTAATAGGTAAACATTCAAAGTGGAATCACTTTGGGACGATTATAAGACAAAAGTAGTTTTCGTCAGTACTTACCTGCCAGTGCCGGGAGTAGTTTCTGTAGTGATTTTTTCATATCCTCAATTCTTGGCCAAAACTTGATTTTTATATGATTAATGGGTAAACGTTCACAATGTTTACCTATTAGTCATATAAAAATCAAGTTTTGACAAAGAATTGAGGATATGAAAAAATCACTAAAGAAACTACTCCCGGCACTGGCAGGTAGGTACTGACGAAAACTACTTTTGTCTTATAATCGTCCCATTGTGTTTCCATTGTGAACATTTACCCATTAATCATATAAAAATCAAGTTTTGGCCAAGAATTGAGGATATGAAAAAATCACTACAGAAATTACTCCCGGCACTGGCAGGTAGGTACTGACAAAAACTACTTTTGTCTTATAATCGTCCCAAAGTGATTCCACTGTGAATGTTTACCTATTAGTCATATAAAAATCAAGTTTTGACAAAGAATTGAGGATATGAAAAAATCACTACAGAAACTACTTCCGGCACTGGCAGGTAGGTACTTACGAAAACTACTTTTGTCTTATAATCGTCCCAAAGTGATTCCACTGTGAATGTTTACCTATCAATCATATAAAAATCAAGTTTTGACAAAGAATTGAGGATATGAAAAAATCACTACAGAAAATACTCCCGGCACTGGCAGGTAGGTACTGACGAAAACTACTTTTGTCTTTTAATCGTCCCATTGTGTTTCCATTGTGAACGTTTACCCATTAATCATATAAAAATCAAGTTTTGGCCAAGAATTGAGGATATGAAAAAATCACTACAGAAACTACTCCCGGCACTGGCAGGTAGGTACTGACGAAAACTACTTTTGTCTTATAATCGTTCCAAAGTGATTCCACTGTGAATGTTTACCTATTAATCATATAAAAATCAAGTTTTGACAAAGAATTGAGGATATGAAAAAATCACTACAGAAACTACTTCCGGCACTGGCAGGTAGGTACTTACGAAAACTACTTTTGTCTTATAATCGTCCCAAAGTGATTCCACTGTGAATGTTTACCTATTAATCATATAAAAATCAAGTTTTGACAAAGAATTGAGGATATGAAAAAATCACTACAGAAAATACTCCCGGCACTGGCAGGTAGGTACTGACGAAAACTACTTTTGTCTTTTAATCGTCCCATTGTGTTTCCATTGTGAACGTTTACCCATTAATCATATAAAAATCAAGTTTTGGCCAAGAATTGAGGATATGAAAAAATCACTACAGAAACTACTCCCGGCACTGGCAGGTAGGTACTGACGAAAACTACTTTTGTCTTATAATCGTTCCAAAGTGATTCCACTGTGAATGTTTACCTATTAATCATATAAAAATCAAGTTTTTACAAAGAATTGAGGATATGAAAAAATCACTACAGAAACTACTCCCGGCACTGGCAGGTAGGTACTGACGAAAACTACTTTTGTCTTATAATCGTCCCATTGTGTTTGCATTGTGAACATTTACCCATTAATCATATAAAAATCAAGTTTTGGCCAAGAATTGAGGATATGAAAAAATCACTACAGAAATTACTCCCGGCACTGGCAGGTAGGTACTGACAAAAACTACTTTTGTCTTATAATCGTCCCAAAGTGAATCCACTGTGAATGTTTACCTATTAATCATATAAAAATCAAGTTTTGACAAAGAATTGAGGATATGAAAAAATCACTACAGAAACTACTCCCGGCACTGGCAGGTAGGTACTGACGAAAACTACTTTTGTCTTATAATCGTCCCATTGTGTTTCCATTGTGAACATTTACCCATTAATCATATAAAAATCAAGTTTTGGCCAAGAATTGAGGATATGAAAAAATCACTACAGAAATTACTCCCACTGGCAGGTAGGTACTGACAAAAACTACTTTTGTCTTATAATCGTCCCAAAGTGATTCCACTGTGAATGTTTACCTATTAATCATATAAAAATCAAGTTTTGACAAAGAATTGAGGATATGAAAAAATCACTACAGAAATTACTCCCGGCACTGGCAGGTAGGTACTGACAAAAACTACTTTTGTCTTATAATCGTCCCAAAGTGATTCCACTGTGAATGTTTACCTATTAATCATATAAAAATCAAGTTTTTACAAAGAATTGAGGATATGAAAAAATCACTACAGAAACTACTCCCGGCACTGGCAGGTAGGTACTGACGAAAACTACTTTTGTCTTATAATCGTCCCATTGTGTTTCCATTGTGAACATTTACCCATTAATCATATAAAAATCAAGTTTTGGCCAAGAATTGAGGATATGAAAAAATCACTACAGAAACTACTCCCGGCACTGGCAGGTAGGTACTGACGAAAACTACTTTTGTCTTATAATCGTCCCAAAGTGATTCCACTGTGAATGTTTACCTATTAATCATATAAAAATCAAGTTTTTACAAAGAATTGAGGATATGAAAAAATCACTACAGAAACTACTCCCGGCACTGGCAGGTAGGTACTGACGAAAACTACTTTTGTCTTATAATCGTCCCAAAATGATTCCACTGTGAATGTTTACCTATTAATCATATAAAAATCAAGTTTTGACAAAGAATTGAGGATATGAAAAAATCACTACAGAAACTACTTCCGGCACTGGCAGGTAGGTACTGACGAAAACTACTTTTGTCTTATAATCGTCCCAAAGTGATTCCACTGTGAATGTTTACCTATTAATCATATAAAAATCAAGTTTTTACAAAGAATTGAGGATATGAAAAAATCACTACAGAAACTACTCCCGGCACTGGCAGGTAGGTACTGACGAAAACTACTTTTGTCTTATAATCGTCCCATTGTGTTTCCATTGTGAACATTTACCCATTAATCATATAAAAATCCAGTTTTGGCCAAGAATTGAGGATATGAAAAAATCACTACAGAAACTACTCCCGGCACTGGCAGGTAGGTACTGACGAAAACTACTTTTGTCTTATAATCGTCCCAAAGTGATTCCACTGTGAATGTTTACCTATTAATCATATAAAAATAAAGTTTTGACAAAGAATTGAGGATATGAAAAAATCACTACAGAAACTACTTCCGGCACTGGCAGGTAGGTACTGACGAAAACTACTTTTGTCTTATAATCGTCCCAAAGTGATTCCACTGTGAATGTTTACCTATTAATCATATAAAAATCAAGTTTTTACAAAGAATTGAGGATATGAAAAAATCACTACAGAAACTACTCCCGGCACTGGCAGGTAGGTACTGACGAAAACTACTTTTGTCTTATAATCGTCCCATTGTGTTTCCATTGTGAACATTTACCCATTAATCATATAAAAATCAAGTTTTGACCAAGAATTGAGGATATGAAAAAATCACTACAGAAACTACTCCCGGCACTGGCAGGTAGGTACTGACGAAAACTACTTTTGTCTTATAATCGTCCCATTGTGTTTCCATTGTGAACATTTACCCATTAATCATATAAAAATCAAGTTTTGGCCAAGAATTGAGGATATGAAAAAATCACTACAGAAACTACTACCGGCACTGGCAGGTAGGTACTGACGAAAACTACTTTTGTCTTATAATCGTCCCAAAGTGATTCCACTGTGAATGTTTACCTATTAATCATATAAAAATCAAGTTTTTACAAAGAATTGAGGATATGAAAAAATCACTACAGAAACTACTCCCGGCACTGGCAGGTAGGTACTGACGAAAACTACTTTTGTCTTATAATCGTCCCAAAGTGATTCCACTGTGAATGTTTACCTATTAATCATATAAAAATCAAGTTTTGACAAAGAATTGAGGATATGAAAAAATCACTACAGAAACTACTTCCGGCACTGGCAGGTAGGTACTGACGAAAACTACTTTTGTCTTATAATCGTCCCAAAGTGATTCCACTGTGAATGTTTACCTATTAATCATATAAAAATCAAGTTTTTACAAAGAATTGAGGATATGAAAAAATCACTACAGAAACTACTCCCGGCACTGGCAGGTAGGTACTGACGAAAACTACTTTTGTCTTATAATCGTCCCATTGTGTTTCCATTGTGAACATTTACCCATTAATCATATAAAAATCAAGTTTTGGCCAAGAATTGAGGATATGAAAAAATCACTACAGAAATTACTCCCGGCACTGGCAGGTAGGTACTGACAAAAACTACTTTTGTCTTATAATCGTCCCAAAGTGATTCCACTGTGAATGTTTACCTATTAATCATATAAAAATCAAGTTTTGACAAAGAATTGAGGATATGAAAAAATCACTACAGAAACTACTCCCGGCACTGGCAGGTAGGTACTGACGAAAACTACTTTTGTCTTATAATCGTCCCATTGTGTTTCCATTGTGAACATTTACCCATTAATCATATAAAAATCAAGTTTTGGCCAAGAATTGAGGATATGAAAAAATCACTACAGAAATTACTCCCGGCACTGGCAGGTAGGTACTGACAAAAACTACTTTTGTCTTATAATCGTCCCAAAGTGATTCCACTGTGAATGTTTACCTATTAATCATATAAAAATCAAGTTTTGACAAAGAATTGAGGATATGAAAAAATCACTACAGAAACTACTTCCGGCACTGGCAGGTAGGTACTGACGAAAACTACTTTTGTCTTATAATCGTCCCAAAGTGATTCCACTGTGAATGTTTACCTATTAATCATATAAAAATCAAGTTTTGACAAAGAATTGAGGATATGAAAAAATCACTACAGAAACTACTCCCGGCACTGGCAGGTAGGTACTGACGAAAACTACTTTAGTCTTATAATCGTCCCATTGTGTTTCTATTGTGAACATTTACCCATTAATCATATAAAAATCAAGTTTTGGCCAAGAATTGAGGATATGAAAAAATCACTACAGAAATTACTCCCGGCACTGGCAGGTAGGTACTGACAAAAACTACTTTTGTCTTATAATCGTCCCAAAGTGATTCCACTGTGAATGTTTACCTATTAATCATATAAAAATCAAGTTTTTACAAAGAATTGAGGATATGAAAAAATCACTACAGAAACTACTCCCGGCACTGGCAGGTAGGTACTGACGAAAACTACTTTTGTCTTATAATCGTCCCATTGTGTTTCCATTGTGAACATTTACCCATTAATCATATAAAAATCAAGTTTTTACAAAGAATTGAGGATATGAAAAAATCACTACAGAAACTACTCCCGGCACTGGCAGGTAGGTACTGACGAAAACTACTTTTGTCTTATAATCGTCCCATTGTGTTTCCATTGTGAACATTTACCCATTAATCATATAAAAATCAAGTTTTGGCCAAGAATTGAGGATATGAAAAAATCACTACAGAAATTACTCCCGGCACTGGCAGGTAGGTACTGACAAAAACTACTTTTGTCTTATAATCGTCCCAAAGTGATTCCACTGTGAATGTTTACCTATTAATCATATAAAAATCAAGTTTTGACAAAGAATTGAGGATATGAAAAAATCACTACAGAAACTACTCCCGGCACTGGCAGGTAGGTACTGACAAAAACTACTTTTGTCTTATAATCGTCCCAAAGTGATTCCACTGTGAATGTTTACCTATTAATCATATAAAAATCAAGTTTTGACAAAGAATTGAGGATATGAAAAAATCACTACAGAAACTACTTCCGGCACTGGCAGGTAGGTACTGACGAAAACTACTTTTGTCTTATAATCGTCCCAAAGTGATTCCACTGTGAATGTTTACCTATTAATCATATAAAAATCAAGTTTTGACAAAGAATTGAGGATATGAAAAAATCACTACAGAAACTACTCCCGGCACTGGCAGGTAGGTACTGACGAAAACTACTTTTGTCTTATAATCGTCCCAAAGTGATTCCACTGTGAATGTTTACCTATTAATCATATAAAAATCAAGTTTTGACAAAGAATTGAGGATATGAAAAAATCACTACAGAAACTACTTCCGGCACTGGCAGGTAGGTACTGACGAAAACTACTTTTGTCTTATAATCGTCCCAAAGTGATTCCACTGTGAATGTTTACCTATTAATCATATAAAAATCAAGTTTTTACAAAGAATTGAGGATATGAAAAAATCACTACAGAAACTACTTCCGGCACTGGCAGGTAGGTACTGACGAAAACTACTTTTGTCTTATAATCGTCCCAAAGTGATTCCACTGTGAATGTTTACCTATTAGTCATATAAAAATCAAGTTTTTACAAAGAATTGAGGATATGAAAAAATCACTACAGAAACTACTCCCGGCACTGGCAGGTAGGTACTGACGAAAACTACTTTTGTCTTATAATCGTCCCATTGTGTTTCCATTGTGAACATTTACCCATTAATCATATAAAAATCAAGTTTTGACCAAGAATTGAGGATATGAAAAAATCACTACAGAAACTACTCCCGGCACTGGCAGGTAGGTACTGACGAAAACTACTTTTGTCTTATAATCGTCCCATTGTGTTTCCATTGTGAACATTTACCCATTAATCATATAAAAATCAAGTTTTGGCCAAGAATTGAGGATATGAAAAAATCACTACAGAAACTACTCCCGGCGCTGGCAGGTAGGTACTGACGAAAACTACTTTTGTCTTATAATCGTCCCAAAGTGATTCCACTGTGAATGTTTACCTATTAATCATATAAAAATCAAGTTTTTACAAAGAATTGAGGATATGAAAAAATCACTACAGAAACTACTCCCGGCACTGGCAGGTAGGTACTGACGAAAACTAATTTTGTCTTATAATCGTCCCATTGTGTTTCCATTGTGAACATTTACCCATTAATCATATAAAAATCAAGTTTTGGCCAAGAATTGAGGATATGAAAAAATCACTAAAGAAATTACTCCCGGCACTGGCAGGTAGGTACTGACAAAAACTACTTTTGTCTTATAATCGTCCCAAAGTGATTCCACTGTGAATGTTTACCTATTAATCATATAAAAATCAAGTTTTGACAAAGAATTGAGGATATGAAAAAATCACTACAGAAACTACTCCCGGCACTGGCAGGTAGGTACTGACGAAAACTACTTTTGTCTTATAATCGTCCCATTGTGTTTCCATTGTGAACATTTACCCATTAATCATATAAAAATCAAGTTTTGGCCAAGAATTGAGGATATGAAAAAATCACTACAGAAATTACTCCCGGCACTGGCAGGTAGGTACTGACAAAAACTACTTTTGTCTTATAATCGTCCCAAAGTGATTCCACTGTGAATGTTTACCTATTAATCATATAAAAATCAAGTTTTGACAAAGAATTGAGGATATGAAAAAATCACTACAGAAACTACTCCCGGCACTGGCAGGTAGGTACTGACAAAAACTACTTTTGTCTTATAATCGTCCCAAAGTGATTCCACTGTGAATGTTTACCTATTAATCATATAAAAATCAAGTTTTGACAAAGAATTGAGGATATGAAAAAATCACTACAGAAACTACTTCCGGCACTGGCAGGTAGGTACTGACAAAAACTACTTTTGTCTTATAATCGTCCCAAAGTGATTCCACTGTGAATGTTTACCTATTAATGATATAAAAATCAAGTTTTGACAAAGAATTGAGGATATGAAAAAATCACTACAGAAAATACTCCCGGCACTGGCAGGTAGGTACTGACGAAAACTACTTTTGTCTTTTAATCGTCCCATTGTGTTTCCATTGTGAACGTTTACCCATTAATCATATAAAAATCAAGTTTTGGCCAAGAATTGAGGATATGAAAAAATCACTACAGAAACTACTCCCGGCACTGGCAGGTAGGTACTGACGAAAACTACTTTTGTCTTATTATCGTCCCAAAGTGATTCCACTGTGAATGTTTACCTATTAATCATATAAAAATAAAGTTTTGACAAAGAATTGAGGATATGAAAAAATCACTACAGAAACTACTTCCGGCACTGGCAGGTAGGTACTGACGAAAACTACTTTTGTCTTATAATCGTCCCAAAGTGATTCCACTGTGAATGTTTACCTATTAATCATATAAAAATCAAGTTTTTACAAAGAATTGAGGATATGAAAAAATCACTACAGAAACTACTTCCGGCACTGGCAGGTAGGTACTGACGAAAACTACTTTTGTCTTATAATCGTCCCAAAGTGATTCCACTGTGAATGTTTACCTATTAGTCATATAAAAATCAAGTTTTTACAAAGAATTGAGGATATGAAAAAATCACTACAGAAACTACTCCCGGCACTGGCAGGTAGGTACTGACGAAAACTACTTTTGTCTTATAATCGTCCCATTGTGTTTCCATTGTGAACATTTACCCATTAATCATATAAAAATCAAGTTTTGACCAAGAATTGAGGATATGAAAAAATCACTACAGAAACTACTCCCGGCACTGGCAGGTAGGTACTGACGAAAACTACTTTTGTCTTATAATCGTCCCATTGTGTTTCCATTGTGAACATTTACCCATTAATCATATAAAAATCAAGTTTTGGCCAAGAATTGAGGATATGAAAAAATCACTACAGAAACTACTCCCGGCGCTGGCAGGTAGGTACTGACGAAAACTACTTTTGTCTTATAATCGTCCCAAAGTGATTCCACTGTGAATGTTTACCTATTAATCATATAAAAATCAAGTTTTTACAAAGAATTGAGGATATGAAAAAATCACTACAGAAACTACTCCCGGCACTGGCAGGTAGGTACTGACGAAAACTAATTTTGTCTTATAATCGTCCCATTGTGTTTCCATTGTGAACATTTACCCATTAATCATATAAAAATCAAGTTTTGGCCAAGAATTGAGGATATGAAAAAATCACTAAAGAAATTACTCCCGGCACTGGCAGGTAGGTACTGACAAAAACTACTTTTGTCTTATAATCGTCCCAAAGTGATTCCACTGTGAATGTTTACCTATTAATCATATAAAAATCAAGTTTTGACAAAGAATTGAGGATATGAAAAAATCACTACAGAAACTACTCCCGGCACTGGCAGGTAGGTACTGACGAAAACTACTTTTGTCTTATAATCGTCCCATTGTGTTTCCATTGTGAACATTTACCCATTAATCATATAAAAATCAAGTTTTGGCCAAGAATTGAGGATATGAAAAAATCACTACAGAAATTACTCCCGGCACTGGCAGGTAGGTACTGACAAAAACTACTTTTGTCTTATAATCGTCCCAAAGTGATTCCACTGTGAATGTTTACCTATTAATCATATAAAAATCAAGTTTTGACAAAGAATTGAGGATATGAAAAAATCACTACAGAAACTACTCCCGGCACTGGCAGGTAGGTACTGACAAAAACTACTTTTGTCTTATAATCGTCCCAAAGTGATTCCACTGTGAATGTTTACCTATTAATCATATAAAAATCAAGTTTTGACAAAGAATTGAGGATATGAAAAAATCACTACAGAAACTACTTCCGGCACTGGCAGGTAGGTACTGACAATAACTACTTTTGTCTTATAATCGTCCCAAAGTGATTCCACTGTGAATGTTTACCTATTAATGATATAAAAATCAAGTTTTGACAAAGAATTGAGGATATGAAAAAATCACTACAGAAAATACTCCCGGCACTGGCAGGTAGGTACTGACGAAAACTACTTTTGTCTTTTAATCGTCCCATTGTGTTTCCATTGTGAACGTTTACCCATTAATCATATAAAAATCAAGTTTTGGCCAAGAATTGAGGATATGAAAAAATCACTACAGAAACTACTCCCGGCACTGGCAGGTAGGTACTGACGAAAACTACTTTTGTCTTATTATCGTCCCAAAGTGATTCCACTGTGAATGTTTACCTATTAATCATATAAAAATAAAGTTTTGACAAAGAATTGAGGATATGAAAAAATCACTACAGAAACTACTTCCGGCACTGGCAGGTAGGTACTGACGAAAACTACTTTTGTCTTATAATCGTCCCAAAGTGATTCCACTGTGAATGTTTACCTATTAATCATATAAAAATCAAGTTTTTACAAATAATTGAGGATATGAAAAAATCACTACAGAAACTACTCCCGGCACTGGCAGGTAGGTACTGACGAAAACTAATTTTGTCTTATAATCGTCCCATTGTGTTTCCATTGTGAACATTTACCCATTAATCATATAAAAATCAAGTTTTGGCCAAGAATTGAGGATATGAAAAAATCACTAAAGAAATTACTCCCGGCACTGGCAGGTAGGTACTGACAAAAACTACTTTTGTCTTATAATCGTCCCAAAGTGATTCCACTGTGAATGTTTACCTATTAATCATATAAAAATCAAGTTTTGACAAAGAATTGAGGATATGAAAAAATCACTACAGAAACTACTCCCGGCACTGGCAGGTAGGTACTGACGAAAACTACTTTTGTCTTATAATCGTCCCATTGTGTTTCCATTGTGAACGTTTACCCATTAATCATATAAAAATCAAGTTTTGGCCAAGAATTGAGGATATGAAAAAATCACTACAGAAACTACTCCCGGCACTGGCAGGTAGGTACTGACGAAAACTACTTTTGTCTTATAATCGTTCCAAAGTGATTCCACTGTGAATGTTTACCTATTAATCATATAAAAATCAAGTTTTTACAAAGAATTGAGGATATGAAAAAATCACTACAGAAACTACTCCCGGCACTGGCAGGTAGGTACTGACGAAAACTACTTTTGTCTTATAATCGTCCCATTGTGTTTGCATCGTGAACATTTACCCATTAATCATATAAAAATCAAGTTTTGGCCAAGAATTGAGGATATGAAAAAATCACTACAGAAATTACTCCCGGCACTGGCAGGTAGGTACTGACAAAAACTACTTTTGTCTTATAATCGTCCCAAAGTGAATCCACTGTGAATGTTTACCTATTAATCATATAAAAATCAAGTTTTGACAAAGAATTGAGGATATGAAAAAATCACTACAGAAACTACTCCCGGCACTGGCAGGTAGGTACTGACGAAAACTACTTTTGTCTTATAATCGTCCCATTGTGTTTCCATTGTGAACATTTACCCATTAATCATATAAAAATCAAGTTTTGGCCAAGAATTGAGGATATGAAAAAATCACTACAGAAATTACTCCCGGCACTGGCAGGTAGGTACTGACAAAAACTACTTTTGTCTTATAATCGTCCCAAAGTGATTCCACTGTGAATGTTTACCTATTAATCATATAAAAATCAAGTTTTGACAAAGAATTGAGGATATGAAAAAATCACTACAGAAACTACTTCCGGCACTGGCAGGTAGGTACTGACGAAAACTACTTTTGTCTTATAATCGTCCCAAAGTGATTTCACTGTGAATGTTTACCTATTAATCATATAAAAATCAAGTTTTTACAAAGAATTGAGGATATGAAAAAATCACTACAGAAACTACTCCCGGCACTGGCAGGTAGGTACTGACGAAAACTACTTTTGTCTTATAATCGTCCCATTGTGTTTCCATTGTGAACATTTACCCATTAATCATATAAAAATCAAGTTTTGGCCAAGAATTGAGGATATGAAAAAATCACTACAGAAACTACTCCCGGCACTGGCAGGTAGGTACTGACGAAAACTACTTTTGTCTTATAATCGTCCCAAAGTGATTCCACTGTGAATGTTTACCTATTAATCATATAAAAATCAAGTTTTGACAAAGAATTGAGGATATGAAAAAATCACTACAGAAACTACTCCCGGCACTGGCAGGTAGGTACTGACGAAAACTACTTTTGTCTTATAATCGTCCCAAAATGATTCCACTGTGAATGTTTACCTATTAATCATATAAAAATCAAGTTTTGACAAAGAATTGAGGATATGAAAAAATCACTACAGAAACTACTTCCGGCACTGGCAGGTAGGTACTGACGAAAACTACTTTTGTCTTATAATCGTCCCAAAGTGATTCCACTGTGAATGTTTACCTATTAATCATATAAAAATCAAGTTTTTACAAAGAATTGAGGATATGAAAAAATCACTACAGAAACTACTCCCGGCACTGGCAGGTAGGTACTGACGAAAACTACTTTTGTCTTATAATCGTCCCATTGTGTTTCCATTGTGAACATTTACCCATTAATCATATAAAAATCCAGTTTTGGCCAAGAATTGAGGATATGAAAAAATCACTACAGAAACTACTCCCGGCACTGGCAGGTAGGTACTGACGAAAACTACTTTTGTCTTATAATCGTCCCAAAGTGATTCCACTGTGAATGTTTACCTATTAATCATATAAAAATAAAGTTTTGACAAAGAATTGAGGATATGAAAAAATCACTACAGAAACTACTTCCGGCACTGGCAGGTAGGTACTGACGAAAACTACTTTTGTCTTATAATCGTCCCAAAGTTATTCCACTGTGAATGTTTACCTATTAATCATATAAAAATCAAGTTTTTACAAAGAATTGAGGATATGAAAAAATCACTACAGAAACTACTCCCGGCACTGGCAGGTAGGTACTGACGAAAACTACTTTTGTCTTATAATCGTCCCATTGTGTTTCCATTGTGAACATTTACCCATTAATCATATAAAAATCAAGTTTTGACCAAGAATTGAGGATATGAAAAAATCACTACAGAAACTACTCCCGGCACTGGCAGGTAGGTACTGACGAAAACTACTTTTGTCTTATAATCGTCCCATTGTGTTTCCATTGTGAACATTTACCCATTAATCATATAAAAATCAAGTTTTGGCCAAGAATTGAGGATATGAAAAAATCACTACAGAAACTACTACCGGCACTGGCAGGTAGGTACTGACGAAAACTACTTTTGTCTTATAATCGTCCCAAAGTGATTCCACTGTGAATGTTTACCTATTAATCATATAAAAATCAAGTTTTTACAAAGAATTGAGGATATGAAAAAATCACTACAGAAACTACTCCCGGCACTGGCAGGTAGGTACTGACGAAAACTACTTTTGTCTTATAATCGTCCCAAAGTGATTCCACTGTGAATGTTTACCTATTAATCATATAAAAATCAAGTTTTGACAAAGAATTGAGGATATGAAAAAATCACTACAGAAACTACTTCCGGCACTGGCAGGTAGGTACTGACGAAAACTACTTTTGTCTTATAATCGTCCCAAAGTGATTCCACTGTGAATGTTTACCTATTAATCATATAAAAATCAAGTTTTTACAAAGAATTGAGGATATGAAAAAATCACTACAGAAACTACTCCCGGCACTGGCAGGTAGGTACTGACGAAAACTACTTTTGTCTTATAATCGTCCCATTGTGTTTCCATTGTGAACATTTACCCATTAATCATATAAAAATCAAGTTTTGGCCAAGAATTGAGGATATGAAAAAATCACTACAGAAATTACTCCCGGCACTGGCAGGTAGGTACTGACGAAAACTACTTTTGTCTTATAATCGTCCCAAAGTGATTCCACTGTGAATGTTTACCTATTAATCATATAAAAATCAAGTTTTGACAAAGAATTGAGGATATGAAAAAATCACTACAGAAACTACTCCCGGCACTGGCAGGTAGGTACTGACGAAAACTACTTTTGTCTTATAATCGTCCCATTGTGTTTCCATTGTGAACATTTACCCATTAATCATATAAAAATCAAGTTTTGGCCAAGAATTGAGGATATGAAAAAATCACTACAGAAATTACTCCCGGCACTGGCAGGTAGGTACTGACAAAAACGACTTTTGTCTTATAATCGTCCCAAAGTGATTCCACTGTGAATGTTTACCTATTAATCATATAAAAATCAAGTTTTGACAAAGAATTGAGGATATGAAAAAATCACTACAGAAACTACTTCCGGCACTGGCAGGTAGGTACTGACGAAAACTACTTTTGTCTTATAATCGTCCCAAAGTGATTCCACTGTGAATGTTTACCTATTAATCATATAAAAATCAAGTTTTGACAAAGAATTGAGGATATGAAAAAATCACTACAGAAACTACTCCCGGCACTGGCAGGTAGGTACTGACGAAAACTACTTTTGTCTTATAATCGTCCCATTGTGTTTCCATTGTGAACATTTACCCATTAATCATATAAAAATCAAGTTTTGGCCAAGAATTGAGGATATGAAAAAATCACTACAGAAATTACTCCCGGCACTGGCAGGTAGGTACTGACAAAAACTACTTTTGTCTTATAATCGTCCCAAAGTGATTCCACTGTGAATGTTTACCTATTAATCATATAAAAATCAAGTTTTGACAAAGAATTGAGGATATGAAAAAATCACTACAGAAACTACTTCCGGCACTGGCAGGTAGGTACTGACGAAAACTACTTTTGTCTTATAATCGTCCCAAAGTGATTTCACTGTGAATGTTTACCTATTAATCATATAAAAATCAAGTTTTTACAAAGAATTGAGGATATGAAAAAATCACTACAGAAACTACTCCCGGCACTGGCAGGTAGGTACTGACGAAAACTACTTTTGTCTTATAATCGTCCCATTGTGTTTCCATTGTGAACATTTACCCATTAATCATATAAAAATCAAGTTTTGGCCAAGAATTGAGGATATGAAAAAATCACTACAGAAACTACTCCCGGCACTGGCAGGTAGGTACTGACGAAAACTACTTTTGTCTTATAATCGTCCCAAAGTGATTCCACTGTGAATGTTTACCTATTAATCATATAAAAATCAAGTTTTTACAAAGAATTGAGGATATGAAAAAATCACTACAGAAACTACTCCCGGCACTGGCAGGTAGGTACTGACGAAAACTACTTTTGTCTTATAATCGTCCCAAAATGATTCCACTGTGAATGTTTACCTATTAATCATATAAAAATCAAGTTTTGACAAAGAATTGAGGATATGAAAAAATCACTACAGAAACTACTTCCGGCACTGGCAGGTAGGTACTGACGAAAACTACTTTTGTCTTATAATCGTCGCAAAGTGATTCCACTGTGAATGTTTACCTATTAATCATATAAAAATCAAGTTTTTACAAAGAATTGAGGATATGAAAAAATCACTACAGAAACTACTCCCGGCACTGGCAGGTAGGTACTGACGAAAACTACTTTTGTCTTATAATCGTCCCATTGTGTTTCCATTGTGAACATTTACCCATTAATCATATAAAAATCCAGTTTTGGCCAAGAATTGAGGATATGAAAAAATCACTACAGAAACTACTCCCGGCACTGGCAGGTAGGTACTGACGAAAACTACTTTTGTCTTATAATCGTCCCAAAGTGATTCCACTGTGAATGTTTACCTATTAATCATATAAAAATAAAGTTTTGACAAAGAATTGAGGATATGAAAAAATCACTACAGAAACTACTTCCGGCACTGGCAGGTAGGTACTGACGAAAACTACTTTTGTCTTATAATCGTCCCAAAGTGATTCCACTGTGAATGTTTACCTATTAATCATATAAAAATCAAGTTTTTACAAAGAATTGAGGATATGAAAAAATCACTACAGAAACTACTCCCGGCACTGGCAGGTAGGTACTGACGAAAACTACTTTTGTCTTATAATCGTCCCATTGTGTTTCCATTGTGAACATTTACCCATTAATCATATAAAAATCAAGTTTTGACCAAGAATTGAGGATATGAAAAAATCACTACAGAAACTACTCCCGGCACTGGCAGGTAGGTACTGACGAAAACTACTTTTGTCTTATAATCGTCCCATTGTGTTTCCATTGTGAACATTTACCCATTAATCATATAAAAATCAAGTTTTGGCCAAGAATTGAGGATATGAAAAAATCACTACAGAAACTACTCCCGGCACTGGCAGGTAGGTACTGACGAAAACTACTTTTGTCTTATAATCGTCCCATTGTGTTTCCATTGTGAACATTTACCCATTAATCATATAAAAATCAAGTTTTTACAAAGAATTGAGGATATGAAAAAATCACTACAGAAACTACTCCCGGCACTGGCAGGTAGGTACTGACGAAAACTACTTTTGTCTTATAATCGTCCCAAAGTGATTCCACTGTGAATGTTTACCTATTAATCATATAAAAATCAAGTTTTGACAAAGAATTGAGGATATGAAAAAATCACTACAGAAACTACTTCCGGCACTGGCAGGTAGGTACTGACGAAAACTACTTTTGTCTTATAATCGTCCCAAAGTGATTCCACTGTGAATGTTTACCTATTAATCATATAAAAATCAAGTTTTTACAAAGAATTGAGGATATGAAAAAATCACTACAGAAACTACTCCCGGCACTGGCAGGTAGGTACTGACGAAAACTACTTTTGTCTTATAATCGTCCCATTGTGTTTCCATTGTGAACATTTACCCATTAATCATATAAAAATCAAGTTTTGGCCAAGAATTGAGGATATGAAAAAATCACTACAGAAATTACTCCCGGCACTGGCAGGTAGGTACTGACAAAAACGACTTTTGTCTTATAATCGTCCCAAAGTGATTCCACTGTGAATGTTTACCTATTAATCATATAAAAATCAAGTTTTGACAAAGAATTGAGGATATGAAAAAATCACTACAGAAACTACTTCCGGCACTGGCAGGTAGGTACTGACGAAAACTACTTTTGTCTTATAATCGTCCCAAAGTGATTCCACTGTGAATGTTTACCTATTAATCATATAAAAATCTAGTTTTGACAAAGAATTGAGGATATGAAAAAATCACTACAGAAACTACTCCCGGCACTGGCAGGTAGGTACTGACGAAAACTACTTTTGTCTTATAATCGTCCCATTGTGTTTCTATTGTGAACATTTACCCATTAATCATATAAAAATCAAGTTTTGGCCAAGAATTGAGGATATGAAAAAATCACTACAGAAATTACTCCCGGCACTGGCAGGTAGGTACTGACAAAAACTACTTTTGTCTTATAATCGTCCCAAAGTGATTCCACTGTGAATGTTTACCTATTAATCATATAAAAATCAAGTTTTTACAAAGAATTGAGGATATGAAAAAATCACTACAGAAACTACTCCCGGCACTGGCAGGTAGGTACTGACGAAAACTACTTTTGTCTTATAATCGTCCCATTGTGTTTCCATTGTGAACATTTACCCATTAATCATATAAAAATCAAGTTTTTACAAAGAATTGAGGATATGAAAAAATCACTACAGAAACTACTCCCGGCACTGGCAGGTAGGTACTGACGAAAACTACTTTTGTCTTATAATCGTCCCATTGTGTTTCCATTGTGAACATTTACCCATTAATCATATAAAAATCAAGTTTTGGCCAAGAATTGAGGATATGAAAAAATCACTACAGAAATTACTCCCGGCACTGGCAGGTAGGTACTGACAAAAACTACTTTTGTCTTATAATCGTCCCAAAGTGATTCCACTGTGAATGTTTACCTATTAATCATATAAAAATCAAGTTTTGACAAAGAATTGAGGATATGAAAAAATCACTACAGAAACTACTCCCGGCACTGGCAGGTAGGTACTGACAAAAACTACTTTTGTCTTATAATCGTCCCAAAGTGATTCCACTGAGAATGTTTACCTATTAATCATATAAAAATCAAGTTTTGACAAAGAATTGAGGATATGAAAAAATCACTACAGAAACTACTTCCGGCACTGGCAGGTAGGTACTGACGAAAACTACTTTTGTCTTATAATCGTCCCAAAGTGATTCCACTGTGAATGTTTACCTATTAATCATATAAAAATCAAGTTTTGACAAAGAATTGAGGATATGAAAAAATCACTACAGAAACTACTCCCGGCACTGGCAGGTAGGTACTGACGAAAACTACTTTTGTCTTATAATCGTCCCATTGTGTTTCCATTGTGAACATTTACCCATTAATCATATAAAAATCAAGTTTTGGCCAAGAATTGAGGATATGAAAAAATCACTACAGAAATTACTCCCGGCACTGGCAGGTAGGTACTGACAAAAACTACTTTTGTCTTATAATCGTCCCAAAGTGATTCCACTGTGAATGTTTACCTATTAATCATATAAAAATCAAGTTTTGACAAAGAATTGAGGATATGAAAAAATCACTACAGAAACTACTTCCGGCACTGGCAGGTAGGTACTGACGAAAACTACTTTTGTCTTATAATCGTCCCAAAGTGATTCCACTGTGAATGTTTACCTATTAATCATATAAAAATCAAGTTTTGACAAAGAATTGAGGATATGAAAAAATCACTACAGAAAATACTCCCGGCACTGGCAGGTAGGTACTGACGAAAACTACTTTTGTCTTATAATCGTCCCATTGTGTTTCTATTGTGAACATTTACCCATTAATCATATAAAAATCAAGTTTTGGCCAAGAATTGAGGATATGAAAAAATCACTACAGAAATTACTCCCGGCACTGGCAGGTAGGTACTGACAAAAACTACTTTTGTCTTATAATCGTCCCAAAGTGATTCCACTGTGAATGTTTACCTATTAATCATATAAAAATCAAGTTTTTACAAAGAATTGAGGATATGAAAAAATCACTACAGAAACTACTCCCGGCACTGGCAGGTAGGTACTGACGAAAACTACTTTTGTCTTATAATCGTCCCATTGTGTTTCCATTGTGAACATTTACCCATTAATCATATAAAAATCAAGTTTTTACAAAGAATTGAGGATATGAAAAAATCACTACAGAAACTACTCCCGGCACTGGCAGGTAGGTACTGACGAAAACTACTTTTGTCTTATAATCGTCCCATTGTGTTTCCATTGTGAACATTTACCCATTAATCATATAAAAATCAAGTTTTGGCCAAGAATTGAGGATATGAAAAAATCACTACAGAAATTACTCCCGGCACTGGCAGGTAGGTACTGACAAAAACTACTTTTGTCTTATAATCGTCCCAAAGTGATTCCACTGTGAATGTTTACCTATTAATCATATAAAAATCAAGTTTTGACAAAGAATTGAGGATATGAAAAAATCACTACAGAAACTACTCCCGGCACTGGCAGGTAGGTACTGACAAAAACTACTTTTGTCTTATAATCGTCCCAAAGTGATTCCACTGTGAATGTTTACCTATTAATCATATAAAAATCAAGTTTTGACAAAGAATTGAGGATATGAAAAAATCACTACAGAAACTACTTCCGGCACTGGCAGGTAGGTACTGACGAAAACTACTTTTGTCTTATAATCGTCCCAAAGTGATTCCACTGTGAATGTTTACCTATTAATCATATAAAAATCAAGTTTTGACAAAGAATTGAGGATATGAAAAAATCACTACAGAAATTACTCCCGGCACTGGCAGGTAGGTACTGACAAAAACTACTTTTGTCTTATAATCGTCCCAAAGTGATTCCACTGTGAATGTTTACCTATTAATCATATAAAAATCAAGTTTTGACAAAGAATTGAGGATATGAAAAAATCACTACAGAAACTACTCCCGGCACTGGCAGGTAGGTACTGACGAAAACTACTTTTGTCTTATAATCGTCCCATTGTGTTTCCATTGTGAACATTTACCCATTAATCATATAAAAATCAAGTTTTGACCAAGAATTGAGGATATGAAAAAATCACTACAGAAACTACTCCCGGCACTGGCAGGTAGGTACTGACGAAAACTACTTTTGTCTTATAATCGTCCCATTGTGTTTCCATTGTGAACATTTACCCATTAATCATATAAAAATCAAGTTTTGGCCAAGAATTGAGGATATGAAAAAATCACTACAGAAACTACTCCCGGCGCTGGCAGGTAGGTACTGACGAAAACTACTTTTGTCTTATAATCGTCCCAAAGTGATTCCACTGTGAATGTTTACCTGTTAATCATATAAAAATCAAGTTTTTACAAAGAATTGAGGATATGAAAAAATCACTACAGAAACTACTCCCGGCACTGGCAGGTAGGTACTGACGAAAACTAATTTTGTCTTATAATCGTCCCATTGTGTTTCCATTGTGAACATTTACCCATTAATCATATAAAAATCAAGTTTTGGCCAAGAATTGAGGATATGAAAAAATCACTAAAGAAATTACTCCCGGCACTGGCAGGTAGGTACTGACAAAAACTACTTTTGTCTTATAATCGTCCCAAAGTGATTCCACTGTGAAT
This sequence comes from Eupithecia dodoneata, assembly GCA_947044415.1. Lineage (NCBI taxonomy): Eukaryota > Metazoa > Arthropoda > Insecta > Lepidoptera > Geometridae > Eupithecia > Eupithecia dodoneata. Next base: position 13,418,794 of record OX345661.1, on the reverse strand, counting down.
GTTTACCTATTAATCATATAAAAATCAAGTTTTGACAAAGAATTGAGGATATGAAAAAATCACTACAGAAACTACTCCCGGCACTGGCAGGTAGGTACTGACGAAAACTACTTTTGTCTTATAATCGTCCCATTGTGTTTCCATTGTGAACATTTACCCATTAATCATATAAAAATCAAGTTTTGGCCAAGAATTGAGGATATGAAAAAATCACTACAGAAATTACTCCCGGCACTGGCAGGTAGGTACTGACAAAAACTACTTTTGTCTTATAATCGTCCCAAAGTGATTCCACTGTGAATGTTTACCTATTAATCATATAAAAATCAAGTTTTGACAAAGAATTGAGGATATGAAAAAATCACTACAGAAACTACTCCCGGCACTGGCAGGTAGGTACTGACAAAAACTACTTTTGTCTTATAATCGTCCCAAAGTGATTCCACTGTGAATGTTTACCTATTAATCATATAAAAATCAAGTTTTGACAAAGAATTGAGGATATGAAAAAATCACTACAGAAACTACTTCCGGCACTGGCAGGTAGGTACTGACAATAACTACTTTTGTCTTATAATCGTCCCAAAGTGATTCCACTGTGAATGTTTACCTATTAATGATATAAAAATCAAGTTTTGACAAAGAATTGAGGATATGAAAAAATCACTACAGAAAATACTCCCGGCACTGGCAGGTAGGTACTGACGAAAACTACTTTTGTCTTTTAATCGTCCCATTGTGTTTCCATTGTGAACGTTTACCCATTAATCATATAAAAATCAAGTTTTGGCCAAGAATTGAGGATATGAAAAAATCACTACAGAAACTACTCCCGGCACTGGCAGGTAGGTACTGACGAAAACTACTTTTGTCTTATTATCGTCCCAAAGTGATTCCACTGTGAATGTTTACCTATTAATCATATAAAAATAAAGTTTTGACAAAGAATTGAGGATATGAAAAAATCACTACAGAAACTACTTCCGGCACTGGCAGGTAGGTACTGACGAAAACTACTTTTGTCTTATAATCGTCCCAAAGTGATTCCACTGTGAATGTTTACCTATTAATCATATAAAAATCAAGTTTTTACAAATAATTGAGGATATGAAAAAATCACTACAGAAACTACTCCCGGCACTGGCAGGTAGGTACTGACGAAAACTAATTTTGTCTTATAATCGTCCCATTGTGTTTCCATTGTGAACATTTACCCATTAATCATATAAAAATCAAGTTTTGGCCAAGAATTGAGGATATGAAAAAATCACTAAAGAAATTACTCCCGGCACTGGCAGGTAGGTACTGACAAAAACTACTTTTGTCTTATAATCGTCCCAAAGTGATTCCACTGTGAATGTTTACCTATTAATCATATAAAAATCAAGTTTTGACAAAGAATTGAGGATATGAAAAAATCACTACAGAAACTACTCCCGGCACTGGCAGGTAGGTACTGACGAAAACTACTTTTGTCTTATAATCGTCCCATTGTGTTTCCATTGTGAACGTTTACCCATTAATCATATAAAAATCAAGTTTTGGCCAAGAATTGAGGATATGAAAAAATCACTACAGAAACTACTCCCGGCACTGGCAGGTAGGTACTGACGAAAACTACTTTTGTCTTATAATCGTTCCAAAGTGATTCCACTGTGAATGTTTACCTATTAATCATATAAAAATCAAGTTTTTACAAAGAATTGAGGATATGAAAAAATCACTACAGAAACTACTCCCGGCACTGGCAGGTAGGTACTGACGAAAACTACTTTTGTCTTATAATCGTCCCATTGTGTTTGCATTGTGAACATTTACCCATTAATCATATAAAAATCAAGTTTTGGCCAAGAATTGAGGATATGAAAAAATCACTACAGAAATTACTCCCGGCACTGGCAGGTAGGTACTGACAAAAACTACTTTTGTCTTATAATCGTCCCAAAGTGAATCCACTGTGAATGTTTACCTATTAATCATATAAAAATCAAGTTTTGACAAAGAATTGAGGATATGAAAAAATCACTACAGAAACTACTCCCGGCACTGGCAGGTAGGTACTGACGAAAACTACTTTTGTCTTATAATCGTCCCATTGTGTTTCCATTGTGAACATTTACCCATTAATCATATAAAAATCAAGTTTTGGCCAAGAATTGAGGATATGAAAAAATCACTACAGAAATTACTCCCGGCACTGGCAGGTAGGTACTGACAAAAACTACTTTTGTCTTATAATCGTCCCAAAGTGATTCCACTGTGAATGTTTACCTATTAATCATATAAAAATCAAGTTTTGACAAAGAATTGAGGATATGAAAAAATCACTACAGAAACTACTTCCGGCACTGGCAGGTAGGTACTGACGAAAACTACTTTTGTCTTATAATCGTCCCAAAGTGATTTCACTGTGAATGTTTACCTATTAATCATATAAAAATCAAGTTTTTACAAAGAATTGAGGATATGAAAAAATCACTACAGAAACTACTCCCGGCACTGGCAGGTAGGTACTGACGAAAACTACTTTTGTCTTATAATCGTCCCATTGTGTTTCCATTGTGAACATTTACCCATTAATCATATAAAAATCCAGTTTTGGCCAAGAATTGAGGATATGAAAAAATCACTACAGAAACTACTCCCGGCACTGGCAGGTAGGTACTGACGAAAACTACTTTTGTCTTATAATCGTCCCAAAGTGATTCCACTGTGAATGTTTACCTATTAATCATATAAAAATCAAGTTTTTACAAAGAATTGAGGATATGAAAAAATCACTACAGAAACTACTCCCGGCACTGGCAGGTAGGTACTGACGAAAACTACTTTTGTCTTATAATCGTCCCAAAATGATTCCACTGTGAATGTTTACCTATTAATCATATAAAAATCAAGTTTTGACAAAGAATTGAGGATATGAAAAAATCACTACAGAAACTACTTCCGGCACTGGCAGGTAGGTACTGACGAAAACTACTTTTGTCTTATAATCGTCCCAAAGTGATTCCACTGTGAATGTTTACCTATTAATCATATAAAAATCAAGTTTTTACAAAGAATTGAGGATATGAAAAAATCACTACAGAAACTACTCCCGGCACTGGCAGGTAGGTACTGACGAAAACTACTTTTGTCTTATAATCGTCCCATTGTGTTTCCATTGTGAACATTTACCCATTAATCATATAAAAATCCAGTTTTGGCCAAGAATTGAGGATATGAAAAAATCACTACAGAAACTACTCCCGGCACTGGCAGGTAGGTACTGACGAAAACTACTTTTGTCTTATAATCGTCCCAAAGTGATTCCACTGTGAATGTTTACCTATTAATCATATAAAAATAAAGTTTTGACAAAGAATTGAGGATATGAAAAAATCACTACAGAAACTACTTCCGGCACTGGCAGGTAGGTACTGACGAAAACTACTTTTGTCTTATAATCGTCCCAAAGTGATTCCACTGTGAATGTTTACCTATTAATCATATAAAAATCAAGTTTTTACAAAGAATTGAGGATATGAAAAAATCACTACAGAAACTACTCCCGGCACTGGCAGGTAGGTACTGACGAAAACTACTTTTGTCTTATAATCGTCCCATTGTGTTTCCATTGTGAACATTTACCCATTAATCATATAAAAATCAAGTTTTGGCCAAGAATTGAGGATATGAAAAAATCACTAAAGAAATTACTCCCGGCACTGGCAGGTAGGTACTGACAAAAACTACTTTTGTCTTATAATCGTCCCAAAGTGATTCCACTGTGAATGTTTACCTATTAATCATATAAAAATCAAGTTTTGACAAAGAATTGAGGATATGAAAAAATCACTACAGAAACTACTCCCGGCACTGGCAGGTAGGTACTGACGAAAACTACTTTTGTCTTATAATCGTCCCATTGTGTTTCCATTGTGAACGTTTACCCATTAATCATATAAAAATCAAGTTTTGGCCAAGAATTGAGGATATGAAAAAATCACTACAGAAACTACTCCCGGCACTGGCAGGTAGGTACTGACGAAAACTACTTTTGTCTTATAATCGTTCCAAAGTGATTCCACTGTGAATGTTTACCTATTAATCATATAAAAATCAAGTTTTTACAAAGAATTGAGGATATGAAAAAATCACTACAGAAACTACTCCCGGCACTGGCAGGTAGGTACTGACGAAAACTACTTTTGTCTTATAATCGTCCCATTGTGTTTGCATTGTGAACATTTACCCATTAATCATATAAAAATCAAGTTTTGGCCAAGAATTGAGGATATGAAAAAATCACTACAGAAATTACTCCCGGCACTGGCAGGTAGGTACTGACAAAAACTACTTTTGTCTTATAATCGTCCCAAAGTGAATCCACTGTGAATGTTTACCTATTAATCATATAAAAATCAAGTTTTGACAAAGAATTGAGGATATGAAAAAATCACTACAGAAACTACTCCCGGCACTGGCAGGTAGGTACTGACGAAAACTACTTTTGTCTTATAATCGTCCCATTGTGTTTCCATTGTGAACATTTACCCATTAATCATATAAAAATCAAGTTTTGGCCAAGAATTGAGGATATGAAAAAATCACTACAGAAATTACTCCCGGCACTGGCAGGTAGGTACTGACAAAAACTACTTTTGTCTTATAATCGTCCCAAAGTGATTCCACTGTGAATGTTTACCTATTAATCATATAAAAATCAAGTTTTGACAAAGAATTGAGGATATGAAAAAATCACTACAGAAACTACTTCCGGCACTGGCAGGTAGGTACTGACGAAAACTACTTTTGTCTTATAATCGTCCCAAAGTGATTTCACTGTGAATGTTTACCTATTAATCATATAAAAATCAAGTTTTTACAAAGAATTGAGGATATGAAAAAATCACTACAGAAACTACTCCCGGCACTGGCAGGTAGGTACTGACGAAAACTACTTTTGTCTTATAATCGTCCCATTGTGTTTCCATTGTGAACATTTACCCATTAATCATATAAAAATCAAGTTTTGGCCAAGAATTGAGGATATGAAAAAATCACTACAGAAACTACTCCCGGCACTGGCAGGTAGGTACTGACGAAAACTACTTTTGTCTTATAATCGTCCCAAAGTGATTCCACTGTGAATGTTTACCTATTAATCATATAAAAATCAAGTTTTTACAAAGAATTGAGGATATGAAAAAATCACTACAGAAACTACTCCCGGCACTGGCAGGTAGGTACTGACGAAAACTACTTTTGTCTTATAATCGTCCCAAAATGATTCCACTGTGAATGTTTACCTATTAATCATATAAAAATCAAGTTTTGACAAAGAATTGAGGATATGAAAAAATCACTACAGAAACTACTTCCGGCACTGGCAGGTAGGTACTGACGAAAACTACTTTTGTCTTATAATCGTCCCAAAGTGATTCCACTGTGAATGTTTACCTATTAATCATATAAAAATCAAGTTTTTACAAAGAATTGAGGATATGAAAAAATCACTACAGAAACTACTCCCGGCACTGGCAGGTAGGTACTGACGAAAACTACTTTTGTCTTATAATCGTCCCATTGTGTTTCCATTGTGAACATTTACCCATTAATCATATAAAAATCCAGTTTTGGCCAAGAATTGAGGATATGAAAAAATCACTACAGAAACTACTCCCGGCACTGGCAGGTAGGTACTGACGAAAACTACTTTTGTCTTATAATCGTCCCAAAGTGATTCCACTGTGAATGTTTACCTATTAATCATATAAAAATAAAGTTTTGACAAAGAATTGAGGATATGAAAAAATCACTACAGAAACTACTTCCGGCACTGGCAGGTAGGTACTGACGAAAACTACTTTTGTCTTATAATCGTCCCAAAGTGATTCCACTGTGAATGTTTACCTATTAATCATATAAAAATCAAGTTTTTACAAAGAATTGAGGATATGAAAAAATCACTACAGAAACTACTCCCGGCACTGGCAGGTAGGTACTGACGAAAACTACTTTTGTCTTATAATCGTCCCATTGTGTTTCCATTGTGAACATTTACCCATTAATCATATAAAAATCAAGTTTTGACCAAGAATTGAGGATATGAAAAAATCACTACAGAAACTACTCCCGGCACTGGCAGGTAGGTACTGACGAAAACTACTTTTGTCTTATAATCGTCCCATTGTGTTTCCATTGTGAACATTTACCCATTAATCATATAAAAATCAAGTTTTGGCCAAGAATTGAGGATATGAAAAAATCACTACAGAAATTACTCCCGGCACTGGCAGGTAGGTACTGACAAAAACTACTTTTGTCTTATAATCGTCCCAAAGTGATTCCACTGTGAATGTTTACCTATTAATCATATAAAAATCAAGTTTTGACAAAGAATTGAGGATATGAAAAAATCACTAAAGAAATTACTCCCGGCACTGGCAGGTAGGTACTGACAAAAACTACTTTTGTCTTATAATCGTCCCAAAGTGATTCCACTGTGAATGTTTACCTATTAATCATATAAAAATAAAGTTTTGACAAAGAATTGAGGATATGAAAAAATCACTACAGAAACTACTTCCGGCACTGGCAGGTAGGTACTGACGAAAACTACTTTTGTCTTATAATCGTCCCAAAGTGATTCCACTGTGAATGTTTACCTATTAATCATATAAAAATCAAGTTTTTACAAATAATTGAGGATATGAAAAAATCACTACAGAAACTACTCCCGGCACTGGCAGGTAGGTACTGACGAAAACTAATTTTGTCTTATAATCGTCCCATTGTGTTTCCATTGTGAACATTTACCCATTAATCATATAAAAATCAAGTTTTGGCCAAGAATTGAGGATATGAAAAAATCACTAAAGAAATTACTCCCGGCACTGGCAGGTAGGTACTGACAAAAACTACTTTTGTCTTATAATCGTCCCAAAGTGATTCCACTGTGAATGTTTACCTATTAATCATATAAAAATCAAGTTTTGACAAAGAATTGAGGATATGAAAAAATCACTACAGAAACTACTCCCGGCACTGGCAGGTAGGTACTGACGAAAACTACTTTTGTCTTATAATCGTCCCATTGTGTTTCCATTGTGAACGTTTACCCATTAATCATATAAAAATCAAGTTTTGGCCAAGAATTGAGGATATGAAAAAATCACTACAGAAACTACTCCCGGCACTGGCAGGTAGGTACTGACGAAAACTACTTTTGTCTTATAATCGTTCCAAAGTGATTCCACTGTGAATGTTTACCTATTAATCATATAAAAATCAAGTTTTTACAAAGAATTGAGGATATGAAAAAATCACTACAGAAACTACTCCCGGCACTGGCAGGTAGGTACTGACGAAAACTACTTTTGTCTTATAATCGTCCCATTGTGTTTGCATTGTGAACATTTACCCATTAATCATATAAAAATCAAGTTTTGGCCAAGAATTGAGGATATGAAAAAATCACTACAGAAATTACTCCCGGCACTGGCAGGTAGGTACTGACAAAAACTACTTTTGTCTTATAATCGTCCCAAAGTGAATCCACTGTGAATGTTTACCTATTAATCATATAAAAATCAAGTTTTGACAAAGAATTGAGGATATGAAAAAATCACTACAGAAACTACTCCCGGCACTGGCAGGTAGGTACTGACGAAAACTACTTTTGTCTTATAATCGTCCCATTGTGTTTCCATTGTGAACATTTACCCATTAATCATATAAAAATCAAGTTTTGGCCAAGAATTGAGGATATGAAAAAATCACTACAGAAATTACTCCCGGCACTGGCAGGTAGGTACTGACAAAAACTACTTTTGTCTTATAATCGTCCCAAAGTGATTCCACTGTGAATGTTTACCTATTAATCATATAAAAATCAAGTTTTGACAAAGAATTGAGGATATGAAAAAATCACTACAGAAACTACTTCCGGCACTGGCAGGTAGGTACTGACGAAAACTACTTTTGTCTTATAATCGTCCCAAAGTGATTTCACTGTGAATGTTTACCTATTAATCATATAAAAATCAAGTTTTTACAAAGAATTGAGGATATGAAAAAATCACTACAGAAACTACTCCCGGCACTGGCAGGTAGGTACTGACGAAAACTACTTTTGTCTTATAATCGTCCCATTGTGTTTCCATTGTGAACATTTACCCATTAATCATATAAAAATCAAGTTTTGGCCAAGAATTGAGGATATGAAAAAATCACTACAGAAACTACTCCCGGCACTGGCAGGTAGGTACTGACGAAAACTACTTTTGTCTTATAATCGTCCCAAAGTGATTCCACTGTGAATGTTTACCTATTAATCATATAAAAATCAAGTTTTTACAAAGAATTGAGGATATGAAAAAATCACTACAGAAACTACTCCCGGCACTGGCAGGTAGGTACTGACGAAAACTACTTTTGTCTTATAATCGTCCCAAAATGATTCCACTGTGAATGTTTACCTATTAATCATATAAAAATCAAGTTTTGACAAAGAATTGAGGATATGAAAAAATCACTACAGAAACTACTTCCGGCACTGGCAGGTAGGTACTGACGAAAACTACTTTTGTCTTATAATCGTCCCAAAGTGATTCCACTGTGAATGTTTACCTATTAATCATATAAAAATCAAGTTTTTACAAAGAATTGAGGATATGAAAAAATCACTACAGAAACTACTCCCGGCACTGGCAGGTAGGTACTGACGAAAACTACTTTTGTCTTATAATCGTCCCATTGTGTTTCCATTGTGAACATTTACCCATTAATCATATAAAAATCCAGTTTTGGCCAAGAATTGAGGATATGAAAAAATCACTACAGAAACTACTCCCGGCACTGGCAGGTAGGTACTGACGAAAACTACTTTTGTCTTATAATCGTCCCAAAGTGATTCCACTGTGAATGTTTACCTATTAATCATATAAAAATAAAGTTTTGACAAAGAATTGAGGATATGAAAAAATCACTACAGAAACTACTTCCGGCACTGGCAGGTAGGTACTGACGAAAACTACTTTTGTCTTATAATCGTCCCAAAGTGATTCCACTGTGAATGTTTACCTATTAATCATATAAAAATCAAGTTTTTACAAAGAATTGAGGATATGAAAAAATCACTACAGAAACTACTCCCGGCACTGGCAGGTAGGTACTGACGAAAACTACTTTTGTCTTATAATCGTCCCATTGTGTTTCCATTGTGAACATTTACCCATTAATCATATAAAAATCAAGTTTTGACCAAGAATTGAGGATATGAAAAAATCACTACAGAAACTACTCCCGGCACTGGCAGGTAGGTACTGACGAAAACTACTTTTGTCTTATAATCGTCCCATTGTGTTTCCATTGTGAACATTTACCCATTAATCATATAAAAATCAAGTTTTGGCCAAGAATTGAGGATATGAAAAAATCACTACAGAAACTACTACCGGCACTGGCAGGTAGGTACTGACGAAAACTACTTTTGTCTTATAATCGTCCCAAAGTGATTCCACTGTGAATGTTTACCTATTAATCATATAAAAATCAAGTTTTTACAAAGAATTGAGGATATGAAAAAATCACTACAGAAACTACTCCCGGCACTGGCAGGTAGGTACTGACGAAAACTACTTTTGTCTTATAATCGTCCCAAAGTGATTCCACTGTGAATGTTTACCTATTAATCATATAAAAATCAAGTTTTGACAAAGAATTGAGGATATGAAAAAATCACTACAGAAACTACTTCCGGCACTGGCAGGTAGGTACTGACGAAAACTACTTTTGTCTTATAATCGTCCCAAAGTGATTCCACTGTGAATGTTTACCTATTAATCATATAAAAATCAAGTTTTTACAAAGAATTGAGGATATGAAAAAATCACTACAGAAACTACTCCCGGCACTGGCAGGTAGGTACTGACGAAAACTACTTTTGTCTTATAATCGTCCCATTGTGTTTCCATTGTGAACATTTACCCATTAATCATATAAAAATCAAGTTTTGGCCAAGAATTGAGGATATGAAAAAATCACTACAGAAATTACTCCCGGCACTGGCAGGTAGGTACTGACAAAAACTACTTTTGTCTTATAATCGTCCCAAAGTGATTCCACTGTGAATGTTTACCTATTAATCATATAAAAATCAAGTTTTGACAAAGAATTGAGGATATGAAAAAATCACTACAGAAACTACTCCCGGCACTGGCAGGTAGGTACTGACGAAAACTACTTTTGTCTTATAATCGTCCCATTGTGTTTCCATTGTGAACATTTACCCATTAATCATATAAAAATCAAGTTTTGGCCAAGAATTGAGGATATGAAAAAATCACTACAGAAATTACTCCCGGCACTGGCAGGTAGGTACTGACAAAAACGACTTTTGTCTTATAATCGTCCCAAAGTGATTCCACTGTGAATGTTTACCTATTAATCATATAAAAATCAAGTTTTGACAAAGAATTGAGGATATGAAAAAATCACTACAGAAACTACTTCCGGCACTGGCAGGTAGGTACTGACGAAAACTACTTTTGTCTTATAATCGTCCCAAAGTGATTCCACTGTGAATGTTTACCTATTAATCATATAAAAATAAAGTTTTGACAAAGAATTGAGGATATGAAAAAATCACTACAGAAACTACTCCCGGCACTGGCAGGTAGGTACTGACGAAAACTACTTTTGTCTTATAATCGTCCCATTGTGTTTCCATTGTGAACATTTACCCATTAATCATATAAAAATCAAGTTTTGGCCAAGAATTGAGGATATGAAAAAATCACTACAGAAATTACTCCCGGCACTGGCAGGTAGGTACTGACAAAAACTACTTTTGTCTTATAATCGTCCCAAAGTGATTCCACTGTGAATGTTTACCTATTAATCATATAAAAATCAAGTTTTGACAAAGAATTGAGGATATGAAAAAATCACTACAGAAACTACTTCCGGCACTGGCAGGTAGGTACTGACGAAAACTACTTTTGTCTTATAATCGTCCCAAAGTGATTTCACTGTGAATGTTTACCTATTAATCATATAAAAATCAAGTTTTTACAAAGAATTGAGGATATGAAAAAATCACTACAGAAACTACTCCCGGCACTGGCAGGTAGGTACTGACGAAAACTACTTTTGTCTTATAATCGTCCCATTGTGTTTCCATTGTGAACATTTACCCATTAATCATATAAAAATCAAGTTTTGGCCAAGAATTGAGGATATGAAAAAATCACTACAGAAACTACTCCCGGCACTGGCAGGTAGGTACTGACGAAAACTACTTTTGTCTTATAATCGTCCCAAAGTGATTCCACTGTGAATGTTTACCTATTAATCATATAAAAATCAAGTTTTTACAAAGAATTGAGGATATGAAAAAATCACTACAGAAACTACTCCCGGCACTGGCAGGTAGGTACTGACGAAAACTACTTTTGTCTTATAATCGTCCCAAAATGATTCCACTGTGAATGTTTACCTATTAATCATATAAAAATCAAGTTTTGACAAAGAATTGAGGATATGAAAAAATCACTACAGAAACTACTTCCGGCACTGGCAGGTAGGTACTGACGAAAACTACTTTTGTCTTATAATCGTCCCAAAGTGATTCCACTGTGAATGTTTACCTATTAATCATATAAAAATCAAGTTTTTACAAAGAATTGAGGATATGAAAAAATCACTACAGAAACTACTCCCGGCACTGGCAGGTAGGTACTGACGAAAACTACTTTTGTCTTATAATCGTCCCATTGTGTTTCCATTGTGAACATTTACCCATTAATCATATAAAAATCCAGTTTTGGCCAAGAATTGAGGATATGAAAAAATCACTACAGAAACTACTCCCGGCACTGGCAGGTAGGTACTGACGAAAACTACTTTTGTCTTATAATCGTCCCAAAGTGATTCCACTGTGAATGTTTACCTATTAATCATATAAAAATAAAGTTTTGACAAAGAATTGAGGATATGAAAAAATCACTACAGAAACTACTTCCGGCACTGGCAGGTAGGTACTGACGAAAACTACTTTTGTCTTATAATCGTCCCAAAGTGATTCCACTGTGAATGTTTACCTATTAATCATATAAAAATCAAGTTTTTACAAAGAATTGAGGATATGAAAAAATCACTACAGAAACTACTCCCGGCACTGGCAGGTAGGTACTGACGAAAACTACTTTTGTCTTATAATCGTCCCATTGTGTTTCCATTGTGAACATTTACCCATTAATCATATAAAAATCAAGTTTTGACCAAGAATTGAGGATATGAAAAAATCACTACAGAAACTACTCCCGGCACTGGCAGGTAGGTACTGACGAAAACTACTTTTGTCTTATAATCGTCCCATTGTGTTTCCATTGTGAACATTTACCCATTAATCATATAAAAATCAAGTTTTGGCCAAGAATTGAGGATATGAAAAAATCACTACAGAAACTAATACCGGCACTGGCAGGTAGGTACTGACGAAAACTACTTTTGTCTTATAATCGTCCCAAAGTGATTCCACTGTGAATGTTTACCTATTAATCATATAAAAATCAAGTTTTTACAAAGAATTGAGGATATGAAAAAATCACTACAGAAACTACTCCCGGCACTGGCAGGTAGGTACTGACGAAAACTACTTTTGTCTTATAATCGTCCCAAAGTGATTCCACTGTGAATGTTTACCTATTAATCATATAAAAATCAAGTTTTGACAAAGAATTGAGGATATGAAAAAATCACTACAGAAACTACTTCCGGCACTGGCAGGTAGGTACTGACGAAAACTACTTTTGTCTTATAATCGTCCCAAAGTGATTCCACTGTGAATGTTTACCTATTAATCATATAAAAATCAAGTTTTTACAAAGAATTGAGGATATGAAAAAATCACTACAGAAACTACTCCCGGCACTGGCAGGTAGGTACTGACGAAAACTACTTTTGTCTTATAATCGTCCCATTGTGTTTCCATTGTGAACATTTACCCATTAATCATATAAAAATCAAGTTTTGGCCAAGAATTGAGGATATGAAAAAATCACTACAGAAATTACTCCCGGCACTGGCAGGTAGGTACTGACAAAAACTACTTTTGTCTTATAATCGTCCCAAAGTGATTCCACTGTGAATGTTTACCTATTAATCATATAAAAATCAAGTTTTGACAAAGAATTGAGGATATGAAAAAATCACTACAGAAACTACTCCCGGCACTGGCAGGTAGGTACTGACGAAAACTACTTTTGTCTTATAATCGTCCCATTGTGTTTCCATTGTGAACATTTACCCATTAATCATATAAAAATCAAGTTTTGGCCAAGAATTGAGGATATGAAAAAATCACTACAGAAATTACTCCCGGCACTGGCAGGTAGGTACTGACAAAAACGACTTTTGTCTTATAATCGTCCCAAAGTGATTCCACTGTGAATGTTTACCTATTAATCATATAAAAATCAAGTTTTGACAAAGAATTGAGGATATGAAAAAATCACTACAGAAACTACTTCCGGCACTGGCAGGTAGGTACTGACGAAAACTACTTTTGTCTTATAATCGTCCCAAAGTGATTCCACTGTGAATGTTTACCTATTAATCATATAAAAATCAAGTTTTGACAAAGAATTGAGGATATGAAAAAATCACTACAGAAATTACTCCCGGCACTGGCAGGTAGGTACTGACAAAAACTACTTTTGTCTTATAATCGTCCCAAAGTGATTCCACTGTGAATGTTTACCTATTAATCATATAAAAATCAAGTTTTTACAAAGAATTGAGGATATGAAAAAATCACTACAGAAACTACTCCCGGCACTGGCAGGTAGGTACTGACGAAAACTACTTTTGTCTTATAATCGTCCCATTGTGTTTCCATTGTGAACATTTACCCATTAATCATATAAAAATCAAGTTTTTACAAAGAATTGAGGATATGAAAAAATCACTACAGAAACTACTCCCGGCACTGGCAGGTAGGTACTGACGAAAACTACTTTTGTCTTATAATCGTCCCATTGTGTTTCCATTGTGAACATTTACCCATTAATCATATAAAAATCAAGTTTTGGCCAAGAATTGAGGATATGAAAAAATCACTACAGAAATTACTCCCGGCACTGGCAGGTAGGTACTGACAAAAACTACTTTTGTCTTATAATCGTCCCAAAGTGATTCCACTGTGAATGTTTACCTATTAATCATATAAAAATCAAGTTTTGACAAAGAATTGAGGATATGAAAAAATCACTACAGAAACTACTCCCGGCACTGGCAGGTAGGTACTGACAAAAACTACTTTTGTCTTATAATCGTCCCAAAGTGATTCCACTGAGAATGTTTACCTATTAATCATATAAAAATCAAGTTTTGACAAAGAATTGAGGATATGAAAAAATCACTACAGAAACTACTTCCGGCACTGGCAGGTAGGTACTGACGAAAACTACTTTTGTCTTATAATCGTCCCAAAGTGATTCCACTGTGAATGTTTACCTATTAATCATATAAAAATCAAGTTTTGACAAAGAATTGAGGATATGAAAAAATCACTACAGAAACTACTCCCGGCACTGGCAGGTAGGTACTGACGAAAACTACTTTTGTCTTATAATCGTCCCATTGTGTTTCCATTGTGAACATTTACCCATTAATCATATAAAAATCAAGTTTTGGCCAAGAATTGAGGATATGAAAAAATCACTACAGAAATTACTCCCGGCACTGGCAGGTAGGTACTGACAAAAACTACTTTTGTCTTATAATCGTCCCAAAGTGATTCCACTGTGAATGTTTACCTATTAATCATATAAAAATCAAGTTTTGACAAAGAATTGAGGATATGAAAAAATCACTACAGAAACTACTTCCGGCACTGGCAGGTAGGTACTGACGAAAACTACTTTTGTCTTATAATCGTCCCAAAGTGATTCCACTGTGAATGTTTACCTATTAATCATATAAAAATCAAGTTTTGACAAAGAATTGAGGATATGAAAAAATCACTACAGAAACTACTCCCGGCACTGGCAGGTAGGTACTGACGAAAACTACTTTTGTCTTATAATCGTCCCATTGTGTTTCTATTGTGAACATTTACCCATTAATCATATAAAAATCAAGTTTTGGCCAAGAATTGAGGATATGAAAAAATCACTACAGAAATTACTCCCGGCACTGGCAGGTAGGTACTGACAAAAACTACTTTTGTCTTATAATCGTCCCAAAGTGATTCCACTGTGAATGTTTACCTATTAATCATATAAAAATCAAGTTTTTACAAAGAATTGAGGATATGAAAAAATCACTACAGAAACTACTCCCGGCACTGGCAGGTAGGTACTGACGAAAACTACTTTTGTCTTATAATCGTCCCATTGTGTTTCCATTGTGAACATTTACCCATTAATCATATAAAAATCAAGTTTTTACAAAGAATTGAGGATATGAAAAAATCACTACAGAAACTACTCCCGGCACTGGCAGGTAGGTACTGACGAAAACTACTTTTGTCTTATAATCGTCCCATTGTGTTTCCATTGTGAACATTTACCCATTAATCATATAAAAATCAAGTTTTGGCCAAGAATTGAGGATATGAAAAAATCACTACAGAAATTACTCCCGGCACTGGCAGGTAGGTACTGACAAAAACTACTTTTGTCTTATAATCGTCCCAAAGTGATTCCACTGTGAATGTTTACCTATTAATCATATAAAAATCAAGTTTTGACAAAGAATTGAGGATATGAAAAAATCACTACAGAAACTACTCCCGGCACTGGCAGGTAGGTACTGACAAAAACTACTTTTGTCTTATAATCGTCCCAAAGTGATTCCACTGTGAATGTTTACCTATTAATCATATAAAAATCAAGTTTTGACAAAGAATTGAGGATATGAAAAAATCACTACAGAAACTACTTCCGGCACTGGCAGGTAGGTACTGACGAAAACTACTTTTGTCTTATAATCGTCCCAAAGTGATTCCACTGTGAATGTTTACCTATTAATCATATAAAAATCAAGTTTTGACAAAGAATTGAGGATATGAAAAAATCACTACAGAAACTACTCCCGGCACTGGCAGGTAGGTACTGACGAAAACTACTTTTGTCTTATAATCGTCCCAAAGTGATTCCACTGTGAATGTTTACCTATTAATCATATAAAAATCAAGTTTTGACAAAGAATTGAGGATATGAAAAAATCACTACAGAAACTACTTCCGGCACTGGCAGGTAG
Source organism: Eupithecia dodoneata (assembly GCA_947044415.1). Lineage (NCBI taxonomy): Eukaryota > Metazoa > Arthropoda > Insecta > Lepidoptera > Geometridae > Eupithecia > Eupithecia dodoneata. Next base: position 13,402,543 of record OX345661.1, on the reverse strand, counting down.
GTACTGACGAAAACTACTTTTGTCTTATAATCGTCCCAAAGTGATTCCACTGTGAATGTTTACCTATTAATCATATAAAAATCAAGTTTTTACAAAGAATTGAGGATATGAAAAAATCACTACAGAAACTACTTCCGGCACTGGCAGGTAGGTACTGACGAAAACTACTTTTGTCTTATAATCGTCCCAAAGTGATTCCACTGTGAATGTTTACCTATTAGTCATATAAAAATCAAGTTTTTACAAAGAATTGAGGATATGAAAAAATCACTACAGAAACTACTCCCGGCACTGGCAGGTAGGTACTGACGAAAACTACTTTTGTCTTATAATCGTCCCATTGTGTTTCCATTGTGAACATTTACCCATTAATCATATAAAAATCAAGTTTTGACCAAGAATTGAGGATATGAAAAAATCACTACAGAAACTACTCCCGGCACTGGCAGGTAGGTACTGACGAAAACTACTTTTGTCTTATAATCGTCCCATTGTGTTTCCATTGTGAACATTTACCCATTAATCATATAAAAATCAAGTTTTGGCCAAGAATTGAGGATATGAAAAAATCACTACAGAAACTACTCCCGGCGCTGGCAGGTAGGTACTGACGAAAACTACTTTTGTCTTATAATCGTCCCAAAGTGATTCCACTGTGAATGTTTACCTATTAATCATATAAAAATCAAGTTTTTACAAAGAATTGAGGATATGAAAAAATCACTACAGAAACTACTCCCGGCACTGGCAGGTAGGTACTGACGAAAACTAATTTTGTCTTATAATCGTCCCATTGTGTTTCCATTGTGAACATTTACCCATTAATCATATAAAAATCAAGTTTTGGCCAAGAATTGAGGATATGAAAAAATCACTAAAGAAATTACTCCCGGCACTGGCAGGTAGGTACTGACAAAAACTACTTTTGTCTTATAATCGTCCCAAAGTGATTCCACTGTGAATGTTTACCTATTAATCATATAAAAATCAAGTTTTGACAAAGAATTGAGGATATGAAAAAATCACTACAGAAACTACTCCCGGCACTGGCAGGTAGGTACTGACGAAAACTACTTTTGTCTTATAATCGTCCCATTGTGTTTCCATTGTGAACATTTACCCATTAATCATATAAAAATCAAGTTTTGGCCAAGAATTGAGGATATGAAAAAATCACTACAGAAATTACTCCCGGCACTGGCAGGTAGGTACTGACAAAAACTACTTTTGTCTTATAATCGTCCCAAAGTGATTCCACTGTGAATGTTTACCTATTAATCATATAAAAATCAAGTTTTGACAAAGAATTGAGGATATGAAAAAATCACTACAGAAACTACTCCCGGCACTGGCAGGTAGGTACTGACAAAAACTACTTTTGTCTTATAATCGTCCCAAAGTGATTCCACTGTGAATGTTTACCTATTAATCATATAAAAATCAAGTTTTGACAAAGAATTGAGGATATGAAAAAATCACTACAGAAACTACTTCCGGCACTGGCAGGTAGGTACTGACAATAACTACTTTTGTCTTATAATCGTCCCAAAGTGATTCCACTGTGAATGTTTACCTATTAATGATATAAAAATCAAGTTTTGACAAAGAATTGAGGATATGAAAAAATCACTACAGAAAATACTCCCGGCACTGGCAGGTAGGTACTGACGAAAACTACTTTTGTCTTTTAATCGTCCCATTGTGTTTCCATTGTGAACGTTTACCCATTAATCATATAAAAATCAAGTTTTGGCCAAGAATTGAGGATATGAAAAAATCACTACAGAAACTACTCCCGGCACTGGCAGGTAGGTACTGACGAAAACTACTTTTGTCTTATTATCGTCCCAAAGTGATTCCACTGTGAATGTTTACCTATTAATCATATAAAAATAAAGTTTTGACAAAGAATTGAGGATATGAAAAAATCACTACAGAAACTACTTCCGGCACTGGCAGGTAGGTACTGACGAAAACTACTTTTGTCTTATAATCGTCCCAAAGTGATTCCACTGTGAATGTTTACCTATTAATCATATAAAAATCAAGTTTTTACAAATAATTGAGGATATGAAAAAATCACTACAGAAACTACTCCCGGCACTGGCAGGTAGGTACTGACGAAAACTAATTTTGTCTTATAATCGTCCCATTGTGTTTCCATTGTGAACATTTACCCATTAATCATATAAAAATCAAGTTTTGGCCAAGAATTGAGGATATGAAAAAATCACTAAAGAAATTACTCCCGGCACTGGCAGGTAGGTACTGACAAAAACTACTTTTGTCTTATAATCGTCCCAAAGTGATTCCACTGTGAATGTTTACCTATTAATCATATAAAAATCAAGTTTTGACAAAGAATTGAGGATATGAAAAAATCACTACAGAAACTACTCCCGGCACTGGCAGGTAGGTACTGACGAAAACTACTTTTGTCTTATAATCGTCCCATTGTGTTTCCATTGTGAACGTTTACCCATTAATCATATAAAAATCAAGTTTTGGCCAAGAATTGAGGATATGAAAAAATCACTACAGAAACTACTCCCGGCACTGGCAGGTAGGTACTGACGAAAACTACTTTTGTCTTATAATCGTTCCAAAGTGATTCCACTGTGAATGTTTACCTATTAATCATATAAAAATCAAGTTTTTACAAAGAATTGAGGATATGAAAAAATCACTACAGAAACTACTCCCGGCACTGGCAGGTAGGTACTGACGAAAACTACTTTTGTCTTATAATCGTCCCATTGTGTTTGCATTGTGAACATTTACCCATTAATCATATAAAAATCAAGTTTTGGCCAAGAATTGAGGATATGAAAAAATCACTACAGAAATTACTCCCGGCACTGGCAGGTAGGTACTGACAAAAACTACTTTTGTCTTATAATCGTCCCAAAGTGAATCCACTGTGAATGTTTACCTATTAATCATATAAAAATTAAGTTTTGACAAAGAATTGAGGATATGAAAAAATCACTACAGAAACTACTCCCGGCACTGGCAGGTAGGTACTGACGAAAACTACTTTTGTCTTATAATCGTCCCAAAATGATTCCACTGTGAATGTTTACCTATTAATCATATAAAAATCAAGTTTTGACAAAGAATTGAGGATATGAAAAAATCACTACAGAAACTACTCCCGGCACTGGCAGGTAGGTACTGACGAAAACTACTTTTGTCTTATAATCGTCCCATTGTGTTTCCATTGTGAACATTTACCCATTAATCATATAAAAATCAAGTTTTGGCCAAGAATTGAGGATATGAAAAAATCACTACAGAAATTACTCCCGGCACTGGCAGGTAGGTACTGACAAAAACTACTTTTGTCTTATAATCGTCCCAAAGTGATTCCACTGTGAATGTTTACCTATTAATCATATAAAAATCAAGTTTTGACAAAGAATTGAGGATATGAAAAAATCACTACAGAAACTACTTCCGGCACTGGCAGGTAGGTACTGACGAAAACTACTTTTGTCTTATAATCGTCCCAAAGTGATTTCACTGTGAATGTTTACCTATTAATCATATAAAAATCAAGTTTTTACAAAGAATTGAGGATATGAAAAAATCACTACAGAAACTACTCCCGGCACTGGCAGGTAGGTACTGACGAAAACTACTTTTGTCTTATAATCGTCCCATTGTGTTTCCATTGTGAACATTTACCCATTAATCATATAAAAATCAAGTTTTGGCCAAGAATTGAGGATATGAAAAAATCACTACAGAAACTACTCCCGGCACTGGCAGGTAGGTACTGACGAAAACTACTTTTGTCTTATAATCGTCCCAAAGTGATTCCACTGTGAATGTTTACCTATTAATCATATAAAAATCAAGTTTTTACAAAGAATTGAGGATATGAAAAAATCACTACAGAAACTACTCCCGGCACTGGCAGGTAGGTACTGACGAAAACTACTTTTGTCTTATAATCGTCCCAAAATGATTCCACTGTGAATGTTTACCTATTAATCATATAAAAATCAAGTTTTGACAAAGAATTGAGGATATGAAAAAATCACTACAGAAACTACTTCCGGCACTGGCAGGTAGGTACTGACGAAAACTACTTTTGTCTTATAATCGTCCCAAAGTGATTCCACTGTGAATGTTTACCTATTAATCATATAAAAATCAAGTTTTTACAAAGAATTGAGGATATGAAAAAATCACTACAGAAACTACTCCCGGCACTGGCAGGTAGGTACTGACGAAAACTACTTTTGTCTTATAATCGTCCCATTGTGTTTCCATTGTGAACATTTACCCATTAATCATATAAAAATCCAGTTTTGGCCAAGAATTGAGGATATGAAAAAATCACTACAGAAACTACTCCCGGCACTGGCAGGTAGGTACTGACGAAAACTACTTTTGTCTTATAATCGTCCCAAAGTGATTCCACTGTGAATGTTTACCTATTAATCATATAAAAATAAAGTTTTGACAAAGAATTGAGGATATGAAAAAATCACTACAGAAACTACTTCCGGCACTGGCAGGTAGGTACTGACGAAAACTACTTTTGTCTTATAATCGTCCCAAAGTGATTCCACTGTGAATGTTTACCTATTAATCATATAAAAATCAAGTTTTTACAAAGAATTGAGGATATGAAAAAATCACTACAGAAACTACTCCCGGCACTGGCAGGTAGGTACTGACGAAAACTACTTTTGTCTTATAATCGTCCCATTGTGTTTCCATTGTGAACATTTACCCATTAATCATATAAAAATCAAGTTTTGACCAAGAATTGAGGATATGAAAAAATCACTACAGAAACTACTCCCGGCACTGGCAGGTAGGTACTGACGAAAACTACTTTTGTCTTATAATCGTCCCATTGTGTTTCCATTGTGAACATTTACCCATTAATCATATAAAAATCAAGTTTTGGCCAAGAATTGAGGATATGAAAAAATCACTACAGAAACTACTACCGGCACTGGCAGGTAGGTACTGACGAAAACTACTTTTGTCTTATAATCGTCCCAAAGTGATTCCACTGTGAATGTTTACCTATTAATCATATAAAAATCAAGTTTTTACAAAGAATTGAGGATATGAAAAAATCACTACAGAAACTACTCCCGGCACTGGCAGGTAGGTACTGACGAAAACTACTTTTGTCTTATAATCGTCCCAAAGTGATTCCACTGTGAATGTTTACCTATTAATCATATAAAAATCAAGTTTTGACAAAGAATTGAGGATATGAAAAAATCACTACAGAAACTACTTCCGGCACTGGCAGGTAGGTACTGACGAAAACTACTTTTGTCTTATAATCGTCCCAAAGTGATTCCACTGTGAATGTTTACCTATTAATCATATAAAAATCAAGTTTTTACAAAGAATTGAGGATATGAAAAAATCACTACAGAAACTACTCCCGGCACTGGCAGGTAGGTACTGACGAAAACTACTTTTGTCTTATAATCGTCCCATTGTGTTTCCATTGTGAACATTTACCCATTAATCATATAAAAATCAAGTTTTGGCCAAGAATTGAGGATATGAAAAAATCACTACAGAAATTACTCCCGGCACTGGCAGGTAGGTACTGACAAAAACTACTTTTGTCTTATAATCGTCCCAAAGTGATTCCACTGTGAATGTTTACCTATTAATCATATAAAAATCAAGTTTTGACAAAGAATTGAGGATATGAAAAAATCACTACAGAAACTACTCCCGGCACTGGCAGGTAGGTACTGACGAAAACTACTTTTGTCTTATAATCGTCCCATTGTGTTTGCATTGTGAACATTTACCCATTAATCATATAAAAATCAAGTTTTGGCCAAGAATTGAGGATATGAAAAAATCACTACAGAAATTACTCCCGGCACTGGCAGGTAGGTACTGACAAAAACGACTTTTGTCTTATAATCGTCCCAAAGTGATTCCACTGTGAATGTTTACCTATTAATCATATAAAAATCAAGTTTTGACAAAGAATTGAGGATATGAAAAAATCACTACAGAAACTACTTCCGGCACTGGCAGGTAGGTACTGACGAAAACTACTTTTGTCTTATAATCGTCCCAAAGTGATTCCACTGTGAATGTTTACCTATTAATCATATAAAAATCAAGTTTTGACAAAGAATTGAGGATATGAAAAAATCACTACAGAAACTACTCCCGGCACTGGCAGGTAGGTACTGACGAAAACTACTTTTGTCTTATAATCGTCCCATTGTGTTTCTATTGTGAACATTTACCCATTAATCATATAAAAATCAAGTTTTGGCCAAGAATTGAGGATATGAAAAAATCACTACAGAAATTACTCCCGGCACTGGCAGGTAGGTACTGACGAAAACTACTTTTGTCTTATAATCGTCCCAAAGTGATTCCACTGTGAATGTTTACCTATTAATCATATAAAAATCAAGTTTTTACAAAGAATTGAGGATATGAAAAAATCACTACAGAAACTACTCCCGGCACTGGCAGGTAGGTACTGACGAAAACTACTTTTGTCTTATAATCGTCCCATTGTGTTTCCATTGTGAACATTTACCCATTAATCATATAAAAATCAAGTTTTTACAAAGAATTGAGGATATGAAAAAATCACTACAGAAACTACTCCCGGCACTGGCAGGTAGGTACTGACGAAAACTACTTTTGTCTTATAATCGTCCCATTGTGTTTCCATTGTGAACATTTACCCATTAATCATATAAAAATCAAGTTTTGGCCAAGAATTGAGGATATGAAAAAATCACTACAGAAATTACTCCCGGCACTGGCAGGTAGGTACTGACAAAAACTACTTTTGTCTTATAATCGTCCCAAAGTGATTCCACTGTGAATGTTTACCTATTAATCATATAAAAATCAAGTTTTGACAAAGAATTGAGGATATGAAAAAATCACTACAGAAACTACTCCCGGCACTGGCAGGTAGGTACTGACAAAAACTACTTTTGTCTTATAATCGTCCCAAAGTGATTCCACTGTGAATGTTTACCTATTAATCATATAAAAATCAAGTTTTGACAAAGAATTGAGGATATGAAAAAATCACTACAGAAACTACTTCCGGCACTGGCAGGTAGGTACTGACGAAAACTACTTTTGTCTTATAATCGTCCCAAAGTGATTCCACTGTGAATGTTTACCTATTAATCATATAAAAATCAAGTTTTGACAAAGAATTGAGGATATGAAAAAATCACTACAGAAACTACTCCCGGCACTGGCAGGTAGGTACTGACGAAAACTACTTTTGTCTTATAATCGTCCCAAAGTGATTCCACTGTGAATGTTTACCTATTAATCATATAAAAATCAAGTTTTGACAAAGAATTGAGGATATGAAAAAATCACTACAGAAACTACTTCCGGCACTGGCAGGTAGGTACTGACGAAAACTACTTTTGTCTTATAATCGTCCCAAAGTGATTCCACTGTGAATGTTTACCTATTAATCATATAAAAATCAAGTTTTTACAAAGAATTGAGGATATGAAAAAATCACTACAGAAACTACTTCCGGCACTGGCAGGTAGGTACTGACGAAAACTACTTTTGTCTTATAATCGTCCCAAAGTGATTCCACTGTGAATGTTTACCTATTAGTCATATAAAAATCAAGTTTTTACAAAGAATTGAGGATATGAAAAAATCACTACAGAAACTACTCCCGGCACTGGCAGGTAGGTACTGACGAAAACTACTTTTGTCTTATAATCGTCCCATTGTGTTTCCATTGTGAACATTTACCCATTAATCATATAAAAATCAAGTTTTGACCAAGAATTGAGGATATGAAAAAATCACTAAAGAAATTACTCCCGGCACTGGCAGGTAGGTACTGACAAAAACTACTTTTGTCTTATAATCGTCCCAAAGTGATTCCACTGTGAATGTTTACCTATTAATCATATAAAAATCAAGTTTTGACAAAGAATTGAGGATATGAAAAAATCACTACAGAAACTACTCCCGGCACTGGCAGGTAGGTACTGACGAAAACTACTTTTGTCTTATAATCGTGCCATTGTGTTTCCATTGTGAACATTTACCCATTAATCATATAAAAATCAAGTTTTGGCCAAGAATTGAGGATATGAAAAAATCACTAAAGAAATTACTCCCGGCACTGGCAGGTAGGTACTGACAAAAACTACTTTTGTCTTATAATCGTCCCAAAGTGATTCCACTGTGAATGTTTACCTATTAATCATATAAAAATCAAGTTTTGACAAAGAATTGAGGATATGAAAAAATCACTACAGAAACTACTCCCGGCACTGGCAGGTAGGTACTGACAAAAACTACTTTTGTCTTATAATCGTCCCAAAGTGATTCCACTGTGAATGTTTACCTATTAATCATATAAAAATCAAGTTTTGACAAAGAATTGAGGATATGAAAAAATCACTACAGAAACTACTTCCGGCACTGGCAGGTAGGTACTGACAATAACTACTTTTGTCTTATAATCGTCCCAAAGTGATTCCACTGTGAATGTTTACCTATTAATCATATAAAAATCAAGTTTTGACAAAGAATTGAGGATATGAAAAAATCACTACAGAAAATACTCCCGGCACTGGCAGGTAGGTACTGACGAAAACTACTTTTGTCTTTTAATCGTCCCATTGTGTTTCCATTGTGAACGTTTACCCATTAATCATATAAAAATCAAGTTTTGGCCAAGAATTGAGGATATGAAAAAATCACTACAGAAACTACTCCCGGCACTGGCAGGTAGGTACTGACGAAAACTACTTTTGTCTTATTATCGTCCCAAAGTGATTCCACTGTGAATGTTTACCTATTAATCATATAAAAATAAAGTTTTGACAAAGAATTGAGGATATGAAAAAATCACTACAGAAACTACTTCCGGCACTGGCAGGTAGGTACTGACGAAAACTACTTTTGTCTTATAATCGTCCCAAAGTGATTCCACTGTGAATGTTTACCTATTAATCATATAAAAATCAAGTTTTTACAAATAATTGAGGATATGAAAAAATCACTACAGAAACTACTCCCGGCACTGGCAGGTAGGTACTGACGAAAACTAATTTTGTCTTATAATCGTCCCATTGTGTTTCCATTGTGAACATTTACCCATTAATCATATAAAAATCAAGTTTTGGCCAAGAATTGAGGATATGAAAAAATCACTAAAGAAATTACTCCCGGCACTGGCAGGTAGGTACTGACAAAAACTACTTTTGTCTTATAATCGTCCCAAAGTGATTCCACTGTGAATGTTTACCTATTAATCATATAAAAATCAAGTTTTGACAAAGAATTGAGGATATGAAAAAATCACTACAGAAACTACTCCCGGCACTGGCAGGTAGGTACTGACGAAAACTACTTTTGTCTTATAATCGTCCCATTGTGTTTCCATTGTGAACATTTACCCATTAATCATATAAAAATCAAGTTTTGGCCAAGAATTGAGGATATGAAAAAATCACTACAGAAATTACTCCCGGCACTGGCAGGTAGGTACTGACAAAAACTACTTTTGTCTTATAATCGTCCCAAAGTGATTCCACTGTGAATGTTTACCTATTAATCATATAAAAATCAAGTTTTGACAAAGAATTGAGGATATGAAAAAATCACTACAGAAACTACTCCCGGCACTGGCAGGTAGGTACTGACAAAAACTACTTTTGTCTTATAATCGTCCCAAAGTGATTCCACTGTGAATGTTTACCTATTAATCATATAAAAATCAAGTTTTGACAAAGAATTGAGGATATGAAAAAATCACTACAGAAACTACTTCCGGCACTGGCAGGTAGGTACTGACAATAACTACTTTTGTCTTATAATCGTCCCAAAGTGATTCCACTGTGAATGTTTACCTATTAATCATATAAAAATCAAGTTTTGACAAAGAATTGAGGATATGAAAAAATCACTACAGAAAATACTCCCGGCACTGGCAGGTAGGTACTGACGAAAACTACTTTTGTCTTTTAATCGTCCCATTGTGTTTCCATTGTGAACGTTTACCCATTAATCATATAAAAATCAAGTTTTGGCCAAGAATTGAGGATATGAAAAAATCACTACAGAAACTACTCCCGGCACTGGCAGGTAGGAATGAATGAATGAATGAATGAATGAATGAATTAACACTTTATTGCACTTAAAACTATAAAATAACACCTTATATCTAAATATAACACATAAAAAGTACAATAGGCGGCCTTATCGCTGACAGCGATTTCTCCCAGGCAACCTAGGCATGGAGAAAAAGATATAAGATAACGTAGAGTTGGTAGATTACAAACACAAACAGGTAAAGAAATATCAAAAACAAAAAAAAAACTAAAATAAAAAAACAAACTACATACATTGCAAGCTACTTAAATTAGAATCTAACCTAACAGATAAACTTCAAATAACAATAACTACATACAATAGGGAGGTACCACAGAGATAAATTTAGATATAATCTGATCACAGCTGGAGCTACAAGAAACATCTGAAGTGACAGTAACTGAATGAGAAAGAGAGAAGAATGAAGGAAAATTTTAGATAGCTAAAGATAGAAAGTGGGACTTCACTTTAGATTTGAAGGAGTTAATGGAAGGTGCGAGTCTAATATCAACAGGCAGTTTGTTCCAAAGCCGTACAGCCTGAACACTAAAAGAGTTACCGTAGAACGTTTGGGAATGAGTGGGAAACTTGAGTAGTAAGTTATCTGATGACCTGAGATTGTGGGAGTTAGAAGAATGAAGGAACTCAAACCTTTCTTTAAGGTAAGCAGGAGAAAAGGGATTAAAGAGAATGGAATAGAGAAGAGAAAGAACATGCATGTCCCGGCGAAGTCGAATAGGGAGCCACTTGAGCATGGTGCGAAAAGGAGAGACATGGTCGTATTTGCGCAAACCAAATATGATTCGAAGGCAGAAATTTTGGAGGCGCTCAAGTTTATCTAGCTGTTCCTCAACGAGGTCTAAATAGCAGGCGTCTGCATAGTCCAGAACGGGGAGAAGAAGGGCTTGGGCGAGAGCGGTTTTAGTAGCGGTCGGTAGAAAGTACCGTAATTTTCTCAGACAACCTGCTGAAGCATATAGCTTCTTACAGGTAACTTCAATCTGAGAACCCCATGAAAGATTGCGGTCGAAGGTAACCCCTAGATTCCTCACGGTCACACTGTAAGGAATGGGGGTTCCATCGAATATAACCTGAGGTACAGCATTCCAGTCCAATCTGTCGATCAATCTTGAGCTGCCAATAATTATAGATTGTGTTTTGAGGGGGTTAATATTCAAACCATGAGCTTGACTCCACTGGGCTATACGGTGTAAGTCCGAGTTCGTGGTTGCAACTGCATCGCCGATACAATCCAACTGCGCCTGTGAATAAATCTGGAGATCATCCGCATATAAGTGATAGGAAGAATTTAAATTGTCAGAAATAGAGTTAATAAATATAGCAAAGAGAAGAGGAGATAGGACACTACCTTGTGGAACACCAACAGAAGTATCACACCAAGACGAGACAGACTCACCGAGGCGGACCCGCTGTCGGCGTCCATGCAAGTAACTGGAAAACCAGTCAACCACCCCCTGAGAGATGTTAAGAGTGCGAAGGAATGCAAGAAGTATGTCAAAGTCTACGGTGTTGAATGCGTTACTAAAATCCAGTAAGGTTAAAACAGTAAGTTTCCGGTTGTCCATGCCCAGCCGAATGTCATCAGTTATTTTGGCCAGGGCAGTCACGGTACTGTGACCTTTACGGAATCCTGATTGTAAGGGATTAAGAGTATTGTGCAAAGAGAGGAAAGAGTTAAGCTGATTGTGAACAAGCCGTTCGAGAACTTTTGACAGAAAAGGGAGTATAGAAATGGGACGGTATTCAGAAAATGATTTGGGATTAGGTTTTTTAGGTAAAGGAATCAGTTGGGCTTCCTTCCAGCATGTAGGAAAGATCCCGAACTCCAGAGAATGATTAAGGATATGACAGAGGATTGGGAGGATGAGGTTCAGAATGGGGATGAGCATATTAAGGCTGATGCCGTCAGTTCCAACAGCTTTGGAAGAAATGGATAGGATACTCTTCTTAACATCTTCGGGGGTGACTGGGTCGAAAGAAAATTGAGAGTGGTTAGGAGTTGGAGTAGATGAAATATTTCTGATGGTATTAATTTTGACAGAGTCAGTAATGGAAGGCATAGGTGAGAAGTGAAGGTTAAGAGAATTTATATCTAAATTGTCAGGGACAGAGTCTTGCTTAGACTTTCCGACTCCTAGCGTTCTAAGGAATTTCCAGACCTTGGCAGGATCCTGCTCAGAAACGGATTGGTGAATGTAATGACGCTGCGCATCCCTGCACTTTCTGTTGCAGTGATTACGATATTGTATATAGGCGGCCTAATTTCTATCACTGGGACTAATTTTGTACCTAGTTTTGGAGCATGCTTTTTGATGCATGAGCAGTTTGATATCTTCAGTTAGCCAAGGTGCAGGGAGATGTTTTAGTTTAATAGGACGGAAAGGTGCGTGCTTGTCATAAAGATCAGTAATTAAAGCACTAAAGGTGGCTACCTTATCGTCCAGAGAATCAGCATCATAAACAGACAACCAATCCAGATCACGAGCATCGGCTAGGAGTTTATCTGTGTCAATGCTACCAAAATTTCGCTGTAAGATGATTTTGGGCTTAAACTTAGGGGGGCGGATTTTATAGGATAAAAATATTAAGTCATGGTAAGAAAAATTATCAGCGGAAAATTGACCGTGCCTTACAGCAAAAAAGGGAGAAGAAACTATAATTAAATCTAGTAAGGACGGGGCGCAGTTTGGAAAATGGTGAGTGGCTCCGAGAGGCAGGATATGCAGATTAGAAGACCTCACAATACTCTCAATAGCTGCGGTGCGATGATCCTTTTTCAATAGACAGGTGTTGAAATCGCCCATGATGATGGTTTGATCATAGTTTGGAACGAGATCCTCTAAAAGTTTTTCAAAAGAAGAAAAATAGTTGATCCGAAGGGAGGGACAATAAAAAACTCCAAGCAGGATTTTTGTGTGAGACAGAGTGACCTCAACAAAAAGATGTTCACCTGCATTGGGTGGCGGAGGCTGGGCCGACATGCTTAAAACAGAAAAAGGGATGTGTGAACGTAAGTAAATGGCAACCCCACCACAGCGCGCACCAACGCGGTCATTACGGATAAGGCGAAAGCCCGGGAGAGAGAATGAAGTTGAAGGTAGACAAGGCTTGAGAAACGATTCGGATATGAGAATGGCATGAATGGATCTATGGTCGAAGGACGCCAGCATGTGAGGAAAATGGTCCGGGACACTTTGAGCATTGATGTGTACTGCATTGAAGTTTTTAGGTACATCAGAAAACTGTGAAGCGAGATTTTCGGAGAGAGAAGGAATACTGACAAAGCTATCATTATTAGAACTAGAAGAGGACGAGAAGGATTCAAATTCAACATCACTGTCACTAGGGTCACCAAAGATGTTATGTAGCATAGTTATCAGCTATAATATCTATCTGTAGGTACCTTACTTAGTTGTATTACTATAACTAAAAATAAAATAAAAACTAAATAAAAACAAACAATATTCTACGCAATTTTTACCTAATAATTTAGCTTTAAGCAAAACTACTTAATTTACTCCACCTGCCGGAGGAGCTGAGTAGGTACTTACAAAAGGAAAAATAAATTAGTAAATAACACAGGTAGCTCAATAATAACCTTTGCATAAATATCTCACAATTAACATCTTTTCCATAATCATCCTAAAACAAAACGAGGTGTAAAAAAAGAAACAAAAATAATAATGGACAAAGGAAATCAACCGTTTGACTTTGGCAGATTAAAACAAGCCACTAATTAACTTAATTTCTAAGAAGTTGGAGAGAGGCATGTCGGTCGGGGCAATGTCATCTCATCTGTCATATCGAATCAACAAATAATTTTAGCAAAACTTGTAGCGGGTATTAGATTTATACAAAAGAAAATGAGCTTGGATTACCTATGTCTTAACTAAAGATCTAGCGATATAGCAGACAGGGTGGATCACTTTCTGCCCGTCGCTGCGGTGGCACGTCGCGTCTTCTGGGCCACAGGAGCCGCAGGCGCCGCCGCCGCCGCCGCCACGGGTTCCTTGACGATTACCGAGGCCGACTTGGGCTCCTCGAGCTGGCTTATCATTCTGTCGAGGTCCTGATGATGACTTATTCGGTGGCGGGTACCATCGGAGCCTAGAATGACTATATTGCCATCCTGTGTCCAACATTTCGCCACGCCGAATCGTTGTCTTGCTGCCATAAAAGTTTCATGCTGAGCCCTTGTTAAAAATTCAGACAAAGTGATGCCAGTGCCTTTAAGCTCGGTTTTAGCAAACCATATTTCATTTTTGACCTCTGTCTCACCTTTGACCTCTGGAACACCATGCAGCAATAACATTTTGCGCCTACTCCTCATTTCAAGGCTGTCAACTTCACGACTGAGAGCCTGAAACTGGTCTTGGAGGATCTTCAATGCTCCCATGATGAAGGTCCTGAATGTAGCGAGCTCTGTGGCAAGGCTAGCCGTGGTGGCCTTGTTTGGTGTACTGCATTGCTCAATTCTGCTGCTGAAATCCTCCATTTGCCTCATGAACAGGGATTCCATTTGTTTCATAGAGTCAGCCATAACCTCCAAAGATGTCTTTGACATTGTGATGTGACAAAAGTACTCCTAGATGTGTGTGATTTTTGAGAAAACACTTGCAGGCAGGTATTGTAAACTAAGCTTTAATTTAATGCATGTAATAGATGAGAATAAATGGTAAAAATAATTTTAGAGAAAATTTAAAAACAGAGTAAAATTTTCGAATGTTTACGTTGCGACTACCCCCAGGCGAAAAAAGTAGGTACTGACGAAAACTACTTTTGTCTTATAATCGTTCCAAAGTGATTCCACTGTGAATGTTTACCTATTAATCATATAAAAATCAAGTTTTTACAAAGAATTGAGGATATGAAAAAATCACTACAGAAACTACTCCCGGCACTGGCAGGTAGGTACTGACGAAAACTACTTTTGTCTTATAATCGTCCCATTGTGTTTGCATTGTGAACATTTACCCATTAATCATATAAAAATCAAGTTTTGGCCAAGAATTGAGGATATGAAAAAATCACTACAGAAACTACTCCCGGCACTGGCAGGTAGGTACTGACAAATACTACTTTTGTCTTATAATCGTCCCAAAGTGATTCCACTGTGAATGTTTACCTATTAATCATATAAAAATCAAGTTTTGACAAAGAATTGAGGATATGAAAAAATCACTACAGAAACTACTTCCGGCACTGGCAGGTAGGTACTGACGAAAACTACTTTTGTCTTATAATCGTCCCAAAGTGATTCCACTGTGAATGTTTACCTATTAATCATATAAAAATCAAGTTTTTACAAAGAATTGAGGATATGAAAAAATCACTACAGAAACTACTCCCGGCACTGGCAGGTAGTTACAGACGAAAACTACTTTTGTCTTATAATCGTCCCATTGTGTTTCCATTGTGAACATTTACCCATTAATCATATAAAAATCAAGTTTTGGCCAAGAATTGAGGATATGAAAAAATCACTACAGAAATTACTCCCGGCACTGGCAGGTAGGTACTGACAAAAACTACTTTTGTCTTATAATAGTCCCAAAGTGATTCCACTGTGAATGTTTACCTATTAATCATATAAAAATCAAGTTTTGACAAAGAATTGAGGATATGAAAAAATCACTACAGAAACTACTCCCGGCACTGGCAGGTAGGTACTGACGAAAACTACTTTTGTCTTATAATCGTCCCATTGTGTTTCCATTGTGAACATTTACCCATTAATCATATAAAAATCAAGTTTTGGCCAAGAATTGAGGATATGAAAAAATCACTATAGAAACTACTCCCGGCACTGGCAGGTAGGTACTGACGAAAACTACTTTTGTCTTATAATCGTCCCAAAGTGATTCCACTGTGAATGTTTACCTATTAATCATATAAAAATCAAGTGTTTACAAAGAATTGAGGATATGAAAAAATCACTACAGAAACTACTCCCGGCACTGGCAGGTAGGTACTGACGAAAACTACTTTTGTCTTATAATCGTCCCAAAGTGATTCCACTGTGAATGTTTACCTATTAATCATATAAAAATCAAGTTTTGACAAAGAATTGAGGATATGAAAAAATCACTACAGAAACTACTTCCGGCACTGGCAGGTAGGTACTGACGAAAACTACTTTTGTCTTATAAGCGTCCCAAAGTGATTCCACTGTGAATGTTTACCTATTAATCATATAAAAATCAAGTTTTTACAAAGAATTGAGGATATGAAAAAATCACTACAGAAACTACTCCCGGCACTGGCAGGTAGGTACTGACGAAAACTACTTTTGTCTTATAATCGTCCCATTGTGTTTCCATTGTGAACATTTACCCATTAATCATATAAAAATCCAGTTTTGGCCAAGAATTGAGGATATGAAAAAATCACTACAGAAACTACTCCCGGCAATGGCAGGTAGGTACTGACGAAAACTACTTTTGTCTTATAATCGTCCCAAAGTGATTCCACTGTGAATGTTTACCTATTAATCATATAAAGATAAAGTTTTGACAAAGAATTGAGGATATGAAAAAATCACTACAGAAACTACTTCCGGCACTGGCAGGTAGGTACTGACGAAAACTACTTTTGTCTTATTATCGTCCCAAAGTGATTCCACTGTGAATGTTTACCTATTAATCATATAAAAATAAAGTTTTGACAAAGAATTGAGGATATGAAAAAATCACTACAGAAACTACTTCCGGCACTGGCAGGTAGGTACTGACGAAAACTACTTTTGTCTTATAATCGTCCCAAAGTGATTCCACTGTGAATGTTTACCTATTAATCATATAAAAATCAAGTTTTTACAAAGAATTGAGGATATGAAAAAATCACTACAGAAACTACTCCCGGCACTGGCAGGTAGGTACTGACGAAAACTAATTTTGTCTTATAATCGTCCCATTGTGTTTCCATTGTGAACATTTACCCATTAATCATATAAAAATCAAGTTTTGGCCAAGAATTGAGGATATGAAAAAATCACTAAAGAAATTACTCCCGGCACTGGCAGGTAGGTACTGACAAAAACTACTTTTGTCTTATAATCGTCCCAAAGTGATTCCACTGTGAATGTTTACCTATTAATCATATAAAAATCAAGTTTTGACAAAGAATTGAGGATATGAAAAAATCACTACAGAAACTACTCCCGGCACTGGCAGGTAGGTACTGACGAAAACTACTTTTGTCTTATAATCGTCCCATTGTGTTTCCATTGTGAACATTTACCCATTAATCATATAAAAATCAAGTTTTGGCCAAGAATTGAGGATATGAAAAAATCACTACAGAAATTACTCCCGGCACTGGCAGGTAGGTACTGACAAAAACTACTTTTGTCTTATAATCGTCCCAAAGTGATTCCACTGTGAATGTTTACCTATTAATCATATAAAAATCAAGTTTTGACAAAGAATTGAGGATATGAAAAAATCACTACAGAAACTACTCCCGGCACTGGCAGGTAGGTACTGACAAAAACTACTTTTGTCTTATAATCGTCCCAAAGTGATTCCACTGTGAATGTTTACCTATTAATCATATAAAAATCAAGTTTTGACAAAGAATTGAGGATATGAAAAAATCACTACAGAAACTACTTCCGGCACTGGCAGGTAGGTACTGACAAAAACTACTTTTGTCTTATAATCGTCCCAAAGTGATTCCACTGTGAATGTTTACCTATTAATCATATAAAAATCAAGTTTTGACAAAGAATTGAGGATATGAAAAAATCACTACAGAAACTAATTCCGGCACTGGCAGGTAGGTACTGACGAAAACTACTTTTGTCTTATAATCGTCCCAAAGTGATTCCACTGTGAATGTTTACCTATTAATCATATAAAAATCAAGTTTTTACAAAGAATTGAGGATATGAAAAAATCACTACAGAAACTACTCCCGGCACTGGCAGGTAGGTACTGACGAAAACTAATTTTGTCTTATAATCGTCCCATTGTGTTTCCATTGTGAACATTTACCCATTAATCATATAAAAATCAAGTTTTGGCCAAGAATTGAGGATATGAAAAAATCACTAAAGAAATTACTCCCGGCACTGGCAGGTAGGTACTGACAAAAACTACTTTTGTCTTATAATCGTCCCAAAGTGATTCCACTGTGAATGTTTACCTATTAATCATATAAAAATCAAGTTTTGACAAAGAATTGAGGATATGAAAAAATCACTACAGAAACTACTCCCGGCACTGGCAGGTAGGTACTGACGAAAACTACTTTTGTCTTATAATCGTCCCATTGTGTTTCCATTGTGAACATTTACCCATTAATCATATAAAAATCAAGTTTTGGCCAAGAATTGAGGATATGAAAAAATCACTACAGAAATTACTCCCGGCACTGGCAGGTAGGTACTGACAAAAACTACTTTTGTCTTATAATCGTCCCAAAGTGATTCCACTGTGAATGTTTACCTATTAATCATATAAAAATCAAGTTTTGACAAAGAATTGAGGATATGAAAAAATCACTACAGAAACTACTCCCGGCACTGGCAGGTAGGTACTGACAAAAACTACTTTTGTCTTATAATCGTCCCAAAGTGATTCCACTGTGAATGTTTACCTATTAATCATATAAAAATCAAGTTTTGACAAAGAATTGAGGATATGAAAAAATCACTACAGAAACTACTTCCGGCACTGGCAGGTAGGTACTGACAAAAACTACTTTTGTCTTATAATCGTCCCAAAGTGATTCCACTGTGAATGTTTACCTATTAATCATATAAAAATCAAGTTTTGACAAAGAATTGAGGATATGAAAAAATCACTACAGAAACTAATTCCGGCACTGGCAGGTAGGTACTGACGAAAACTACTTTTGTCTTATAATCGTCCCAAAGTGATTCCACTGTGAATGTTTACCTATTAATCATATAAAAATCAAGTTTTTACAAAGAATTGAGGATATGAAAAAATCACTACAGAAACTACTCCCGGCACTGGCAGGTAGGTACTGACGAAAACTACTTTTGTCTTATAATCGTCCCATTGTGTTTCCATTGTGAACATTTACCCATTAATCATATAAAAATCAAGTTTTGGCCAAGAATTGAGGATATGAAAATATCACTACAGAAACTACTTCCGGCACTGGCAGGTAGGTACTGACGAAAACTACTTTTGTCTTATAATCGTCCCATTGTGTTTCCATTGTGAACATTTACCCATTAATCATATAAAAATCATGTTTTGGCCAAGAATTGAGGATATGAAAAAATCACTACAGAAACTACTCCCGGCACTTGCAGGTAGGTATTGACGAAAACTACTTTTGTCTTATAATCGTCCCATTGTGTTTCCATTGTGAACATTTACCCATTAATCATATAAAAATCCAGTTTTGGCCAAGAATTGAGGATATGAAAAAATCACTACAGAAACTACTCCCGGCACTGGCAGGTAGGTACTGACGAAAACTACTTTTGTCTTATAATCGTCCCAAAGTGATTCCACTGTGAATGTTTACCTATTAATCATATAAAAATCAAGTTTTGGCCAAGAATTGAGGATATGAAAAAATCACTACAGAAACTACTCCCGGCACTGGCAGGTAGGTACTGACGAAAACTACTTTTGTCTTATAATCGTCCCAAAGTAATTCCACTGTGAATGTTTACCTATTAATCATATAAAAATAAAGTTTTGACAAATAATTGAGGATATGAAAAAATCACTACAGAAACTACTTCCGGCACTGGCAGGTAGGTACTGACAAAAACTACTTTTGTCTTATAATCGTCCCAAAGTGATTCCACTGTGAATTACCTATTAATCATATAAAAATCAAGTTTTTACAAAGAATCGAGGATATGAAAAAATCACTACAGAAACTACTCCCGGCATTGGCAGGTAGGTACTGACGAAAACTACTTTTGTCTTATGATCGTCCCATTGTGTTTCCATTGTGAACATTTACCCATTAATCATATAAAAATCAAGTTTTGGCCAAGAATTGAGGATATGAAAAAATCACTACAGAAACTACTCCCGGCACTGGCAGGTAGGTACTGACAAAAACTACTTTTGTCTTATAATCGTCCCAAAGTGATTCCACTGTGAATTTTTACCTATTAATCATATAAAAATCAAGTTTTGACAAAGAATTGAGGATATGAAAAAATCACTACAGAAACTACTCCCGGCACTGGCAGGTAGGTACTGACGAAAACTACTTTTGTCTTATAATCGTCCCAAAGTGATTCCACTGTGAATGTTTGCCTATTAATCATATAAAAATCAAGTTTTTACAAAGAATCGAGGATATGAAAAAATCACTACAGAAACTACTCCCGGCACTGGCAGGTAGGTACTGACGAAAACTACTTTTGTCTTATAATCGTCCCATTGTGTTTCCATTGTGAACATTTACCCATTAATCATATAAAAATCAAGTTTTGGCCAAGAATTGAGGATATGAAAAAATCACTACAGAAATTACTCCCGGCACTGGCAGGTAGGTACTGACGAAAACTACTTTTGTCTTATAATCGTCCCATTGTGTTTCCATTGTGAACATTTACCCATTAATCATATAAAAATCAAGTTTTGGCCAAGAATTGAGGATATGAAAAAATCACTACAGAAACTACTCCCGGCACTGGCAGGTAGGTACTGACGAAAACTACTTTTGTCTTATAATCGTCCCAAAGTGATTCCACTGTGAATGTTTACCTATTAATCATATAAAAATCAAGTGTTTACAAAGAATTGAGGATATGAAAAAATCACTACAGAAACTACTCCCGGCACTGGCAGGTAGGTACTGACGAAAACTACTTTTGTCTTATAATCGTCCCAAAGTGATTCCACTGTGAATGTTTACCTATTAATCATATAAAAATCAAGTTTTGACATAGAATTGAGGATATGAAAAAATCACTACAGAAACTACTTCCGGCACTGGCAGGTAGGTACTGACGAAAACTACTTTTTTCTTATAATCGTCCCAAAGTGATTCCACTGTGAATGTTTACCTATTAATCATATAAAAATCAAGTTTTTACAAAGAATTGAGGATATGAAAAAATCACTACAGAAACTACTCCCGGCACTGGCAGGTAGGTACTGACGAAAACTACTTTTGTCTTATAATCGTCCCATTGTGTTTCCATTGTGAACATTTACCCATTAATCATATAAAAATCCAGTTTTGGCCAAGAAATGAGGATATGAAAAAATCACTACAGAAACTACTCCCGGCA
The DNA here is from genome assembly GCA_947044415.1 of Eupithecia dodoneata. Taxonomy (NCBI): domain Eukaryota; kingdom Metazoa; phylum Arthropoda; class Insecta; order Lepidoptera; family Geometridae; genus Eupithecia; species Eupithecia dodoneata. The sequence goes on along the minus strand of OX345661.1, from coordinate 13,381,164 downwards.
CTGGCAGGTAGGTACTGACGAAAACTACTTTTGTCTTATAATCGTCCCAAAGTGATTCCACTGTGAATGTTTACCTATTAATCATATAAAAATAAAGTTTTGACAAAGAATTGAGGATATGAAAAAATCACTACAGAAACTACTTCCGGCACTGGCAGGTAGGTACTGACGAAAACTACTTTTGTCTTATAATCGTCCCAAAGTGATTCCACTGTGAATGTTTACCTATTAATCATATAAAAATCAAGATTTTACAAAGAATTGAGGATATGAAAAAATCACTACAGAAACTACTCCCGGCACTGGCAGGTAGGTACTGACGAAAACTACTTTTGTCTTATAATCGTCCCATTTTGTTTCCATTGTGAACATTTACCCATTAATCATATAAAAATCAAGTTTTGGCCAAGAATTGAGGATATGAAAAAATCACTACAGAAATTACTCCCGGCACTGGCAGGTAGGTACTGACAAAAACTACTTTTGTCTTATAATCGTCCCAAAGTGATTCCACTGTGAATGTTTACCTATTAATCATATAAAAATCAAGTTTTGGCCAAGAATTGAGGATATGAAAAAATCACTACAGAAACTACTCCCGGCACTGGCAGGTAGGTACTGACGAAAACTACTTTTGTCTTATAATCGTCCCAAAGTGATTCCACTGTGAATGTTTACCTATTAATCATATAAAAATAAAGTTTTGACAAAGAATTGAGGATATGAAAAAATCACTACAGAAACTACTCCCGGCACTGGCAGGTAGGTACTGACGAAAACTACTTTTGTCTTATAATCGTCCCAAAGTGATTCCACTGTGAATGTTTACCTATTATACTATAAAAATCAAGTTTTTACAAAGAATTGAGGATATGAAAAAATCACTACAGAAACTACTACCGGCACTGGCAGGTAGGTACTGACGAAAACTACTTTTGTCTTATAATCGTCCCATTGTGTTTCCATTGTGAACATTTACCCATTAATCATATAAAAATCAAGTTTTGGCCAAGAATTGAGGATATGAAAAAATCACTACAGAAACTACTCCCGGCACTGGCAGGTAGGTACTGACAAAAACTACTTTTGTCTTATAATCGTCCCAAAGTGATTCCACTGTGAATGTTTACCTATTAATCATATAAAACTCAAGTTTTGACAAAGAATTGAGGATATGAAAAAATCACTACAGAAACTACTCCCGGCACTGGCAGGTAGGTACTGACGAAAACTACTTTTGTCTTATAATCGTCCCATTGTGTTTCCATTGTGAACATTTACCCATTAATCATATAAAAATCAAGTTTTGGCCAAGAATTGAGGATATGAAAAAATCACTACAGAAATTACTCCCGGCACTGGCAGGTAGGTACTGACAAAAACTACTTTTGTCTTATAATCGTCCCAAAGTGATTCCACTGTGAATGTTTACCTATTAATCATATAAAAATCAAGTTTTGACAAAGAATTGAGGATATGAAAAAATCACTACAGAAACTACTCCCGGCACTGGCAGGTAGGTACTGACAAAAACTACTTTTGTCTTATAATCGTCCCAAAGTGATTCCACTGTGAATGTTTACCTATTAATCATATAAAAATCAAGTTTTGACAAAGAATTGAGGATATGAAAAAATCACTACAGAAACTACTTCCGGCACTGGCAGGTAGGTACTGACAATAACTACTTTTGTCTTATAATCGTCCCAAAGTGATTCCACTGTGAATGTTTACCTATTAATCATATAAAAATCAAGTTTTGACAAAGAATTGAGGATATGAAAAAATCACTACAGAAACTACTCCCGGCACTGGCAGGTAGGTACTGACGAAAACTACTTTTGTCTTATAATCGTCCCAAAGTGATTCCACTGTGAATGTTTACCTATTAATCATATAAAAATCAAGTTTTGACAATGAATTGAGGATATGAAAATATCACTACAGAAACTACTTCCGGCACTGGCAGGTAGGTACTGACGAAAACTACTTTTGTCTTATAATCGTCCCATTGTGTTTCCATTGTGAACATTTACCCATTAATCATATAAAAATCAAGTTTTGGCCAAGAATTGAGGATATGAAAAAATCACTACAGAAACTACTCCCGGCACTTGCAGGTAGGTATTGACGAAAACTACTTTTGTCTTATAATCGTCCCATTGTGTTTCCATTGTGAACATTTACCCATTAATCATATAAAAATCAAGTTTTGGCCAAGAATTGAGGATATGAAAAAATCACTACAGAAATTACTCCCGGCACTGGCAGGTAGGTACTGACAAAAACTACTTTTGTCTTATAATCGTCCCAAAGTGATTCCACTGTGAATGTTTACCTATTAATCATATAAAAATCAAGTTTTGACAAAGAATTGAGAATATGAAAAAATCACTACAGAAACTACTTAACATACCAAAGAAAAAAGATCTGACAGATATAATGTTAATTAATGGTTTCAGGAACATAGTTGACTTCCCCACTAGAATTACACATGATTCTGCTACTTCTATTGACTGCGTATTAACAAACATCCAACCTCATGCCATTTCCGTAACGCCTTTGGCAACAGCTCTATCGGACCACGATGCCCAAGTAGCTAAAGTAGAACTCCTTAAGCACCGTACTGAAAAATTCAGATACATTGAAACGCGTACTATCAACTCACAAAAGATAGAGCAATTTTGCTGCGCAATGCTAGCTTATGAGTGGGATAAAATATTTTGCAATTATGATAATAATACTTTTATGACATTTATGAATAAATTAATATGGCAATTCAATATTTTCTTTCCTAGTAAATTAAAACGAATTAAAAATAATAATAAATGCCCTTGGATAAGTGACAAAATAATAAAATTACAGAATGACATTAATGACTTATATATATTTCAGCGACAGTATCCCGAATTAATAACTACAAATGGACTTATTAATACAAAAATTCAAAATAGAAATAAACTTGTTCAAAAAGAGAAAATTGAATATGTAGAGAACCGCATTTTAAATTCTAAGAATCCTAAAAAAGAAGTGTGGAACATTGTTAAGCAAGAAACGAATCAAGCAATTAAAGAGTGGGAATGGGATCTTAGAGATGACATATCAAATAAACAAATTAAATCAGACCGCATTGCAGATTATGTTAATGACTATTTCATTTCAATTGGCACTGAACTTCAAATATCAAATGAACCAAACAAACTAAACGCTATATTATTTTTAAGGAAACACTTCACAAAACTAAATTCCTTGTCATTTCACTGTATAAATAAGGTAGCATTGATAAAATTAGCGAAAAACAAAATTGATAAATCTAATACGAAGGATTTGTACGACCTAACGGGCACCTTCGTGTATCAGTTATTGCCCTATTTAGGCGACCACTTTGTTTTCCTAATAAATGGCGTTCTTTCTTCAAATTGTTATCCAGAGTGTCTTAAAACTGTAAGAATAACACCCCTTTTTAAGGGAAAAGGAGAAAGGTATAATATTCAGAACTATAGACCTATTGCAATAGTGCCAACTATATCAAAACTTATTGAATGTGTTCTGTCTGACTCTATTGTAAATCATTTAGTTAAAAACAAAATTTTATCAGATAGTCAACATGCTTATAGAGCTGGTAGATCCACAATAACAGCCACTCAACGCTTTATAGGTCTTTAAAAGGTCATGAGTCATCTTGAAGAAAAGAAAAAAGTAGCAGGCGTGTTCCTAGACTTATCAAAAGCATTTGATTCCGTAAATCATGAGATATTGATAGAAAAACTAAAGGTGTACGGACTGGTTGGCAATAGTTTAGATCTCATTAAATCGTTTTTAAAAACCAGACAGCAGACTGTAGAAGTAAAAGTAAATGGAAAACGAATCAGATCGGCTCCCAAATACTCTACCATAGGAATTCCCCAGGGGTCCGCATTAGGAAATACCTTATTCTTGGCGTTCTTAAACGACATAGTTTATTTAAATATTAAGGGTGAGATCATTCAGTACGCAGACGATACCACCGTAGTTTTAGCAGCAGAAAACAGTGAAACTCTTATAAGCAGTGATAGGAATAGGTAGTGCAATTTGCCGAGACTTCATAAAGATATCTTAATATGGACATGCCACAAGTCCCAGGAATTTAATAAGAAAATGTTATTCTATACTGTGTAAAATAATATTTGAAAATACATGCCATTGCCGCCACAACCAGTTATAACAAGATGGGACACTTGGCTCGCAGCGACATCTTATTATGTCAAATATTTCGATGAAATAAAAACTGTTTTATCATACCTACGAAGAACCGAAGCAGTATCAATTATGCGAAAAATATACTGAATAAAGAAAACATATAAAACTGATTTGGACTTCATCAACGATAATTTTAAGATCATAGAAAAAGCCTTTAAAAAATCGCAAAATACACATATTTCTATAGTAGGTTCTTTTGAAATATTCGACGAAGTCAGGATGGTTATAAATTGGAGTAAATGTTTATCCATCGAAAAGAAATAAGAAGCGGTCATGGATCGTTATCCGGAATTAGATATTGTTAGAACGTATTCAGACCATATAGCAAACGGCTCGGCTAGTGACGATATTTTAATATTTAAATATGCCCTGTTAACATCAGTAGAAGTTGAAAGGAGTTTTTCAACTTATAAATGGATATTGAACGTTAAAAAAAATAGATTAAAAGAAGAAAATATCGAAAAACTAATTGTAACTTATTTCAATTTCATGGAAAATCAACCAACTATTTCACATTTTGAAAGTGACGGTGAAGGCGAAGATTGAACCAAATTTAACTTTTTGTTAAATCTTGACGTTCAATATCCATTGTTTTATTCACGATGAGTTTCAATCATCCCATTTAATATCGCCTTGAAGACTGGTATCACTGTAATTTTAATATGTATTAAGTTATGGTTAAAATAATTTTATTTATGTCTGTTGCGAATATTTATTTTAATTGTTATTGATTATTATCATATTTTATAAAGAAATAATAAAAGCATAATTAAAGTAAGGTTTTTTATCGGACATTTGTTCCGTCATATGTTTCCCGATCTTTTTCCCGGAATCCCGGGGCGTATCCATACTATTGATAATGTTTGAGGTCATTTACCCCAAATTGCACTACCTATTCCTATCTCTGCTTATAAGCCACATAAAGGACACAATCGCTAAATTAAGCAGTTGGTTTCAAATGAATGGCTTAAAACTAAATGAAAATAAAACGGACATAATATTTTTTTCAACGACTATACAAACAATACATAGTATACCAATTACCTTATCTGACGGGAACACCTTAATTAGTTCGAAATTAGTAAAAATGTTAGGCTTTGAGTTGGATCCACTATTGTCTTGGAAGCAACATATTGACTCAACATGTAAAAAGATGGCTAAAGGAATTTATGCACTTAAACAGCTTCGACCTATTACTACAACAAACGCACTAAAGGACATATATTATGCATATATTCACTCTATAATGTTATATGGCATTATTTTATTCGGGAGCTCAACAGATTATGAAAGAGTATTGAAATTGCAAAAGCGTGCCATAAGAGTGTTATTAAAAGCTAAATATAGGGATTCATGTCGTGATCATTTTAAAAACCTTCGCATACTTACTTCAGTAGCAGTATACATAATGGAGGTCATTAAGTACGTTAGGCTACATTTAGGTGATTACACCTTAAGAGGAGGTCCTAGTAAACGCACTGCGCGAAATAAAATGATGCTTGAGCCCATCCAGCTTCGACTAAATATGCAAAAAAACTACCTAAAATAATGGGTCAACAACTATATAATAAGCTCCCTTTAGAGTTGAAGCTTATTAAAAATGAAAATAGTTTCATCCAAGAACTAAAAAATCTTTTAATCGACAAAACGCTGTATAGCATCAAAGAGTTTTTAGAAAACGATTACAGTAAATATAAAATAAAATCAGACATCCCCGTAAGATCCCCTAGCCGAGAGTTACGCAAATTTTTATAATTTTAAGAATGTAACATAATTATTATGTTTCCCATACAATGAAATTGTATATTACCTGTTTTGACGAGTCGTATCCTTAGCATAATTAAGGTATGTAAGAATTATGACAATAAAGGAATCTGAATCTGAATCTGAATCTGAACTACTTCCGGCACTGGCAGGTAGGTACTGACGAAAACTACTTTTGTCTTATAATCGTCCCAAAGTGATTCCACTGTGAATGTTTACCTATTATACTATAAAAATCAAGTTTTTACAAAGAATTGAGGATATGAAAAAATCACTATAGAAACTACTCCCGGCACTGGCAGGTAGGTACTGACGAAATCTACTTTTGTCTTATAATCGTCCCATTGTGTTTCCATTGTGAACATTTACCCATTAATCATATAAAAATCAAGTTTTGGCCAAGAATTGAGGATATGAAAAAATCACTACAGAAACTACTCCCGGCACTGGCAGGTAGGTACTGACGAAAACTACTTTTGTCTTATTATCGTCCCAAAGTGATTCCACTGTGAATGTTTACCTATTAATCATATAAAAATAAAGTTTTGACAAAGAATTGAGGATATGAAAAAATCACTACAGAAACTACTTCCGGCACTGGCAGGTAGGTACTGACGAAAACTACTTTTGTCTTATAATCGTCCCAAAGTGATTCCACTGTGAATGTTTACCTATTAATCATATAAAAATAAAGTTTTGACAAAGAATTGAGGATATGAAAAAATCACTACAGAAACTACTTCCGGCACTGGCAGGTAGGTACTGACGAAAACTACTTTTGTCTTATAATCGTCCCAAAGTGATTCCACTGTGAATTACCTATTAATCATATAAAAATCAAGTTTTGGCCAAGAATTCAGGATATGAAAAAATCACTACAGAAACTACTCCCGGCACTGGCAGGTAGGTACTGACGAAAATTACTTTTGTCTTTTAATCGTCCCATTGTGTTTCCATTGTGAACGTTTACCCATTAATCATATAAAAATCAAGTTTTGGCCAAGAATTGAGGATATGAAAAAATCACTACAGAAACTACTCCCGGCACTGGCAGGTAGGTACTGACGAAAACTACTTTTGTCTTATAATCGTCCCAAAGTGATTCCACTGTGAATGTTTGCCTATTAATCATATAAAAATCAAGTTTTTACAAAGAATCGAGGATATGAAAAAATCACTACAGAAACTACTCCCGGCACTGGCAGGTAGGTACTGACGAAAACTACTTTTGTCTTATAATCGTCCCATTGTGTTTCCATTGTGAACATTTACCCATTAATCATATAAAAATCAAGTTTTGGCCAAGAATTGAGGATATGAAAATATCACTACAGAAACTACTTCCGGCACTGGCAGGTAGGTACTGACGAAAACTACTTTTGTCTTATAATCGTCTCAAAGTGATTCCACTGTGAATGTTTACCTATTAATCATATAAAAATCAAGTTTTGACAAAGAATTGAGGATATGAAAAAATCACTACAGAAACTACTCCCGGCACTGGCAGGTAGGTACTGACGAAAACTACTTTTGTCTTATAATCGTCCCATTGTGTTTCCATTGTGAACATTTACCCATTAATCATATAAAAATCAAGTTTTGGCCAAGAATTGAGGATATGAAAAAATCACTACAGAAATTACTCCCGGCACTGGCAGGTAGGTACTGACAAAAACTACTTTTGTCTTATAATCGTCCCAAAGTGATTCCACTGTGAATGTTTACCTATTAATCATATAAAAATCAAGTTTTGACAAAGAATTGAGAGTATGAAAAAATCACTACAGAAACTACTTAACATACCAAAGAAAAAAGATCTGACAGATATAATGTTAATTAATGGTTTCAGGAACATAGTTGACTTCCCCACTAGAATTACACATGATTCTGCTACTTCTATTGACTGCGTATTAACAAACATCCAACCTCATGCCATTTCCGTAACGCCTTTGGCAACAGCTCTATCGGACCACGATGCCCAAGTAGCTAAAGTAGAACTCCTTAAGCACCGTACTGAAAAATTCAGATACATTGAAACGCGTACTATCAACTCACAAAAGATAGAGCAATTTTGCTGCGCAATGCTAGCTTATGAGTGGGATAAAATATTTTGCAATTATGATAATAATACTTTTATGACATTTATGAATAAATTAATATGGCAATTCAATATTTTCTTTCCTAGTAAATTAAAACGAATTAAAAATAATAATAAATGCCCTTGGATAAGTGACAAAATAATAAAATTACAGAATGACATTAATGACTTATATATATTTCAGCGACAGTATCCCGAATTAATAACTACAAATGGATTTATTAATACAAAAATTCAAAATAGAAATAAACTTGTTCAAAAAGAGAAAATTGAATATGTAGAGAACCGCATTTTAAATTCTAAGAATCCTAAAAAAGAAGTGTGGAACATTGTTAAGCAAGAAACGAATCAAGCAATTAAAGAGTGGGAATGGGATCTTAGAGATGACATATCAAATAAACAAATTAAATCAGACCGCATTGCAGATTATGTTAATGACTATTTCATTTCAATTGGCACTGAACTTCAAATATCAAATGAACCAAACAAACTAAACGCTATATTATTTTTATGGAAACACTTCACAAAACTAAATTCCTTGTCATTTCACTGTATAAATAAGGTAGCATTGATAAAATTAGCGAAAAACAAAATTGATAAATCTAATACGAAGGATTTGTACGACCTAACGGGCACCTTCGTGTATCAGTTATTGCCCTATTTAGGCGACCACTTTGTTTTCCTAATAAATGGCGTTCTTTCTTCAAATTGTTATCCAGAGTGTCTTAAAACTGTAAGAATAACACCCCTTTTTAAGGGAAAAGGAGAAAGGTATAATATTCAGAACTATAGACCTATTGCAATAGTGCCAACTATATCAAAACTTATTGAATGTGTTCTGTCTGACTCTATTGTAAATCATTTAGTTAAAAACAAAATTTTATCAGATAGTCAACATGCTTATAGAGCTGGTAGATCCACAATAACAGCCACTCAACGCTTTATAGGTCTTTAAAAGGTCATGAGTCATCTTGAAGAAAAGAAAAAAGTAGCAGGCGTGTTCCTAGACTTATCAAAAGCATTTGATTCCGTAAATCATGAGATATTGATAGAAAAACTAAAGGTGTACGGACTGGTTGGCAATAGTTTAGATCTCATTAAATCGTTTTTAAAAACCAGACAGCAGACTGTAGAAGTAAAAGTAAATGGAAAACGAATCAGATCGGCTCCCAAATACTCTACCATAGGAATTCCCCAGGGGTCCGCATTAGGAAATACCTTATTCTTGGCGTTCTTAAACGACATAGTTTATTTAAATATTAAGGGTGAGATCATTCAGTACGCAGACGATACCACCGTAGTTTTAGCAGCAGAAAACAGTGAAACTCTTATAAGCAGTGATAGGAATAGGTAGTGCAATTTGCCGAGACTTCATAAAGATATCTTAATATGGACATGCCACAAGTCCCAGGAATTTAATAAGAAAATGTTATTCTATACTGTGTAAAATAATATTTGAAAATACATGCCATTGCCGCCACAACCAGTTATAACAAGATGGGACACTTGGCTCGCAGCGACATCTTATTATGTCAAATATTTCGATGAAATAAAAACTGTTTTATCATACCTACGAAGAACCGAAGCAGTATCAATTATGCGAAAAATATACTGAATAAAGAAAACATATAAAACTGATTTGGACTTCATCAACGATAATTTTAAGATCATAGAAAAAGCCTTTAAAAAATCGCAAAATACACATATTTCTATAGTAGGTTCTTTTGAAATATTCGACGAAGTCAGGATGGTTATAAATTGGAGTAAATGTTTATCCATCGAAAAGAAATAAGAAGCGGTCATGGATCGTTATCCGGAATTAGATATTGTTAGAACGTATTCAGACCATATAGCAAACGGCTCGGCTAGTGATGATATTTTAATATTTAAATATGCCCTGTTAACATCAGTAGAAGTTGAAAGGAGTTTTTCAACTTATAAATGGATATTGAACGTTAAAAAAAATAGATTAAAAGAAGAAAATATCGAAAAACTAATTGTAACTTATTTCAATTTCATGGAAAATCAACCAACTATTTCACATTTTGAAAGTGACGGTGAAGGCGAAGATTGAACCAAATTTAACTTTTTGTTAAATCTTGACGTTCAATATCCATTGTTTTATTCACGATGAGTTTCAATCATCCCATTTAATATCGCCTTGAAGATTGGTATCACTGTAATTTTAATATGTATTAAGTTATGGTTAAAATAATTTTATTTATGTCTGTTGCGAATATTTATTTTAATTGTTATTGATTATTATCATATTTTATAAAGAAATAATAAAAGCATAATTAAAGTAAGGTTTTTTATCGGACATTTGTTCCGTCATATGTTTCCCGATCTTTTTCCCGGAATCCCGGGGCGTATCCATACTATTGATAATGTTTGAGGTCATTTACCCCAAATTGCACTACCTATTCCTATCTCTGCTTATAAGCCACATAAAGGACACAATCGCTAAATTAAGCAGTTGGTTTCAAATGAATGGCTTAAAACTAAATGAAAATAAAACGGACATAATATTTTTTTCAACGACTATACAAACAATACATAGTATACCAATTACCTTATCTGACGGGAACACCTTAATTAGTTCGAAATTAGTAAAAATGTTAGGCTTTGAGTTGGATCCACTATTGTCTTGGAAGCAACATATTGACTCAACATGTAAAAAGATGGCTAAAGGAATTTATGCACTTAAACAGCTTCGACCTATTACTACAACAAACGCACTAAAGGACATATATTATGCATATATTCACTCTATAATGTTATATGGCATTATTTTATTCGGGAGCTCAACAGATTATGAAAGAGTATTGAAATTGCAAAAGCGTGCCATAAGAGTGTTATTAAAAGCTAAATATAGGGATTCATGTCGTGATCATTTTAAAAACCTTCGCATACTTACTTCAGTAGCAGTATACATAATGGAGGTCATTAAGTACGTTAGGCTACATTTAGGTGATTACACCTTAAGAGGAGGTCCTAGTAAACGCACTGCGCGAAATAAAATGATGCTTGAGCCCATCCAGCTTCGACTAAATATGCAAAAAAACTACCTAAAATAATGGGTCAACAACTATATAATAAGCTCCCTTTAGAGTTGAAGCTTATTAAAAATGAAAATAGTTTCATCCAAGAACTAAAAAATCTTTTAATCGACAAAACGCTGTATAGCATCAAAGAGTTTTTAGAAAACGATTACAGTAAATATAAAATAAAATCAGACATCCCCGTAAGATCACCTAGCCGAGAGTTACGCAAATTTTTATAATTTTAAGAATGTAACATAATTATTATGTTTCCCATACAATGAAATTGTATATTACCTGTTTTGACGAGTCGTATCCTTAGCATAATTAAGGTATATATATATATTATATTGTACACTTTTATGTAAGAATTATGACAATAAAGGAATCTGAATCTGAATCTGAATCTGAACTACTTCCGGCACTGGCAGGTAGGTACTGACGAAAACTACTTTTGTCTTATAATCGTCCCAAAGTGATTCCACTGTGAATGTTTACCTATTAATCATATAAAAATCAAGTTTTGACAAAGAATTGAGGATATGAAAAAATCACTATAGAAACTACTCCCGGCACTGGCAGGTAGGTACTGACGAAATCTACTTTTGTCTTATAATCGTCCCATTGTGTTTCCATTGTGAACATTTACCCATTAATCATATAAAAATCAAGTTTTGGCCAAGAATTGAGGATATGAAAAAATCACTACAGAAACTACTCCCGGCACTGGCAGGTAGGTACTGACGAAAACTACTTTTGTCTTATTATCGTCCCAAAGTGATTCCACTGTGAATGTTTACCTATTAATCATATAAAAATAAAGTTTTGACAAAGAATTGAGGATATGAAAAAATCACTACAGAAACTACTTCCGGCACTGGCAGGTAGGTACTGACGAAAACTACTTTTGTCTTATAATCGTCCCAAAGTGATTCCACTGTGAATGTTTACCTATTAATCATATAAAAATCAAGTTTTTACAAATAATTGAGGATATGAAAAAATCACTACAGAAACTACTCCCGGCACTGGCAGGTAGGTACTGACGAAAACTAATTTTGTCTTATAATCGTCCCATTGTGTTTCCATTGTGAACATTTACCCATTAATCATATAAAAATCAAGTTTTGGCCAAGAATTGAGGATATGAAAAAATCACTAAAGAAATTACTCCCGGCACTGGCAGGTAGGTACTGACAAAAACTACTTTTGTCTTATAATCGTCTCAAAGTGATTCCACTGTGAATGTTTACCTATTAATCATATAAAAATCAAGTTTTGACAAAGAATTGAGGATATGAAAAAATCACTACAGAAACTACTCCCGGCACTGGCAGGTAGGTACTGACGAAAACTACTTTTGTCTTATAATCGTCCCATTGTGTTTCCATTGTGAACATTTACCCATTAATCATATAAAAATCAAGTTTTGGCCAAGAATTGAGGATATGAAAAAATCACTACAGAAATTACTCCCGGCACTGGCAGGTAGGTACTGACAAAAACTACTTTTGTCTTATAATCGTCCCAAAGTGATTCCACTGTGAATGTTTACCTATTAATCATATAAAAATCAAGTTTTGACAAAGAATTGAGGATATGAAAAAATCACTACAGAAACTACTCCCGGCACTGGCAGGTAGGTACTGACAAAAACTACTTTTGTCTTATAATCGTCCCAAAGTGATTCCACTGTGAATGTTTACCTATTAATCATATAAAAATCAAGTTTTTACAAAGAATTGAGGATATGAAAAAATCACTACAGAAACTACTCCCGGCACTGGCAGGTAGGTACTGACGAAAACTACTTTTGTCTTATAATCGTTCCATTGTGTTTCCATTGTGAACATTTACCCATTAATCATATAAAAATCAAGTTTTGGCTAAGAATTGAGGATATGAAAAAATCACTACAGAAACTACTCCCGGCACTGGCAGGTAGGTACTGACGAAAACTACTTTTGTCTTATAATCGTCCCAAAGTGATTCCACTGTGAATGTTTACCTATTAATCATATAAAAATAAAGTTTTGACAAAGAATTGAGGATATGAAAAAATCACTACAGAAACTACTTCCGGCACTGGCAGGTAGGTACTGACGAAAATTACTTTTGTCTTTTAATCGTCCCATTGTGTTTCCATTGTGAACGTTTACCCATTAATCATATAAAAATCAAGTTTTGGCCAAGAATTGAACTGACGAAAACTACTTTTGTCTTATAATCGTCCCATTGTGTTTCCATTGTGAACATTTACCCATTAATCATATAAAAATCAAGTTTTGGCCAAGAATTGAGGATATGAAAATATCACTACAGAAACTACTTCCGGCACTGGCAGGTAGGTACTGACGAAAACTACTTTTGTCTTATAATCGTCTCAAAGTGATTCCACTGTGAATGTTTACCTATTAATCATATAAAAATCAAGTTTTGACAAAGAATTGAGGATATGAAAAAATCACTACAGAAACTACTCCCGGCACTGGCAGGTAGGTACTGACGAAAACTACTTTTGTCTTATAATCGTCCCATTGTGTTTCCATTGTGAACATTTACCCATTAATCATATAAAAATCAAGTTTTGGCCAAGAATTGAGGATATGAAAAAATCACTACAGAAATTACTCCCGGCACTGGCAGGTAGGTACTGACAAAAACTACTTTTGTCTTATAATCGTCCCAAAGTGATTCCACTGTGAATGTTTACCTATTAATCATATAAAAATCAAGTTTTGACAAAGAATTGAGAATATGAAAAAATCACTACAGAAACTACTTAACATACCAAAGAAAAAAGATCTGACAGATATAATGTTAATTAATGGTTTCAGGAACATAGTTGACTTCATCACTAGAATTACACATGATTCTGCTACTTCTATTGACTGCGTATTAACAAACATCCAACCTCATGCCATTTCCGTAACGCCTTTGGCAACAGCTCTATCGGACCACGATGCCCAAGTAGCTAAAGTAGAACTCCTTAAGCACCGTACTGAAAAATTCAGATACATTGAAACGCGTACTATCAACTCACAAAAGATAGAGCAATTTTGCTGCGCAATGCTAGCTTATGAGTGGGATAAAATATTTTGCAATTATGATAATAATACTTTTATGACATTTATGAATAAATTAATATAGCAATTCAATATTTTCTTTCCTAGTAAATTAAAACGAATTAAAAATAATAATAAATGCCCTTGGATAAGTGACAAAATAATAAAATTACAGAATGACATTAATGACTTATATATATTTCAGCGACAGTATCCCGAATTAATAACTACAAATGGACTTATTAATACAAAAATTCAAAATAGAAATAAACTTGTTCAAAAAGAGAAAATTGAATATGTAGAGAACCGCATTTTAAATTCTAAGAATCCTAAAAAAGAAGTGTGGAACATTGTTAAGCAAGAAACGAATCAAGCAATTAAAGAGTGGGAATGGGATCTTAGAGATGACATATCAAATAAACAAATTAAATCAGACCGCATTGCAGATTATGTTAATGACTATTTCATTTCAATTGGCACTGAACTTCAAATATCAAATGAACCAAACAAACTAAACGCTATATTATTTTTAAGGAAACACTTCACAAAACTAAATTCCTTGTCATTTCACTGTATAAATAAGGTAGCATTGATAAAATTAGCGAAAAACAAAATTGATAAATCTAATACGAAGGATTTGTACGACCTAACGGGCACCTTCGTGTATCAGTTATTGCCCTATTTAGGCGACCACTTTGTTTTCCTAATAAATGGCGTTCTTTCTTCAAATTGTTATCCAGAGTGTCTTAAAACTGTAAGAATAACACCCCTTTTTAAGGGAAAAGGAGAAAGGTATAATATTCAGAACTATAGACCTATTGCAATAGTGCCAACTATATCAAAACTTATTGAATGTGTTCTGTCTGACTCTATTGTAAATCATTTAGTTAAAAACAAAATTTTATCAGATAGTCAACATGCTTATAGAGCTGGTAGATCCACAATAACAGCCACTCAACGCTTTATAGGTCTTTAAAAGGTCATGAGTCATCTTGAAGAAAAGAAAAAAGTAGCAGGCGTGTTCCTAGACTTATCAAAAGCATTTGATTCCGTAAATCATGAGATATTGATAGAAAAACTAAAGGTGTACGGACTGGTTGGCAATAGTTTAGATCTCATTAAATCGTTTTTAAAAACCAGACAGCAGACTGTAGAAGTAAAAGTAAATGGAAAACGAATCAGATCGGCTCCCAAATACTCTACCATAGGAATTCCCCAGGGGTCCGCATTAGGAAATACCTTATTCTTGGCGTTCTTAAACGACATAGTTTATTTAAATATTAAGGGTGAGATCATTCAGTACGCAGACGATACCACCGTAGTTTTAGCAGCAGAAAACAGTGAAACTCTTATAAGCAGTGATAGGAATAGGTAGTGCAATTTGCCGAGACTTCATAAAGATATCTTAATATGGACATGCCACAAGTCCCAGGAATTTAATAAGAAAATGTTATTCTATACTGTGTAAAATAATATTTGAAAATACATGCCATTGCCGCCACAACCAGTTATAACAAGATGGGACACTTGGCTCGCAGCGACATCTTATTATGTCAAATATTTCGATGAAATAAAAACTGTTTTATCATACCTACGAAGAACCGAAGCAGTATCAATTATGCGAAAAATATACTGAATAAAGAAAACATATAAAACTGATTTGGACTTCATCAACGATAATTTTAAGATCATAGAAAAAGCCTTTAAAAAATCGCAAAATACACATATTTCTATAGTAGGTTCTTTTGAAATATTCGACGAAGTCAGGATGGTTATAAATTGGAGTAAATGTTTATCCATCGAAAAGAAATAAGAAGCGGTCATGGATCGTTATCCGGAATTAGATATTGTTAGAACGTATTCAGACCATATAGCAAACGGCTCGGCTAGTGACGATATTTTAATATTTAAATATGCCCTGTTAACATCAGTAGAAGTTGAAAGGAGTTTTTCAACTTATAAATGGATATTGAACGTTAAAAAAAATAGATTAAAAGAAGAAAATATCGAAAAACTAATTGTAACTTATTTCAATTTCATGGAAAATCAACCAACTATTTCACATTTTGAAAGTGACGGTGAAGGCGAAGATTGAACCAAATTTAACTTTTTGTTAAATCTTGACGTTCAATATCCATTGTTTTATTCACGATGAGTTTCAATCATCCCATTTAATATCGCCTTGAAGACTGGTATCACTGTAATTTTAATATGTATTAAGTTATGGTTAAAATAATTTTATTTATGTCTGTTGCGAATATTTATTTTAATTGTTATTGATTATTATCATATTTTATAAAGAAATAATAAAAGCATAATTAAAGTAAGGTTTTTTATCGGACATTTGTTCCGTCATATGTTTCCCGATCTTTTTCCCGGAATCCCGGGGCGTATCCATACTATTGATAATGTTTGAGGTCATTTACCCCAAATTGCACTACCTATTCCTATCTCTGCTTATAAGCCACATAAAGGACACAATCGCTAAATTAAGCAGTTGGTTTCAAATGAATGGCTTAAAACTAAATGAAAATAAAACGGACATAATATTTTTTTCAACGACTATACAAACAATACATAGTATACCAATTACCTTATCTGACGGGAACACCTTAATTAGTTCGAAATTAGTAAAAATGTTAGGCTTTGAGTTGGATCCACTATTGTCTTGGAAGCAACATATTGACTCAACATGTAAAAAGATGGCTAAAGGAATTTATGCACTTAAACAGCTTCGACCTATTACTACAACAAACGCACTAAAGGACATATATTATGCATATATTCACTCTATAATGTTATATGGCATTATTTTATTCGGGAGCTCAACAGATTATGAAAGAGTATTGAAATTGCAAAAGCGTGCCATAAGAGTGTTATTAAAAGCTAAATATAGGGATTCATGTCGTGATCATTTTAAAAACCTTCGCATACTTACTTCAGTAGCAGTATACATAATGGAGGTCATTAAGTACGTTAGGCTACATTTAGGTGATTACACCTTAAGAGGAGGTCCTAGTAAACGCACTGCGCGAAATAAAATGATGCTTGAGCCCATCCAGCTTCGACTAAATATGCAAAAAAACTACCTAAAATAATGGGTCAACAACTACATAATAAGCTCCCTTTAGAGTTGAAGCTTATTAAAAATGAAAATAGTTTCATCCAAGAACTAAAAAATCTTATAATCGACAAAACGCTGTATAGCATCAAAGAGTTTTTAGAAAACGATTACAGTAAATATAAAATAAAATCAGACATCCCCGTAAGATCACCTAGCCGAGAGTTACGCTAATTTTTATAATTTTAAGAATGTAACATAATTATTATGTTTCCCATACAATGAAATTGTATATTACCTGTTTTGACGAGTCGTATCCTTAGCATAATTAAGGTATATATATATATTATATTGTACACTTTTATGTAAGAATTATGACAATAAAGGAATCTGAATCTGAATCTGAATCTGAACTACTTCCGGCACTGGCAGGTAGGTACTGACGAAAACTACTTTTGTCTTATAATCGTCCCAAAGTGATTCCACTGTGAATGTTTACCTATTAATCATATAAAAATCAAGTTTTGACAAAGAATTGAGGATATGAAAAAATCACTATAGAAACTACTCCCGGCACTGGCAGGTAGGTACTGACGAAATCTACTTTTGTCTTATAATCGTCCCATTGTGTTTCCATTGTGAACATTTACCCATTAATCATATAAAAATCAAGTTTTGGCCAAGAATTGAGGATATGAAAAAATCACTACAGAAACTACTCCCGGCACTGGCAGGTAGGTACTGACGAAAACTACTTTTGTCTTATTATCGTCCCAAAGTGATTCCACTGTGAATGTTTACCTATTAATCATATAAAAATAAAGTTTTGACAAAGAATTGAGGATATGAAAAAATCACTACAGAAACTACTTCCGGCACTGGCAGGTAGGTACTGACGAAAACTACTTTTGTCTTATAATCGTCCCAAAGTGATTCCACTGTGAATGTTTACCTATTAATCATATAAAAATCAAGTTTTTACAAATAATTGAGGATATGAAAAAATCACTACAGAAACTACTCCCGGCACTGGCAGGTAGGTACTGACGAAAACTAATTTTGTCTTATAATCGTCCCATTGTGTTTCCATTGTGAACATTTACCCATTAATCATATAAAAATCAAGTTTTGGCCAAGAATTGAGGATATGAAAAAATCACTAAAGAAATTACTCCCGGCACTGGCAGGTAGGTACTGACAAAAACTACTTTTGTCTTATAATCGTCTCAAAGTGATTCCACTGTGAATGTTTACCTATTAATCATATAAAAATCAAGTTTTGACAAAGAATTGAGGATATGAAAAAATCACTACAGAAACTACTCCCGGCACTGGCAGGTAGGTACTGACGAAAACTACTTTTGTCTTATAATCGTCCCATTGTGTTTCCATTGTGAACATTTACCCATTAATCATATAAAAATCAAGTTTTGGCCAAGAATTGAGGATATGAAAAAATCACTACAGAAATTACTCCCGGCACTGGCAGGTAGGTACTGACAAAAACTACTTTTGTCTTATAATCGTCCCAAAGTGATTCCACTGTGAATGTTTACCTATTAATCATATAAAAATCAAGTTTTGACAAAGAATTGAGGATATGAAAAAATCACTACAGAAACTACTCCCGGCACTGGCAGGTAGGTACTGACAAAAACTACTTTTGTCTTATAATCGTCCCAAAGTGATTCCACTGTGAATGTTTACCTATTAATCATATAAAAATCAAGTTTTGACAAAGAATTGAGGATATGAAAAAATCACTACAGAAACTACTTCCGGCACTGGCAGGTAGGTACTGACAATAACTACTTTTGTCTTATAATCGTCCCAAAGTGATTCCACTGTGAATGTTTACCTATTAATCATATAAAAATCAAGTTTTTACAAATAATTGAGGATATGAAAAAATCACTACAGAAACTACTCCCGGCACTGGCAGGTAGGTACTGACGAAAACTAATTTTGTCTTATAATCGTCCCATTGTGTTTCCATTGTGAACATTTACCCATTAATCATATAAAAATCAAGTTTTGGCCAAGAATTGAGGATATGAAAAAATCACTACAGAAACTACTCCCGGCACTGGCAGGTAGGTACTGACGAAAACTACTTTTGTCTTATAATCGTTCCATTGTGTTTCCATTGTGAACATTTACCCATTAATCATATAAAAATCAAGTTTTGTCTAAGAATTGAGGATATGAAAAAATCACTACAGAAACTACTCCCGGCACTGGCAGGTAGGTACTGACGAAAACTACTTTTGTCTTATAATCGTCCCAAAGTGATTCCACTGTGAATGTTTACCTATTAATCATATAAAAATCAAGTTTTGACAAAGAATTGAGGATATGAAAAAATCACTATAGAAACTACTCCCGGCACTGGCAGGTAGGTACTGACGAAATCTACTTTTGTCTTATAATCGTCCCATTGTGTTTCCATTGTGAACATTTACCCATTAATCATATAAAAATCAAGTTTTGGCCAAGAATTGAGGATATGAAAAAATCACTACAGAAACTACTCCCGGCACTGGCAGGTAGGTACTGACGAAAACTACTTTTGTCTTATTATCGTCCCAAAGTGATTCCACTGTGAATGTTTACCTATTAATCATATAAAAATAAAGTTTTGACAAAGAATTGAGGATATGAAAAAATCACTACAGAAACTACTTCCGGCACTGGCAGGTAGGTACTGACGAAAACTACTTTTGTCTTATAATCGTCCCAAAGTGATTCCACTGTGAATGTTTACCTATTAATCATATAAAAATCAAGTTTTTACAAATAATTGAGGATATGAAAAAATCACTACAGAAACTACTCCCGGCACTGGCAGGTAGGTACTGACGAAAACTAATTTTGTCTTATAATCGTCCCATTGTGTTTCCATTGTGAACATTTACCCATTAATCATATAAAAATCAAGTTTTGGCCAAGAATTGAGGATATGAAAAAATCACTAAAGAAATTACTCCCGGCACTGGCAGGTAGGTACTGACAAAAACTACTTTTGTCTTATAATCGTCTCAAAGTGATTCCACTGTGAATGTTTACCTATTAATCATATAAAAATCAAGTTTTGACAAAGAATTGAGGATATGAAAAAATCACTACAGAAACTACTCCCGGCACTGGCAGGTAGGTACTGACGAAAACTACTTTTGTCTTATAATCGTCCCATTGTGTTTCCATTGTGAACATTTACCCATTAATCATATAAAAATCAAGTTTTGGCCAAGAATTGAGGATATGAAAAAATCACTACAGAAATTACTCCCGGCACTGGCAGGTAGGTACTGACAAAAACTACTTTTGTCTTATAATCGTCCCAAAGTGATTCCACTGTGAATGTTTACCTATTAATCATATAAAAATCAAGTTTTGACAAAGAATTGAGGATATGAAAAAATCACTACAGAAACTAATTCCGGCACTGGCAGGTAGGTACTGACGAAAACTACTTTTGTCTTATAATCGTCCCAAAGTGATTCCACTGTGAATGTTTACCTATTAATCATATAAAAATCAAGTTTTTACAAAGAATTGAGGATATGAAAAAATCACTACAGAAACTACTCCCGGCACTGGCAGGTAGGTACTGACGAAAACTACTTTTGTCTTATAATCGTTCCATTGTGTTTCCATTGTGAACATTTACCCATTAATCATATAAAAATCAAGTTTTGGCTAAGAATTGAGGATATGAAAAAATCACTACAGAAACTACTCCCGGCACTGGCAGGTAGGTACTGACGAAAACTACTTTTGTCTTATAATCGTCCCAAAGTGATTCCACTGTGAATGTTTACCTATTAATCATATAAAAATAAAGTTTTGACAAAGAATTGAGGATATGAAAAAATCACTACAGAAACTACTTCCGGCACTGGCAGGTAGGTACTGACGAAAACTACTTTTGTCTTATAATCGTCCCAAAGTGATTCCACTGTGAATTACCTATTAATCATATAAAAATCAAGTTTTGGCCAAGAATTCAGGATATGAAAAAATCACTACAGAAACTACTCCCGGCACTGGCAGGTAGGTACTGACGAAAATTACTTTTGTCTTTTAATCGTCCCATTGTGTTTCCATTGTGAACGTTTACCCATTAATCATATAAAAATCAAGTTTTGGCCAAGAATTGAGGATATGAAAAAATCACTACAGAAACTACTCCCGGCACTGGCAGGTAGGTACTGACGAAAACTACTTTTGTCTTATAATCGTCCCAAAGTGATTCCACTGTGAATGTTTGCCTATTAATCATATAAAAATCAAGTTTTTACAAAGAATCGAGGATATGAAAAAATCACTACAGAAACTACTCCCGGCACTGGCAGGTAGGTACTGACGAAAACTACTTTTGTCTTATAATCGTCCCATTGTGTTTCCATTGTGAACATTTACCCATTAATCATATAAAAATCAAGTTTTGGCCAAGAATTGAGGATATGAAAATATCACTACAGAAACTACTTCCGGCACTGGCAGGTAGGTACTGACGAAAACTACTTTTGTCTTATAATCGTCTCAAAGTGATTCCACTGTGAATGTTTACCTATTAATCATATAAAAATCAAGTTTTGACAAAGAATTGAGGATATGAAAAAATCACTACAGAAACTACTCCCGGCACTGGCAGGTAGGTACTGACGAAAACTACTTTTGTCTTATAATCGTCCCATTGTGTTTCCATTGTGAACATTTACCCATTAATCATATAAAAATCAAGTTTTGGCCAAGAATTGAGGATATGAAAAAATCACTACAGAAATTACTCCCGGCACTGGCAGGTAGGTACTGACAAAAACTACTTTTGTCTTATAATCGTCCCAAAGTGATTCCACTGTGAATGTTTACCTATTAATCATATAAAAATCAAGTTTTGACAAAGAATTGAGAATATGAAAAAATCACTACAGAAACTACTTAACATACCAAAGAAAAAAGATCTGACAGATATAATGTTAATTAATGGTTTCAGGAACATAGTTGACTTCCCCACTAGAATTACACATGATTCTGCTACTTCTATTGACTGCGTATTAACAAACATCCAACCTCATGCCATTTCCGTAACGCCTTTGGCAACAGCTCTATCGGACCACGATGCCCAAGTAGCTAAAGTAGAACTCCTTAAGCACCGTACTGAAAAATTCAGATACATTGAAACGCGTACTATCAACTCACAAAAGATAGAGCAATTTTGCTGCGCAATGCTAGCTTATGAGTGGGATAAAATATTTTGCAATTATGATAATAATACTTTTATGACATTTATGAATAAATTAATATGGCAATTCAATATTTTCTTTCCTAGTAAATTAAAACGAATTAAAAATAATAATAAATGCCCTTGGATAAGTGACAAAATAATAAAATTACAGAATGACATTAATGACTTATATATATTTCAGCGACAGTATCCCGAATTAATAACTACAAATGGATTTATTAATACAAAAATTCAAAATAGAAATAAACTTGTTCAAAAAGAGAAAATTGAATATGTAGAGAACCGCATTTTAAATTCTAAGAATCCTAAAAAAGAAGTGTGGAACATTGTTAAGCAAGAAACGAATCAAGCAATTAAAGAGTGGGAATGGGATCTTAGAGATGACATATCAAATAAACAAATTAAATCAGACCGCATTGCAGATTATGTTAATGACTATTTCATTTCAATTGGCACTGAACTTCAAATATCAAATGAACCAAACAAACTAAACGCTATATTATTTTTATGGAAACACTTCACAAAACTAAATTCCTTGTCATTTCACTGTATAAATAAGGTAGCATTGATAAAATTAGCGAAAAACAAAATTGATAAATCTAATACGAAGGATTTGTACGACCTAACGGGCACCTTCGTGTATCAGTTATTGCCCTATTTAGGCGACCACTTTGTTTTCCTAATAAATGGCGTTCTTTCTTCAAATTGTTATCCAGAGTGTCTTAAAACTGTAAGAATAACACCCCTTTTTAAGGGAAAAGGAGAAAGGTATAATATTCAGAACTATAGACCTATTGCAATAGTGCCAACTATATCAAAACTTATTGAATGTGTTCTGTCTGACTCTATTGTAAATCATTTAGTTAAAAACAAAATTTTATCAGATAGTCAACATGCTTATAGAGCTGGTAGATCCACAATAACAGCCACTCAACGCTTTATAGGTCTTTAAAAGGTCATGAGTCATCTTGAAGAAAAGAAAAAAGTAGCAGGCGTGTTCCTAGACTTATCAAAAGCATTTGATTCCGTAAATCATGAGATATTGATAGAAAAACTAAAGGTGTACGGACTGGTTGGCAATAGTTTAGATCTCATTAAATCGTTTTTAAAAACCAGACAGCAGACTGTAGAAGTAAAAGTAAATGGAAAACGAATCAGATCGGCTCCCAAATACTCTACCATAGGAATTCCCCAGGGGTCCGCATTAGGAAATACCTTATTCTTGGCGTTCTTAAACGACATAGTTTATTTAAATATTAAGGGTGAGATCATTCAGTACGCAGACGATACCACCGTAGTTTTAGCAGCAGAAAACAGTGAAACTCTTATAAGCAGTGATAGGAATAGGTAGTGCAATTTGCCGAGACTTCATAAAGATATCTTAATATGGACATGCCACAAGTCCCAGGAATTTAATAAGAAAATGTTATTCTATACTGTGTAAAATAATATTTGAAAATACATGCCATTGCCGCCACAACCAGTTATAACAAGATGGGACACTTGGCTCGCAGCGACATCTTATTATGTCAAATATTTCGATGAAATAAAAACTGTTTTATCATACCTACGAAGAACCGAAGCAGTATCAATTATGCGAAAAATATACTGAATAAAGAAAACATATAAAACTGATTTGGACTTCATCAACGATAATTTTAAGATCATAGAAAAAGCCTTTAAAAAATCGCAAAATACACATATTTCTATAGTAGGTTCTTTTGAAATATTCGACGAAGTCAGGATGGTTATAAATTGGAGTAAATGTTTATCCATCGAAAAGAAATAAGAAGCGGTCATGGATCGTTATCCGGAATTAGATATTGTTAGAACGTATTCAGACCATATAGCAAACGGCTCGGCTAGTGATGATATTTTAATATTTAAATATGCCCTGTTAACATCAGTAGAAGTTGAAAGGAGTTTTTCAACTTATAAATGGATATTGAACGTTAAAAAAAATAGATTAAAAGAAGAAAATATCGAAAAACTAATTGTAACTTATTTCAATTTCATGGAAAATCAACCAACTATTTCACATTTTGAAAGTGACGGTGAAGGCGAAGATTGAACCAAATTTAACTTTTTGTTAAATCTTGACGTTCAATATCCATTGTTTTATTCACGATGAGTTTCAATCATCCCATTTAATATCGCCTTGAAGATTGGTATCACTGTAATTTTAATATGTATTAAGTTATGGT
Organism: Eupithecia dodoneata; assembly: GCA_947044415.1. Lineage (NCBI taxonomy): Eukaryota > Metazoa > Arthropoda > Insecta > Lepidoptera > Geometridae > Eupithecia > Eupithecia dodoneata. The sequence continues at coordinate 13,356,441 of OX345661.1, read as the reverse complement.
TAAAATAATTTTATTTATGTCTGTTGCGAATATTTATTTTAATTGTTATTGATTATTATCATATTTTATAAAGAAATAATAAAAGCATAATTAAAGTAAGGTTTTTTATCGGACATTTGTTCCGTCATATGTTTCCCGATCTTTTTCCCGGAATCCCGGGGCGTATCCATACTATTGATAATGTTTGAGGTCATTTACCCCAAATTGCACTACCTATTCCTATCTCTGCTTATAAGCCACATAAAGGACACAATCGCTAAATTAAGCAGTTGGTTTCAAATGAATGGCTTAAAACTAAATGAAAATAAAACGGACATAATATTTTTTTCAACGACTATACAAACAATACATAGTATACCAATTACCTTATCTGACGGGAACACCTTAATTAGTTCGAAATTAGTAAAAATGTTAGGCTTTGAGTTGGATCCACTATTGTCTTGGAAGCAACATATTGACTCAACATGTAAAAAGATGGCTAAAGGAATTTATGCACTTAAACAGCTTCGACCTATTACTACAACAAACGCACTAAAGGACATATATTATGCATATATTCACTCTATAATGTTATATGGCATTATTTTATTCGGGAGCTCAACAGATTATGAAAGAGTATTGAAATTGCAAAAGCGTGCCATAAGAGTGTTATTAAAAGCTAAATATAGGGATTCATGTCGTGATCATTTTAAAAACCTTCGCATACTTACTTCAGTAGCAGTATACATAATGGAGGTCATTAAGTACGTTAGGCTACATTTAGGTGATTACACCTTAAGAGGAGGTCCTAGTAAACGCACTGCGCGAAATAAAATGATGCTTGAGCCCATCCAGCTTCGACTAAATATGCAAAAAAACTACCTAAAATAATGGGTCAACAACTATATAATAAGCTCCCTTTAGAGTTGAAGCTTATTAAAAATGAAAATAGTTTCATCCAAGAACTAAAAAATCTTTTAATCGACAAAACGCTGTATAGCATCAAAGAGTTTTTAGAAAACGATTACAGTAAATATAAAATAAAATCAGACATCCCCGTAAGATCACCTAGCCGAGAGTTACGCAAATTTTTATAATTTTAAGAATGTAACATAATTATTATGTTTCCCATACAATGAAATTGTATATTACCTGTTTTGACGAGTCGTATCCTTAGCATAATTAAGGTATATATATATATTATATTGTACACTTTTATGTAAGAATTATGACAATAAAGGAATCTGAATCTGAATCTGAATCTGAACTACTTCCGGCACTGGCAGGTAGGTACTGACGAAAACTACTTTTGTCTTATAATCGTCCCAAAGTGATTCCACTGTGAATGTTTACCTATTAATCATATAAAAATCAAGTTTTGACAAAGAATTGAGGATATGAAAAAATCACTATAGAAACTACTCCCGGCACTGGCAGGTAGGTACTGACGAAATCTACTTTTGTCTTATAATCGTCCCATTGTGTTTCCATTGTGAACATTTACCCATTAATCATATAAAAATCAAGTTTTGGCCAAGAATTGAGGATATGAAAAAATCACTACAGAAACTACTCCCGGCACTGGCAGGTAGGTACTGACGAAAACTACTTTTGTCTTATTATCGTCCCAAAGTGATTCCACTGTGAATGTTTACCTATTAATCATATAAAAATAAAGTTTTGACAAAGAATTGAGGATATGAAAAAATCACTACAGAAACTACTTCCGGCACTGGCAGGTAGGTACTGACGAAAACTACTTTTGTCTTATAATCGTCCCAAAGTGATTCCACTGTGAATGTTTACCTATTAATCATATAAAAATCAAGTTTTTACAAATAATTGAGGATATGAAAAAATCACTACAGAAACTACTCCCGGCACTGGCAGGTAGGTACTGACGAAAACTAATTTTGTCTTATAATCGTCCCATTGTGTTTCCATTGTGAACATTTACCCATTAATCATATAAAAATCAAGTTTTGGCCAAGAATTGAGGATATGAAAAAATCACTAAAGAAATTACTCCCGGCACTGGCAGGTAGGTACTGACAAAAACTACTTTTGTCTTATAATCGTCTCAAAGTGATTCCACTGTGAATGTTTACCTATTAATCATATAAAAATCAAGTTTTGACAAAGAATTGAGGATATGAAAAAATCACTACAGAAACTACTCCCGGCACTGGCAGGTAGGTACTGACGAAAACTACTTTTGTCTTATAATCGTCCCATTGTGTTTCCATTGTGAACATTTACCCATTAATCATATAAAAATCAAGTTTTGGCCAAGAATTGAGGATATGAAAAAATCACTACAGAAATTACTCCCGGCACTGGCAGGTAGGTACTGACAAAAACTACTTTTGTCTTATAATCGTCCCAAAGTGATTCCACTGTGAATGTTTACCTATTAATCATATAAAAATCAAGTTTTGACAAAGAATTGAGGATATGAAAAAATCACTACAGAAACTACTCCCGGCACTGGCAGGTAGGTACTGACAAAAACTACTTTTGTCTTATAATCGTCCCAAAGTGATTCCACTGTGAATGTTTACCTATTAATCATATAAAAATCAAGTTTTTACAAAGAATTGAGGATATGAAAAAATCACTACAGAAACTACTCCCGGCACTGGCAGGTAGGTACTGACGAAAACTACTTTTGTCTTATAATCGTTCCATTGTGTTTCCATTGTGAACATTTACCCATTAATCATATAAAAATCAAGTTTTGGCTAAGAATTGAGGATATGAAAAAATCACTACAGAAACTACTCCCGGCACTGGCAGGTAGGTACTGACGAAAACTACTTTTGTCTTATAATCGTCCCAAAGTGATTCCACTGTGAATGTTTACCTATTAATCATATAAAAATAAAGTTTTGACAAAGAATTGAGGATATGAAAAAATCACTACAGAAACTACTTCCGGCACTGGCAGGTAGGTACTGACGAAAACTACTTTTGTCTTATAATCGTCCCAAAGTGATTCCACTGTGAATGTTTACCTATTAATCATATAAAAATCAAGTTTTGGCCAAGAATTCAGGATATGAAAAAATCACTACAGAAACTACTCCCGGCACTGGCAGGTAGGTACTGACGAAAATTACTTTTGTCTTTTAATCGTCCCATTGTGTTTCCATTGTGAACGTTTACCCATTAATCATATAAAAATCAAGTTTTGGCCAAGAATTGAGGATATGAAAAAATCACTACAGAAACTACTCCCGGCACTGGCAGGTAGGTACTGACGAAAACTACTTTTGTCTTATAATCGTCCCAAAGTGATTCCACTGTGAATGTTTGCCTATTAATCATATAAAAATCAAGTTTTTACAAAGAATCGAGGATATGAAAAAATCACTACAGAAACTACTCCCGGCACTGGCAGGTAGGTACTGACGAAAACTACTTTTGTCTTATAATCGTCCCATTGTGTTTCCATTGTGAACATTTACCCATTAATCATATAAAAATCAAGTTTTGGCCAAGAATTGAGGATATGAAAATATCACTACAGAAACTACTTCCGGCACTGGCAGGTAGGTACTGACGAAAACTACTTTTGTCTTATAATCGTCTCAAAGTGATTCCACTGTGAATGTTTACCTATTAATCATATAAAAATCAAGTTTTGACAAAGAATTGAGGATATGAAAAAATCACTACAGAAACTACTCCCGGCACTGGCAGGTAGGTACTGACGAAAACTACTTTTGTCTTATAATCGTCCCATTGTGTTTCCATTGTGAACATTTACCCATTAATCATATAAAAATCAAGTTTTGGCCAAGAATTGAGGATATGAAAAAATCACTACAGAAATTACTCCCGGCACTGGCAGGTAGGTACTGACAAAAACTACTTTTGTCTTATAATCGTCCCAAAGTGATTCCACTGTGAATGTTTACCTATTAATCATATAAAAATCAAGTTTTGACAAAGAATTGAGAATATGAAAAAATCACTACAGAAACTACTTAACATACCAAAGAAAAAAGATCTGACAGATATAATGTTAATTAATGGTTTCAGGAACATAGTTGACTTCATCACTAGAATTACACATGATTCTGCTACTTCTATTGACTGCGTATTAACAAACATCCAACCTCATGCCATTTCCGTAACGCCTTTGGCAACAGCTCTATCGGACCACGATGCCCAAGTAGCTAAAGTAGAACTCCTTAAGCACCGTACTGAAAAATTCAGATACATTGAAACGCGTACTATCAACTCACAAAAGATAGAGCAATTTTGCTGCGCAATGCTAGCTTATGAGTGGGATAAAATATTTTGCAATTATGATAATAATACTTTTATGACATTTATGAATAAATTAATATAGCAATTCAATATTTTCTTTCCTAGTAAATTAAAACGAATTAAAAATAATAATAAATGCCCTTGGATAAGTGACAAAATAATATAATTACAGAATGACATTAATGACTTATATATATTTCAGCGACAGTATCCCGAATTAATAACTACAAATGGACTTATTAATACAAAAATTCAAAATAGAAATAAACTTGTTCAAAAAGAGAAAATTGAATATGTAGAGAACCGCATTTTAAATTCTAAGAATCCTAAAAAAGAAGTGTGGAACATTGTTAAGCAAGAAACGAATCAAGCAATTAAAGAGTGGGAATGGGATCTTAGAGATGACATATCAAATAAACAAATTAAATCAGACCGCATTGCAGATTATGTTAATGACTATTTCATTTCAATTGGCACTGAACTTCAAATATCAAATGAACCAAACAAACTAAACGCTATATTATTTTTAAGGAAACACTTCACAAAACTAAATTCCTTGTCATTTCACTGTATAAATAAGGTAGCATTGATAAAATTAGCGAAAAACAAAATTGATAAATCTAATACGAAGGATTTGTACGACCTAACGGGCACCTTCGTGTATCAGTTATTGCCCTATTTAGGCGACCACTTTGTTTTCCTAATAAATGGCGTTCTTTCTTCAAATTGTTATCCAGAGTGTCTTAAAACTGTAAGAATAACACCCCTTTTTAAGGGAAAAGGAGAAAGGTATAATATTCAGAACTATAGACCTATTGCAATAGTGCCAACTATATCAAAACTTATTGAATGTGTTCTGTCTGACTCTATTGTAAATCATTTAGTTAAAAACAAAATTTTATCAGATAGTCAACATGCTTATAGAGCTGGTAGATCCACAATAACAGCCACTCAACGCTTTATAGGTCTTTAAAAGGTCATGAGTCATCTTGAAGAAAAGAAAAAAGTAGCAGGCGTGTTCCTAGACTTATCAAAAGCATTTGATTCCGTAAATCATGAGATATTGATAGAAAAACTAAAGGTGTACGGACTGGTTGGCAATAGTTTAGATCTCATTAAATCGTTTTTAAAAACCAGACAGCAGACTGTAGAAGTAAAAGTAAATGGAAAACGAATCAGATCGGCTCCCAAATACTCTACCATAGGAATTCCCCAGGGGTCCGCATTAGGAAATACCTTATTCTTGGCGTTCTTAAACGACATAGTTTATTTAAATATTAAGGGTGAGATCATTCAGTACGCAGACGATACCACCGTAGTTTTAGCAGCAGAAAACAGTGAAACTCTTATAAGCAGTGATAGGAATAGGTAGTGCAATTTGCCGAGACTTCATAAAGATATCTTAATATGGACATGCCACAAGTCCCAGGAATTTAATAAGAAAATGTTATTCTATACTGTGTAAAATAATATTTGAAAATACATGCCATTGCCGCCACAACCAGTTATAACAAGATGGGACACTTGGCTCGCAGCGACATCTTATTATGTCAAATATTTCGAGGAAATAAAAACTGTTTTATCATACCTACGAAGAACCGAAGCAGTATCAATTATGCGAAAAATATACTGAATAAAGAAAACATATAAAACTGATTTGGACTTCATCAACGATAATTTTAAGATCATAGAAAAAGCCTTTAAAAAATCGCAAAATACACATATTTCTATAGTAGGTTCTTTTGAAATATTCGACGAAGTCAGGATGGTTATAAATTGGAGTAAATGTTTATCCATCGAAAAGAAATAAGAAGCGGTCATGGATCGTTATCCGGAATTAGATATTGTTAGAACGTATTCAGACCATATAGCAAACGGCTCGGCTAGTGACGATATTTTAATATTTAAATATGCCCTGTTAACATCAGTAGAAGTTGAAAGGAGTTTTTCAACTTATAAATGGATATTGAACGTTAAAAAAAATAGATTAAAAGAAGAAAATATCGAAAAACTAATTGTAACTTATTTCAATTTCATGGAAAATCAACCAACTATTTCACATTTTGAAAGTGACGGTGAAGGCGAAGATTGAACCAAATTTAACTTTTTGTTAAATCTTGACGTTCAATATCCATTGTTTTATTCACGATGAGTTTCAATCATCCCATTTAATATCGCCTTGAAGATTGGTATCACTGTAATTTTAATATGTATTAAGTTATGGTTAAAATAATTTTATTTATGTCTGTTGCGAATATTTATTTTAATTGTTATTGATTATTATCATATTTTATAAAGAAATAATAAAAGCATAATTAAAGTAAGGTTTTTTATCGGAAATTTGTTCCGTCATATGTTTCCCGATCTTTTTCCCGGAATCCCGGGGCGTATCCATACTATTGATAATGTTTGAGGTCATTTACCCCAAATTGCACTACCTATTCCTATCTCTGCTTATAAGCCACATAAAGGACACAATCGCTAAATTAAGCAGTTGGTTTCAAATGAATGGCTTAAAACTAAATGAAAATAAAACGGACATAATATTTTTTTCAACGACTATACAAACAATACATAGTATACCAATTACCTTATCTGACGGGAACACCTTAATTAGTTCGAAATTAGTAAAAATGTTAGGCTTTGAGTTGGATCCACTATTGTCTTGGAAGCAACATATTGACTCAACATGTAAAAAGATGGCTAAAGGAATTTATGCACTTAAACAGCTTCGACCTATTACTACAACAAACGCACTAAAGGACATATATTATGCATATATTCACTCTATAATGTTATATGGCATTATTTTATTCGGGAGCTCAACAGATTATGAAAGAGTATTGAAATTGCAAAAGCGTGCCATAAGAGTGTTATTAAAAGCTAAATATAGGGATTCATGTCGTGATCATTTTAAAAACCTTCGCATACTTACTTCAGTAGCAGTATACATAATGGAGGTCATTAAGTACGTTAGGCTACATTTAGGTGATTACACCTTAAGAGGAGGTCCTAGTAAACGCACTGCGCGAAATAAAATGATGCTTGAGCCCATCCAGCTTCGACTAAATATGCAAAAAAACTACCTAAAATAATGGGTCAACAACTATATAATAAGCTCCCTTTAGAGTTGAAGCTTATTAAAAATGAAAATAGTTTCATCCAAGAACTAAAAAATCTTTTAATCGACAAAACGCTGTATAGCATCAAAGAGTTTTTAGAAAACGATTACAGTAAATATAAAATAAAATCAGACATCCCCGTAAGATCACCTAGCCGAGAGTTACGCAAATTTTTATAATTTTAAGAATGTAACATAATTATTATGTTTCCCATACAATGAAATTGTATATTACCTGTTTTGACGAGTCGTATCCTTAGCATAATTAAGGTATATATATATATTATATTGTACACTTTTATGTAAGAATTATGACAATAAAGGAATCTGAATCTGAATCTGAATCTGAACTACTTCCGGCACTGGCAGGTAGGTACTGACGAAAACTACTTTTGTCTTATAATCGTCCCAAAGTGATTCCACTGTGAATGTTTACCTATTAATCATATAAAAATCAAGTTTTGACAAAGAATTGAGGATATGAAAAAATCACTATAGAAACTACTCCCGGCACTGGCAGGTAGGTACTGACGAAATCTACTTTTGTCTTATAATCGTCCCATTGTGTTTCCATTGTGAACATTTACCCATTAATCATATAAAAATCAAGTTTTGGCCAAGAATTGAGGATATGAAAAAATCACTACAGAAACTACTCCCGGCACTGGCAGGTAGGTACTGACGAAAACTACTTTTGTCTTATTATCGTCCCAAAGTGATTCCACTGTGAATGTTTACCTATTAATCATATAAAAATAAAGTTTTGACAAAGAATTGAGGATATGAAAAAATCACTACAGAAACTACTTCCGGCACTGGCAGGTAGGTACTGACGAAAACTACTTTTGTCTTATAATCGTCCCAAAGTGATTCCACTGTGAATGTTTACCTATTAATCATATAAAAATCAAGTTTTTACAAATAATTGAGGATATGAAAAAATCACTACAGAAACTACTCCCGGCACTGGCAGGTAGGTACTGACGAAAACTAATTTTGTCTTATAATCGTCCCATTGTGTTTCCATTGTGAACATTTACCCATTAATCATATAAAAATCAAGTTTTGGCCAAGAATTGAGGATATGAAAAAATCACTAAAGAAATTACTCCCGGCACTGGCAGGTAGGTACTGACAAAAACTACTTTTGTCTTATAATCGTCTCAAAGTGATTCCACTGTGAATGTTTACCTATTAATCATATAAAAATCAAGTTTTGACAAAGAATTGAGGATATGAAAAAATCACTACAGAAACTACTCCCGGCACTGGCAGGTAGGTACTGACGAAAACTACTTTTGTCTTATAATCGTCCCATTGTGTTTCCATTGTGAACATTTACCCATTAATCATATAAAAATCAAGTTTTGGCCAAGAATTGAGGATATGAAAAAATCACTACAGAAATTACTCCCGGCACTGGCAGGTAGGTACTGACAAAAACTACTTTTGTCTTATAATCGTCCCAAAGTGATTCCACTGTGAATGTTTACCTATTAATCATATAAAAATCAAGTTTTGACAAAGAATTGAGGATATGAAAAAATCACTACAGAAACTACTCCCGGCACTGGCAGGTAGGTACTGACAAAAACTACTTTTGTCTTATAATCGTCCCAAAGTGATTCCACTGTGAATGTTTACCTATTAATCATATAAAAATCAAGTTTTTACAAAGAATTGAGGATATGAAAAAATCACTACAGAAACTACTCCCGGCACTGGCAGGTAGGTACTGACGAAAACTACTTTTGTCTTATAATCGTTCCATTGTGTTTCCATTGTGAACATTTACCCATTAATCATATAAAAATCAAGTTTTGGCTAAGAATTGAGGATATGAAAAAATCACTACAGAAACTACTCCCGGCACTGGCAGGTAGGTACTGACGAAAACTACTTTTGTCTTATAATCGTCCCAAAGTGATTCCACTGTGAATGTTTACCTATTAATCATATAAAAATAAAGTTTTGACAAAGAATTGAGGATATGAAAAAATCACTACAGAAACTACTTCCGGCACTGGCAGGTAGGTACTGACGAAAACTACTTTTGTCTTATAATCGTCCCAAAGTGATTCCACTGTGAATTACCTATTAATCATATAAAAATCAAGTTTTGGCCAAGAATTCAGGATATGAAAAAATCACTACAGAAACTACTCCCGGCACTGGCAGGTAGGTACTGACGAAAATTACTTTTGTCTTTTAATCGTCCCATTGTGTTTCCATTGTGAACGTTTACCCATTAATCATATAAAAATCAAGTTTTGGCCAAGAATTGAGGATATGAAAAAATCACTACAGAAACTACTCCCGGCACTGGCAGGTAGGTACTGACGAAAACTACTTTTGTCTTATAATCGTCCCAAAGTGATTCCACTGTGAATGTTTGCCTATTAATCATATAAAAATCAAGTTTTTACAAAGAATCGAGGATATGAAAAAATCACTACAGAAACTACTCCCGGCACTGGCAGGTAGGTACTGACGAAAACTACTTTTGTCTTATAATCGTCCCATTGTGTTTCCATTGTGAACATTTACCCATTAATCATATAAAAATCAAGTTTTGGCCAAGAATTGAGGATATGAAAATATCACTACAGAAACTACTTCCGGCACTGGCAGGTAGGTACTGACGAAAACTACTTTTGTCTTATAATCGTCTCAAAGTGATTCCACTGTGAATGTTTACCTATTAATCATATAAAAATCAAGTTTTGACAAAGAATTGAGGATATGAAAAAATCACTACAGAAACTACTCCCGGCACTGGCAGGTAGGTACTGACGAAAACTACTTTTGTCTTATAATCGTCCCATTGTGTTTCCATTGTGAACATTTACCCATTAATCATATAAAAATCAAGTTTTGGCCAAGAATTGAGGATATGAAAAAATCACTACAGAAATTACTCCCGGCACTGGCAGGTAGGTACTGACAAAAACTACTTTTGTCTTATAATCGTCCCAAAGTGATTCCACTGTGAATGTTTACCTATTAATCATATAAAAATCAAGTTTTGACAAAGAATTGAGAATATGAAAAAATCACTACAGAAACTACTTAACATACCAAAGAAAAAAGATCTGACAGATATAATGTTAATTAATGGTTTCAGGAACATAGTTGACTTCATCACTAGAATTACACATGATTCTGCTACTTCTATTGACTGCGTATTAACAAACATCCAACCTCATGCCATTTCCGTAACGCCTTTGGCAACAGCTCTATCGGACCACGATGCCCAAGTAGCTAAAGTAGAACTCCTTAAGCACCGTACTGAAAAATTCAGATACATTGAAACGCGTACTATCAACTCACAAAAGATAGAGCAATTTTGCTGCGCAATGCTAGCTTATGAGTGGGATAAAATATTTTGCAATTATGATAATAATACTTTTATGACATTTATGAATAAATTAATATAGCAATTCAATATTTTCTTTCCTAGTAAATTAAAACGAATTAAAAATAATAATAAATGCCCTTGGATAAGTGACAAAATAATATAATTACAGAATGACATTAATGACTTATATATATTTCAGCGACAGTATCCCGAATTAATAACTACAAATGGACTTATTAATACAAAAATTCAAAATAGAAATAAACTTGTTCAAAAAGAGAAAATTGAATATGTAGAGAACCGCATTTTAAATTCTAAGAATCCTAAAAAAGAAGTGTGGAACATTGTTAAGCAAGAAACGAATCAAGCAATTAAAGAGTGGGAATGGGATCTTAGAGATGACATATCAAATAAACAAATTAAATCAGACCGCATTGCAGATTATGTTAATGACTATTTCATTTCAATTGGCACTGAACTTCAAATATCAAATGAACCAAACAAACTAAACGCTATATTATTTTTAAGGAAACACTTCACAAAACTAAATTCCTTGTCATTTCACTGTATAAATAAGGTAGCATTGATAAAATTAGCGAAAAACAAAATTGATAAATCTAATACGAAGGATTTGTACGACCTAACGGGCACCTTCGTGTATCAGTTATTGCCCTATTTAGGCGACCACTTTGTTTTCCTAATAAATGGCGTTCTTTCTTCAAATTGTTATCCAGAGTGTCTTAAAACTGTAAGAATAACACCCCTTTTTAAGGGAAAAGGAGAAAGGTATAATATTCAGAACTATAGACCTATTGCAATAGTGCCAACTATATCAAAACTTATTGAATGTGTTCTGTCTGACTCTATTGTAAATCATTTAGTTAAAAACAAAATTTTATCAGATAGTCAACATGCTTATAGAGCTGGTAGATCCACAATAACAGCCACTCAACGCTTTATAGGTCTTTAAAAGGTCATGAGTCATCTTGAAGAAAAGAAAAAAGTAGCAGGCGTGTTCCTAGACTTATCAAAAGCATTTGATTCCGTAAATCATGAGATATTGATAGAAAAACTAAAGGTGTACGGACTGGTTGGCAATAGTTTAGATCTCATTAAATCGTTTTTAAAAACCAGACAGCAGACTGTAGAAGTAAAAGTAAATGGAAAACGAATCAGATCGGCTCCCAAATACTCTACCATAGGAATTCCCCAGGGGTCCGCATTAGGAAATACCTTATTCTTGGCGTTCTTAAACGACATAGTTTATTTAAATATTAAGGGTGAGATCATTCAGTACGCAGACGATACCACCGTAGTTTTAGCAGCAGAAAACAGTGAAACTCTTATAAGCAGTGATAGGAATAGGTAGTGCAATTTGCCGAGACTTCATAAAGATATCTTAATATGGACATGCCACAAGTCCCAGGAATTTAATAAGAAAATGTTATTCTATACTGTGTAAAATAATATTTGAAAATACATGCCATTGCCGCCACAACCAGTTATAACAAGATGGGACACTTGGCTCGCAGCGACATCTTATTATGTCAAATATTTCGAGGAAATAAAAACTGTTTTATCATACCTACGAAGAACCGAAGCAGTATCAATTATGCGAAAAATATACTGAATAAAGAAAACATATAAAACTGATTTGGACTTCATCAACGATAATTTTAAGATCATAGAAAAAGCCTTTAAAAAATCGCAAAATACACATATTTCTATAGTAGGTTCTTTTGAAATATTCGACGAAGTCAGGATGGTTATAAATTGGAGTAAATGTTTATCCATCGAAAAGAAATAAGAAGCGGTCATGGATCGTTATCCGGAATTAGATATTGTTAGAACGTATTCAGACCATATAGCAAACGGCTCGGCTAGTGACGATATTTTAATATTTAAATATGCCCTGTTAACATCAGTAGAAGTTGAAAGGAGTTTTTCAACTTATAAATGGATATTGAACGTTAAAAAAAATAGATTAAAAGAAGAAAATATCGAAAAACTAATTGTAACTTATTTCAATTTCATGGAAAATCAACCAACTATTTCACATTTTGAAAGTGACGGTGAAGGCGAAGATTGAACCAAATTTAACTTTTTGTTAAATCTTGACGTTCAATATCCATTGTTTTATTCACGATGAGTTTCAATCATCCCATTTAATATCGCCTTGAAGATTGGTATCACTGTAATTTTAATATGTATTAAGTTATGGTTAAAATAATTTTATTTATGTCTGTTGCGAATATTTATTTTAATTGTTATTGATTATTATCATATTTTATAAAGAAATAATAAAAGCATAATTAAAGTAAGGTTTTTTATCGGAAATTTGTTCCGTCATATGTTTCCCGATCTTTTTCCCGGAATCCCGGGGCGTATCCATACTATTGATAATGTTTGAGGTCATTTACCCCAAATTGCACTACCTATTCCTATCTCTGCTTATAAGCCACATAAAGGACACAATCGCTAAATTAAGCAGTTGGTTTCAAATGAATGGCTTAAAACTAAATGAAAATAAAACGGACATAATATTTTTTTCAACGACTATACAAACAATACATAGTATACCAATTACCTTATCTGACGGGAACACCTTAATTAGTTCGAAATTAGTAAAAATGTTAGGCTTTGAGTTGGATCCACTATTGTCTTGGAAGCAACATATTGACTCAACATGTAAAAAGATGGCTAAAGGAATTTATGCACTTAAACAGCTTCGACCTATTACTACAACAAACGCACTAAAGGACATATATTATGCATATATTCACTCTATAATGTTATATGGCATTATTTTATTCGGGAGCTCAACAGATTATGAAAGAGTATTGAAATTGCAAAAGCGTGCCATAAGAGTGTTATTAAAAGCTAAATATAGGGATTCATGTCGTGATCATTTTAAAAACCTTCGCATACTTACTTCAGTAGCAGTATACATAATGGAGGTCATTAAGTACGTTAGGCTACATTTAGGTGATTACACCTTAAGAGGAGGTCCTAGTAAACGCACTGCGCAAAATAAAATGATGCTTGAGCCCATCCAGCTTCGACTAAATATGCAAAAAAACTACCTAAAATAATGGGTCAACAACTACATAATAAGCTCCCTTTAGAGTTGAAGCTTATTAAAAATGAAAATAGTTTCATCCAAGAACTAAAAAATCTTATAATCGACAAAACGCTGTATAGCATCAAAGAGTTTTTAGAAAACGATTACAGTAAATATAAAATAAAATCAGACATCCCCGTAAGATCACCTAGCCGAGAGTTACGCTAATTTTTATAATTTTAAGAATGTAACATAATTATTATGTTTCCCATACAATGAAATTGTATATTACCTGTTTTGACGAGTCGTATCCTTAGCATAATTAAGGTATATATATATATTATATTGTACACTTTTATGTAAGAATTATGACAATAAAGGAATCTGAATCTGAATCTGAATCTGAACTACTTCCGGCACTGGCAGGTAGGTACTGACGAAAACTACTTTTGTCTTATAATCGTCCCAAAGTGATTCCACTGTGAATGTTTACCTATTAATCATATAAAAATCAAGTTTTGACAAAGAATTGAGGATATGAAAAAATCACTATAGAAACTACTCCCGGCACTGGCAGGTAGGTACTGACGAAATCTACTTTTGTCTTATAATCGTCCCATTGTGTTTCCATTGTGAACATTTACCCATTAATCATATAAAAATCAAGTTTTGGCCAAGAATTGAGGATATGAAAAAATCACTACAGAAACTACTCCCGGCACTGGCAGGTAGGTACTGACGAAAACTACTTTTGTCTTATTATCGTCCCAAAGTGATTCCACTGTGAATGTTTACCTATTAATCATATAAAAATAAAGTTTTGACAAAGAATTGAGGATATGAAAAAATCACTACAGAAACTACTTCCGGCACTGGCAGGTAGGTACTGACGAAAACTACTTTTGTCTTATAATCGTCCCAAAGTGATTCCACTGTGAATGTTTACCTATTAATCATATAAAAATCAAGTTTTTACAAATAATTGAGGATATGAAAAAATCACTACAGAAACTACTCCCGGCACTGGCAGGTAGGTACTGACGAAAACTAATTTTGTCTTATAATCGTCCCATTGTGTTTCCATTGTGAACATTTACCCATTAATCATATAAAAATCAAGTTTTGGCCAAGAATTGAGGATATGAAAAAATCACTACAGAAACTACTCCCGGCACTGGCAGGTAGGTACTGACGAAAACTACTTTTGTCTTATTATCGTCCCAAAGTGATTCCACTGTGAATGTTTACCTATTAATCATATAAAAATAAAGTTTTGACAAAGAATTGAGGATATGAAAAAATCACTACAGAAACTACTTCCGGCACTGGCAGGTAGGTACTGACGAAAACTACTTTTGTCTTATAATCGTCCCAAAGTGATTCCACTGTGAATGTTTACCTATTAATCATATAAAAATCAAGTTTTTACAAATAATTGAGGATATGAAAAAATCACTACAGAAACTACTCCCGGCACTGGCAGGTAGGTACTGACGAAAACTACTTTTGTCTTATAATCGTCCCAAAGTGATTCCACTGTGAATGTTTACCTATTAATCATATAAAAATCAAGTTTTGGCCAAGAATTGAGGATATGAAAAAATCACTACAGAAACTACTCCCGGCACTGGCAGGTAGGTACTGACGAAAACTACTTTTGTCTTATAATCGTCCCAAAGTAATTCCACTGTGAATGTTTACCTATTAATCATATAAAAATAAAGTTTTGACAAATAATTGAGGATATGAAAAAATCACTACAGAAACTACTTCCGGCACTGGCAGGTAGGTACTGACAAAAACTACTTTTGTCTTATAATCGTCCCAAAGTGATTCCACTGTGAATTACCTATTAATCATATAAAAATCAAGTTTTTACAAAGAATCGAGGATATGAAAAAATCACTACAGAAACTACTCCCGGCATTGGCAGGTAGGTACTGACGAAAACTACTTTTGTCTTATGATCGTCCCATTGTGTTTCCATTGTGAACATTTACCCATTAATCATATAAAAATCAAGTTTTGGCCAAGAATTGAGGATATGAAAAAATCACTACAGAAACTACTCCCGGCACTGGCAGGTAGGTACTGACAAAAACTACTTTTGTCTTATAATCGTCCCAAAGTGATTCCACTGTGAATTTTTACCTATTAATCATATAAAAATCAAGTTTTGACAAAGAATTGAGGATATGAAAAAATCACTACAGAAACTACTCCCGGCACTGGCAGGTAGGTACTGACGAAAACTACTTTTGTCTTATAATCGTCCCAAAGTGATTCCACTGTGAATGTTTGCCTATTAATCATATAAAAATCAAGTTTTTACAAAGAATCGAGGATATGAAAAAATCACTACAGAAACTACTCCCGGCACTGGCAGGTAGGTACTGACGAAAACTACTTTTGTCTTATAATCGTCCCATTGTGTTTCCATTGTGAACATTTACCCATTAATCATATAAAAATCAAGTTTTGGCCAAGAATTGAGGATATGAAAAAATCACTACAGAAATTACTCCCGGCACTGGCAGGTAGGTACTGACGAAAACTACTTTTGTCTTATAATCGTCCCATTGTGTTTCCATTGTGAACATTTACCCATTAATCATATAAAAATCAAGTTTTGGCCAAGAATTGAGGATATGAAAAAATCACTACAGAAACTACTCCCGGCACTGGCAGGTAGGTACTGACGAAAACTACTTTTGTCTTATAATCGTCCCAAAGTGATTCCACTGTGAATGTTTACCTATTAATCATATAAAAATCAAGTGTTTACAAAGAATTGAGGATATGAAAAAATCACTACAGAAACTACTCCCGGCACTGGCAGGTAGGTACTGACGAAAACTACTTTTGTCTTATAATCGTCCCAAAGTGATTCCACTGTGAATGTTTACCTATTAATCATATAAAAATCAAGTTTTGACATAGAATTGAGGATATGAAAAAATCACTACAGAAACTACTTCCGGCACTGGCAGGTAGGTACTGACGAAAACTACTTTTTTCTTATAATCGTCCCAAAGTGATTCCACTGTGAATGTTTACCTATTAATCATATAAAAATCAAGTTTTGACAAAGAATTGAGGATATGAAAAAATCACTACAGAAACTACTCCCGGCACTGGCAGGTAGGTACTGACGAAAACTACTTTTGTCTTATAATCGTCCCATTGTGTTTCCATTGTGAACATTTACCCATTAATCATATAAAAATCCAGTTTTGGCCAAGAAATGAGGATATGAAAAAATCACTACAGAAACTACTCCCGGCACTGGCAGGTAGGTACTGACGAAAACTACTTTTGTCTTATAATCGTCCCAAAGTGATTCCACTGTGAATGTTTACCTATTAATCATATAAAAATAAAGTTTTGACAAAGAATTGAGGATATGAAAAAATCACTACAGAAACTACTTCCGGCACTGGCAGGTAGGTACTAACGAAAACTACTTTTGTCTTATAATCGTCCCAAAGTGATTCCACTGTGAATGTTTACCTATTAATCATATAAAAATCAAGTTTTTACAAAGAATTGAGGATATGAAAAAATCACTACAGAAACTACTCCCGGCACTGGCAGGTAGGTACTGACGAAAACTACTTTTGTCTTATAATCGTCCCATTGTGTTTCCATTGTGAACATTTACCCATTAATCATATAAAAATCAAGTTTTGGCCAAGAATTGAGGATATGAAAAAATCACTACAGAAATTACTCCCGGCACTGGCAGGTAGGTACTGACAAAAACTACTTTTGTCTTATAATCGTCCCAAAGTGATTCCACTGTGAATGTTTACCTATTAATCATATAAAAATAAAGTTTTGACAAAGAATTGAGGATATGAAAAAATCACTACAGAAACTACTCCCGGCACTGGCAGGTAGGTACTGACGAAAACTACTTTTGTCTTATAATCGTCCCAAAGTGATTCCACTGTGAATGTTTACCTATTAATCATATAAAAATCAAGTTTTTACAAAGAATTGAGGATATGAAAAAATCACTACAGAAACTACTACCGGCACTGGCAGGTAGGTACTGACGAAAACTACTTTTGTCTTATAATCGTCCCATTGTGTTTCCATTGTGAACATTTACCCATTAATCATATAAAAATCAAGTTTTGGCCAAGAATTGAGGATATGAAAAAATCACTACAGAAATTACTCCCGGCACTGGCAGGTAGGTACTGACAAAAACTACTTTTGTCTTATAATCGTCCCAAAGTGATTCCACTGTGAATGTTTACCTATTAATCATATAAAACTCAAGTTTTGACAAAGAATTGAGGATATGAAAAAATCACTACAGAAACTACTCCCGGCACTGGCAGGTAGGTACTGACGAAAACTACTTTTGTCTTATAATCGTCCCATTGTGTTTCCATTGTGAACATTTACCCATTAATCATATAAAAATCAAGTTTTGGCCAAGAATTGAGGATATGAAAAAATCACTACAGAAATTACTCCCGGCACTGGCAGGTAGGTACTGACAAAAACTACTTTTGTCTTATAATCGTCCCAAAGTGATTCCACTGTGAATGTTTACCTATTAATCATATAAAAATCAAGTTTTGACAAAGAATTGAGGATATGAAAAAATCACTACAGAAACTACTCCCGGCACTGGCAGGTAGGTACTGACAAAAACTACTTTTGTCTTATAATCGTCCCAAAGTGATTCCACTGTGAATGTTTACCTATTAATCATATAAAAATCAAGTTTTGACAAAGAATTGAGGATATGAAAAAATCACTACAGAAACTACTTCCGGCACTGGCAGGTAGGTACTGACAATAACTACTTTTGTCTTATAATCGTCCCAAAGTGATTCCACTGTGAATGTTTACCTATTAATCATATAAAAATCAAGTTTTGACAAAGAATTGAGGATATGAAAAAATCACTACAGAAACTACTCCCGGCACTGGCAGGTAGGTACTGACGAAAACTACTTTTGTCTTATAATCGTCCCAAAGTGATTCCACTGTGAATGTTTACCTATTAATCATATAAAAATCAAGTTTTGACAATGAATTGAGGATATGAAAATATCACTACAGAAACTACTTCCGGCACTGGCAGGTAGGTACTGACGAAAACTACTTTTGTCTTATAATCGTCCCATTGTGTTTCCATTGTGAACATTTACCCATTAATCATATAAAAATCAAGTTTTGGCCAAGAATTGAGGATATGAAAAAATCACTACAGAAACTACTCCCGGCACTTGCAGGTAGGTATTGACGAAAACTACTTTTGTCTTATAATCGTCCCATTGTGTTTCCATTGTGAACATTTACCCATTAATCATATAAAAATCAAGTTTTGGCCAAGAATTGAGGATATGAAAAAATCACTACAGAAATTACTCCCGGCACTGGCAGGTAGGTACTGACAAAAACTACTTTTGTCTTATAATCGTCCCAAAGTGATTCCACTGTGAATGTTTACCTATTAATCATATAAAAATCAAGTTTTGACAAAGAATTGAGAATATGAAAAAATCACTACAGAAACTACTTAACATACCAAAGAAAAAAGATCTGACAGATATAATGTTAATTAATGGTTTCAGGAACATAGTTGACTTCCCCACTAGAATTACACATGATTCTGCTACTTCTATTGACTGCGTATTAACAAACATCCAACCTCATGCCATTTCCGTAACGCCTTTGGCAACAGCTCTATCGGACCACGATGCCCAAGTAGCTAAAGTAGAACTCCTTAAGCACCGTACTGAAAAATTCAGATACATTGAAACGCGTACTATCAACTCACAAAAGATAGAGCAATTTTGCTGCGCAATGCTAGCTTATGAGTGGGATAAAATATTTTGCAATTATGATAATAATACTTTTATGACATTTATGAATAAATTAATATGGCAATTCAATATTTTCTTTCCTAGTAAATTAAAACGAATTAAAAATAATAATAAATGCCCTTGGATAAGTGACAAAATAATAAAATTACAGAATGACATTAATGACTTATATATATTTCAGCGACAGTATCCCGAATTAATAACTACAAATGGACTTATTAATACAAAAATTCAAAATAGAAATAAACTTGTTCAAAAAGAGAAAATTGAATATGTAGAGAACCGCATTTTAAATTCTAAGAATCCTAAAAAAGAAGTGTGGAACATTGTTAAGCAAGAAACGAATCAAGCAATTAAAGAGTGGGAATGGGATCTTAGAGATGACATATCAAATAAACAAATTAAATCAGACCGCATTGCAGATTATGTTAATGACTATTTCATTTCAATTGGCACTGAACTTCAAATATCAAATGAACCAAACAAACTAAACGCTATATTATTTTTAAGGAAACACTTCACAAAACTAAATTCCTTGTCATTTCACTGTATAAATAAGGTAGCATTGATAAAATTAGCGAAAAACAAAATTGATAAATCTAATACGAAGGATTTGTACGACCTAACGGGCACCTTCGTGTATCAGTTATTGCCCTATTTAGGCGACCACTTTGTTTTCCTAATAAATGGCGTTCTTTCTTCAAATTGTTATCCAGAGTGTCTTAAAACTGTAAGAATAACACCCCTTTTTAAGGGAAAAGGAGAAAGGTATAATATTCAGAACTATAGACCTATTGCAATAGTGCCAACTATATCAAAACTTATTGAATGTGTTCTGTCTGACTCTATTGTAAATCATTTAGTTAAAAACAAAATTTTATCAGATAGTCAACATGCTTATAGAGCTGGTAGATCCACAATAACAGCCACTCAACGCTTTATAGGTCTTTAAAAGGTCATGAGTCATCTTGAAGAAAAGAAAAAAGTAGCAGGCGTGTTCCTAGACTTATCAAAAGCATTTGATTCCGTAAATCATGAGATATTGATAGAAAAACTAAAGGTGTACGGACTGGTTGGCAATAGTTTAGATCTCATTAAATCGTTTTTAAAAACCAGACAGCAGACTGTAGAAGTAAAAGTAAATGGAAAACGAATCAGATCGGCTCCCAAATACTCTACCATAGGAATTCCCCAGGGGTCCGCATTAGGAAATACCTTATTCTTGGCGTTCTTAAACGACATAGTTTATTTAAATATTAAGGGTGAGATCATTCAGTACGCAGACGATACCACCGTAGTTTTAGCAGCAGAAAACAGTGAAACTCTTATAAGCAGTGATAGGAATAGGTAGTGCAATTTGCCGAGACTTCATAAAGATATCTTAATATGGACATGCCACAAGTCCCAGGAATTTAATAAGAAAATGTTATTCTATACTGTGTAAAATAATATTTGAAAATACATGCCATTGCCGCCACAACCAGTTATAACAAGATGGGACACTTGGCTCGCAGCGACATCTTATTATGTCAAATATTTCGATGAAATAAAAACTGTTTTATCATACCTACGAAGAACCGAAGCAGTATCAATTATGCGAAAAATATACTGAATAAAGAAAACATATAAAACTGATTTGGACTTCATCAACGATAATTTTAAGATCATAGAAAAAGCCTTTAAAAAATCGCAAAATACACATATTTCTATAGTAGGTTCTTTTGAAATATTCGACGAAGTCAGGATGGTTATAAATTGGAGTAAATGTTTATCCATCGAAAAGAAATAAGAAGCGGTCATGGATCGTTATCCGGAATTAGATATTGTTAGAACGTATTCAGACCATATAGCAAACGGCTCGGCTAGTGACGATATTTTAATATTTAAATATGCCCTGTTAACATCAGTAGAAGTTGAAAGGAGTTTTTCAACTTATAAATGGATATTGAACGTTAAAAAAAATAGATTAAAAGAAGAAAATATCGAAAAACTAATTGTAACTTATTTCAATTTCATGGAAAATCAACCAACTATTTCACATTTTGAAAGTGACGGTGAAGGCGAAGATTGAACCAAATTTAACTTTTTGTTAAATCTTGACGTTCAATATCCATTGTTTTATTCACGATGAGTTTCAATCATCCCATTTAATATCGCCTTGAAGATTGGTATCACTGTAATTTTAATATGTATTAAGTTATGGTTAAAATAATTTTATTTATGTCTGTTGCGAATATTTATTTTAATTGTTATTGATTATTATCATATTTTATAAAGAAATAATAAAAGCATAATTAAAGTAAGGTTTTTTATCGGACATTTGTTCCGTCATATGTTTCCCGATCTTTTTCCCGGAATCCCGGGGCGTATCCATACTATTGATAATGTTTGAGGTCATTTACCCCAAATTGCACTACCTATTCCTATCTCTGCTTATAAGCCACATAAAGGACACAATCGCTAAATTAAGCAGTTGGTTTCAAATGAATGGCTTAAAACTAAATGAAAATAAAACGGACATAATATTTTTTTCAACGACTATACAAACAATACATAGTATACCAATTACCTTATCTGACGGGAACACCTTAATTAGTTCGAAATTAGTAAAAATGTTAGGCTTTGAGTTGGATCCACTATTGTCTTGGAAGCAACATATTGACTCAACATGTAAAAAGATGGCTAAAGGAATTTATGCACTTAAACAGCTTCGACCTATTACTACAACAAACGCACTAAAGGACATATATTATGCATATATTCACTCTATAATGTTATATGGCATTATTTTATTCGGGAGCTCAACAGATTATGAAAGAGTATTGAAATTGCAAAAGCGTGCCATAAGAGTGTTATTAAAAGCTAAATATAGGGATTCATGTCGTGATCATTTTAAAAACCTTCGCATACTTACTTCAGTAGCAGTATACATAATGGAGGTCATTAAGTACGTTAGGCTACATTTAGGTGATTACACCTTAAGAGGAGGTCCTAGTAAACGCACTGCGCGAAATAAAATGATGCTTGAGCCCATCCAGCTTCGACTAAATATGCAAAAAAACTACCTAAAATAATGGGTCAACAACTATATAATAAGCTCCCTTTAGAGTTGAAGCTTATTAAAAATGAAAATAGTTTCATCCAAGAACTAAAAAATCTTTTAATCGACAAAACGCTGTATAGCATCAAAGAGTTTTTAGAAAACGATTACAGTAAATATAAAATAAAATCAGACATCCCCGTAAGATCACCTAGCCAAGAGTTACGCTAATTTTTATAATTTTAAGAATGTAACATAATTATTATGTTTCCCATACAATGAAATTGTATATTACCTGTTTTGACGAGTCGTATCCTTAGCATAATTAAGGTATATATATATATTATATTGTACACTTTTATGTAAGAATTATGACAATAAAGGAATCTGAATCTGAATCTGAATCTGAACTACTTCCGGCACTGGCAGGTAGGTACTGACGAAAACTACTTTTGTCTTATAATCGTCCCAAAGTGATTCCACTGTGAATGTTTACCTATTAATCATATAAAAATCAAGTTTTGACAAAGAATTGAGGATATGAAAAAATCACTATAGAAAAAGTTTTGGCCAAGAATTGAGGATATGAAAAAATCACTACAGAAACTACTCCCGGCACTGGCAGGTAGGTACTGACGAAAACTACTTTTGTCTTATTATCGTCCCAAAGTGATTCCACTGTGAATGTTTACCTATTAATCATATAAAAATAAAGTTTTGACAAAGAATTGAGGATATGAAAAAATCACTACAGAAACTACTTCCGGCACTGGCAGGTAGGTACTGACGAAAACTACTTTTGTCTTATAATCGTCCCAAAGTGATTCCACTGTGAATGTTTACCTATTAATCATATAAAAATCAAGTTTTTACAAATAATTGAGGATATGAAAAAATCACTACAGAAACTACTCCCGGCACTGGCAGGTAGGTACTGACGAAAACTACTTTTGTCTTATAATCGTCCCATTGTGTTTCCATTGTGAACATTTACCCATTAATCATATAAAAATCAAGTTTTGGCCAAGAATTGAGGATATGAAAATATCACTACAGAAACTACTTCCGGCACTGGCAGGTAGGTACTGACGAAAACTACTTTTGTCTTATAATCGTCTCAAAGTGATTCCACTGTGAATGTTTACCTATTAATCATATAAAAATCAAGTTTTGACAAAGAATTGAGGATATGAAAAAATCACTACAGAAACTACTCCCGGCACTGGCAGGTAGGTACTGACGAAAACTACTTTTGTCTTATAATCGTCCCATTGTGTTTCCATTGTGAACATTTACCCATTAATCATATAAAAATCAAGTTTTGGCCAAGAATTGAGGATATGAAAAAATCACTACAGAAACTACTCCCGGCACTGGCAGGTAGGTACTGACGAAAACTACTTTTGTCTTATTATCGTCCCACTGTGAATGTTTACCTATTAATCATATAAAAATAAAGTTTTGACAAAGAATTGAGGATATGAAAAAATCACTACAGAAACTACTTCCGGCACTGGCAGGTAGGTACTGACGAAAACTACTTTTGTCTTATAATCGTCCCAAAGTGATTCCACTGTGAATGTTTACCTATTAATCATATAAAAATCAAGTTTTTACAAATAATTGAGGATATGAAAAAATCACTACAGAAACTACTCCCGGCACTGGCAGGTAGGTACTGACGAAAACTAATTTTGTCTTATAATCGTCCCATTGTGTTTCCATTGTGAACATTTACCCATTAATCATATAAAAATCAAGTTTTGGCCAAGAATTGAGGATATGAAAAAATCACTACAGAAACTACTCCCGGCACTGGCAGGTAGGTACTGACGAAAACTACTTTTGTCTTATTATCGTCCCAAAGTGATTCTACTGTGAATGTTTACCTATTAATCATATAAAAATAAAGTTTTGACAAAGAATTGAGGATATGAAAAAATCACTACAGAAACTACTTCCGGCACTGGCAGGTAGGTACTGACGAAAACTACTTTTGTCTTATAATCGTCCCAAAGTGATTCCACTGTGAATGTTTACCTATTAATCATATAAAAATCAAGTTTTTACAAATAATTGAGGATATGAAAAAATCACTACAGAAACTACTCCCGGCACTGGCAGGTAGGTACTGACGAAAACTAATTTTGTCTTATAATCGTCCCATTGTGTTTCCATTGTGAACATTTACCCATTAATCATATAAAAATCAAGTTTTGGCCAAGGATTGAGGATATGAAAAAATCACTACAGAAACTACTCCCGGCACTGGCAGGTAGGTACTGACGAAAACTACTTTTGTCTTATAATCGTCCCATTGTGTTTCCATTGTGAACATTTACCCATTAATCATATAAAAATCAAGTTTTGGCCAAGAATTGAGGATATGAAAAAATCACTACAGAAACTACTCCCGGCACTGGTAGGTAGGTACTGACGAAAACTACTTTTGTCATAGATAAGCTATCGAAGAGACTTAGTTCTGCAGCATATGCAGTTAAAAAAATCCGTCACCTTACAGACGTTGATACTTCTAGACTTGTCTATTTCAGCTACTTCCATAGTATTATGTCTTATGGCATACTACTGTGGGGGAACGCTGCAGATATAAACACCGTATTTGTGTTGCAGAAGAGGGCTGTTCGTGCGATCTATAATATGGGTCCCAGAGAATCCCTACGTGAAAAATTCAAAGAAATAAATATAATGACAGTACCGTGTCAATATATTTATGAAAACTTGTTGTACACTCATAAAAATATCAATCGGTTCACTAAAAAAAGTGATATACATAATATAAACACTAGAAATAAGAATAAACTCGCTGTGCCCACAACTAGGCTACACAAGATAAATGTATCTTTTAAAGGGCAATGTATACGCTTCTACAACAAAACTCCAAATGAGTTGCAAAAATTATCAAAAAATAAATTTAAAAAAATTGTGAAACATATTCTTTGTAAAAAAGCTTATTACAAAATATCTGATTACTTAGAAGATAAAAAAGCTTGGAACGAGTTTTGCTCCAACTCAAAATCTACCAACTTACAGATAAGCAAATCAAATGTACCTACTAGACACATAAGTTATGAACATACTAGTGATTTCTTCTCACTTCTTCCACTGGTGGACAAAAAATTGAAGTGAACTATAAAATAATTTAATTGATAATAATGAATAGTATAAATATGACCTGTCTAAGTGCTTATTTGTAAGCTTAAAGAAATAAAAACGTTTCATTTTCATTTTCATTGAAATTGGCCTGTAATTGGCCGGATCAGTATGACTACCCGATTTGTAAAGAGGAACCAGTTTACTACATTTCATAAGATCAGGAAAAACTCCTGCGTCTACACAATTATTGAAAATATGGGCCAAGCAGGGAGCCACTTCCTTAATAATTTAACTTAGTACTTTCGTTGAAATGCCCCAGAGATCCTCAGTATTTTTGATGTTTATAGATTTAAAAATTTTTACAATGTAATTAGAACACGCGGCAGCGTGTTCAAGCCAAGTTCAAGCAAAGGAATGCGAGCGAGTGTATCATTACACGAACCACATGGTGCCACTTTTGACCCTTCTATAACTCAAAACATCTTTAACGTAAACACATAAAACTACGTGTGTTTAATTATATCCATAAGGACATGTAGAAGCCCAAATTTCATGAAGCTAGCTCAAACGGTTACAAAGATATGAAGGTCAGAAAGTCGTAAAAATTCACACTGACTGACTGACATACATATAGTACCTAAATCTAACCTACTTCCAGATGACCTAGAAGGATGAAATTTGGAATCCAGCTCGGTAATTGTGTGTAAGCGTAGGAAAAAATCAAAAAATAATAAAAAGTAAAAAAATAAGTGATGTTAGCGACGACGACCAATCGAGTCAATGAAATAAGGTTTAAATTCGAATAGAATCCGCATTGCATAGAATAAGCAATAGTGGTAACGTCTCCGTTTGCGCAATAGAATACAGTGTAGTTGTTAGGGACCGGCCCCTATAAACCTACCTAGTAGCTATGTACCTGTTGTCGAAGCATTGCATAGAATAAGCAATAGTACTAACGTCTCCGATTGCGCCAGAGAATACAGTGTAGTTGTTAGGGACCGGCCCGTATATATACCTAGCTATGTACCTGTTGTCGAACGAATAGAAAGAATATGGAAAGGATAGAAAGGGAAATCAGAAATGTTCTGGAATATACAATGTGTTTTGTCGAACCTTGATCAAACGAGATTTGCGGATACACGACATATATTTATCGATAAAAATAAAAAATAAAAAAATTATATGTTACCTATCTCAAAAATAAAGCCGATTTAATTATTTTTTTAATGAAAACTACTTCATCTGGTTTTTTCTCCGTTTCTTTTTGAGTAAACGGTGTATTTTATTCAAAGTAGTCTCATTTGAAAGCTAAACAGTCTACCTAGCTAATAAAATAAGAAAAAAATACAATTTCGGTACATAAGCCTAGTAAAATCAATATTTTTTTTGAAATTTGCAAAAAAAATACGATTTTTATTTTATTTTTGATCTGTAATTTTAAAACTGGGTTATTGTGGTGTACTTTTTTGCATGTTGTATTAAATTTCATAATTGAATCTACAAATCCTCCAAAAAATATGGGTCTATCTCTTTTTGTTGTCATGTTATTCACCATTTAAAATAGGTACTTTCTGTCTTGTCAAGACTAAAAAAAACAAAAACTTTATTTTAAACAGCCGTTACTATTCCACTGCTCGGCAAAGACCTCATTCCATTTCTTCCTATCTTGCCTCGTTTTATTTTATAATTTATGTAGATTAAATCAGTTGATATTCCTGTTGATCTTTGTACAAAACAGAAAGTACCTATTTTCAATAGTGAATAACATAACAACGAAAAGAGATAGACCCATATTTTTTGGAGGATTTGTAGACTAAATTATGAATTTTAATACAACATGCAAAAAAGTACACCTCAATAACCCAGTTTTAAAGTTACAGATCAAAAATAAAATAAAATTTGGTTTTTTTTTGCAAATTTCTAAAAAAATATTGATTTTACTAGGCTTATGTACCGAAATTGTATTTGTTTCTTATTTTATTAGCTAGGTAGACTATCTAGCTTTCAAATGAGACTACTTTGAACAAAATACACCGTTTATTCAAAAAGAAACGAAGAAAAAACCAGATGAATTAGTTTTCATAAAAAAAATTATTAAATCGGCTTTATTTTTGAGATAGGTAACATTATAATTTTTTATTTTTTGTTTTTATCGATAAATATATGTCGTGTATTCGCACATTTCGTTTGATCAAGGTTCGACAATACACATTGTATAAAGAGATAGGTATAGCCCGGAAAATCATAGAATTTTCTAGTTTAGCTCAGCGGAGGTATACAAGCCAATTCTAGAACTTTGCTGGGTAAGCCTTGTATATTCTGATGGACTATATGAAATGTATTTGGCTTTCCCATTGTCGATGTGATCAGTTTAAATTTGTATTTACTGACACAGTCGCTTTGATGCTTAGTTAGATAGCTAGATTAGTACTATTACTAACTACACACACACACAGGCTCGTCAGGTAACTGCGTTATACTACTTATAACGGGATCAAAAATATTATATGCTAACAATTTAGCAATTATCAGTTTTTTATCCGTGACATGCACATAATGTATTTTGAATTTTATTTTTGATATAATTAGTATAAAATTTATTAGATATATGTATATTTAGAATTTATTAATCCGATTGTTATTATTTTGTGTTTATGACTTGAATGTTTAATGTTAAAAATTGACTTACTTTAGTTTATAAAATATAATGTTTGACGTTTTAGTATGTATATAACTGTAAGTCAAATGTAAATAAATGAATAAATAAATAAATAAATAAATAAAATAAATAAATTTACTTTGCTTGGTAAGGCACATTGTATCTCTAGTCAAAAAAGTTTTACTAATAAATTTATTAGTATCAAAGAATAATACGTCACTATGACGACATGTCATATTGTACATCATCATGTTATTTTGACCTTGAGTTTCATTTTGTTTTGATGTGAATGACTTTGAATATGGGAAGGAGCAAATAATCAGTTTCCCTAGTCCATTTTCTATCTTTCCTAGAATTACCTCAACTAGCCTTATGTAGTGTACTTGAGTAGAGACCACTACTCGGTAAACGTAGTGCGTAGGAGGACGCCCTCCGGCCAGGATGACGATCTGCGAAAAACTGCAAACAGAGATGCCAGATGCGACAAGCTGAAGACAGTTCGTTATGGCTGTATGGGAAGGCAGTCCTTGTCCGGCGTTCAGCGTGGACTAGCAGAGGCTGTTGATGGTACCGATGTTTCCTTTTGAGCTATGGAGGCCTAAGAACACATTGTCGGATTGAACGAATGAACTGTTGGTATCTATATCGTTGTTTAATAAAACCAATTTAGAACACTTCGATATCGGATTTATTCTATAAAAATAGGGTCCTTGCAGCGCGTGCTTCGTGCACGTCGTGCGGTCACGTGGCGGCGAAGGCGGGGGGGCGCGGGGGCGCGTGCACGGGCGCGGGGCGGGGCGCCGCCTCCGGCTCGTCCAGGTCGAGCGCCGCGTACACATCGTGCGGTCACGTGGCGGTGAAGGCGGGTGGGGCGCGGGGGCGCGTGCACGGGCGCAGGGCGGGGCGCCGCCTCCGGCTCGTCCAGGTCGAGCGCCGCGTGCACGTCGTGCGGTCACGTGGCGGCGGCGGCGGCGGCGGCGGGGGGGCGCGGGGGCGCGTGCACGGGCGCAGGGCGGGGCGCCGCTTCCGGCTCGTCCAGGTCAAGCGCCGCGTCTATCATGGTGGTGTCGTGCAGCAGGCGCAGCCGCGACGCGCTCAGCGCTCCGCCCACCACCACCTCTGGAACACAACACCACGTGTTAGCGTTAGTAGTGTAGTTTATTAATGCAGTTTCTGTCATTTTTTTTTTCCTTACGATTGATCTTAGTTATTTGCCCTAGCTAGGTTATTTTGAATATGTATCAAGTCTATGATTTCTTTTCTTTTGTAATACATATTGGGTGAGCCGCTGACATCAAGGTAAATCTGTTTAGGATCAGATAATGACGAATCTATATTGTTTCTGCAGTATGTACATATTGTTTCTGCAGTATGTACATATTGTTTCTGCAGTATGTACATATTGTACATACTTGCTGATAACGGTTATAGGAATATTCAAATTTCAAATGTGATCTTTCGCACGGGAGAGCCTGTAGATCTCACCTTGCAGCGGCACGGGGTCGAGGTCGAGCGAGCGGTTCATGTAGACGTGTCGCGAGGGAGGGGGCAGGGCCAGGGGCAGCGGCGGCGGCGGCGGGGGCTGGGGCGGGGGCAGCTCGTCCGGGGGCAACACGCCGCGCCGGTCGATCAGCGAGGGCGCCAGCGGGCCGCACAGCACGTGCCAGCAGTTCAGGCAGGCGTTGCCGCGCGAGTACGGGTTCGGGTTCGGCACGCCGCGCCGCATGGAGAACGAACCCTTGATCTGTAACACGGGTGCGGGCGTGAGACGGGGGGTGCGGGGCCGGCAGGGGGGTGCAGGCGGAGCGAGGGGAGGGCACACTCACGTCCTCGTTGGTGGTCTGGTCGGTGGAGGCGAGGTAGGTGTGGAAGCCGGCGAGCCCTAGCACCGACCACACGGACAGGAAGCAGACGGCGGCCGTGAGCGCGGAGGCGGGCGAGGCGCGCAGCGCGGCCGCTAGCCCGCCGCCGCCGCCGGCTGCCGCCGCGCGCGCCGCCAGCGCGAGGTGCGTCACGCTGCACGCGAACACGAACACGGCGAGGAAGGAGAGCGACACCACGAACGCGTAGAAGTAGCGGTAGTTGCGGCGGCCGACGCAGTTGCCGACCCACGGGCAGTGGTGGTCGAACCGGTCCACGCAGTTGTCGCAGAGCGAGCAGTGCGAGGCGCGCGGCGGACGGAACATGCGGCACGTGAAGCAGTACTTGAGCTTGACGGGACGGCCGCGCACGAGCACCTCGCGCGCGCGCGGCGGCGGGCGCTGCGCCGCGCCCTCGGGCGGGCAGTCCTCGTGCGCCTCGTACGGTGGCGCGCGCGGGATGATGCCGGGGTCGGAGAGCGCGGTACGCAGAAGCGCCGCCAAAGTGAAGCCGGCGAGCGCGGCGCCGACGGCGGGCACGGCGGGCGAGACGCGCGCCGCTAGGAAGGGACAGTCGAAGGCGAAGTGCAGCGCGCAGGTGCCGGTGATGAGCGCCAGCGTGAGCGCGAACACGCCGGGGTGCGGCGCCGTCATCAGCCGCCCGTCGCACCAGAACCGGTTGCGCCCGCCGAACACCTCCCACTTGCGCGTCACGCGCCGCGCCATGGCCATGTCACCATGTCAGCGCGCCGCCGCCGCCGCACGAGACCGCACCGAACGATGCACCTGCCCACAGTTACAATACTACTATGAATACAACTAAAGAGGAAGGCGAGAAAGGAAGACAACAGTCTGAAATGGTCTTTATTTATAAATTTGTGTTTTGCTCTAAAATTATTATTTATTAGGAAATGAAATTTCATTGATATGTGATTATATGACGCTTTTTTTAATATGAAAATGTTTAGTCGATCGTGTCTCGACTCCCATAACTTCCTAACTAGAATCTTAAACTTTTGATGCTCATCAAAAAAATATTACAATCGTTTTTTTATGCTTTTTTTTTAATAAACTTTTCAATTAAATAAACTTTTTGAGTACTTGTCCATGCCGAGTTCCAAGTGAGTCATGTTGCTCAGTCATCACCAGAGATCGGAATAGGTAGAACGATTTTATGTACTTGCATCAAAGTTTCAGAACATGGATATGGCTTTTTTTCCGGAAAGTTCCTATATTAACCGGATTGCGTTAGGTTTTGTAATTGAAGTAGTAATCTAGTAACTACTACATTTAAAATTTAAAGGAAGTGATTGTGAATCGTTTATAGGTAAATTAATTTTTACTGACCTGTTGAATAAAAAAAATTTAGTTTCCGCCGTATGCGTTTCCATAAAATTCATTCAATTGATTTGAAGCTTTATTGTATGTGTTACTATGTTCAAATTTTTGACGTTTTCTACGCATTGTGTATAAATATACCTACGTTTGAAAATTGACCTAATTCTCATTACAACATGCTGGAAAATCCACACATCATCATCTAACTCCAAGCTAATGAGAGCTCACACTCACAATTATTTTTAATATTCATCGACATCCATTACAATTTCTAAATTCAGATCTTTATCTATACAATTAAAATAAATAACCATTAGTTTTTCAACATTTTTTATATTTAGTCTATTTCTTTTGGCGTCTAAGATCCATTTATAGATGGAAAATGATCTTTCTACATCTACTGGACGTCAACGGAGTGAATTTTAAATAATAATATGATACAACATCATCTGCCTCATTTTTTTCAATCTTTTCACTATATTCTCTGAGTGTATCTAAATTAGGGTTTCGGCACACGCTAAGGGGGCTTCCCCCTTAGCGTGTGCTAATCTCCATGTCTTATGCTGCAGTGAGTGAAGTAAGACTGCGGATGATGATGATGATATTGATACGTTTCTCAATTTACGCCTCCATGTAATATTTATGAAATAACGGAAAATAATTCTTGATAATTTTAAAATACCGGAATTCCCGAAGCATATCCATACTAACCTATCGTTTGATGTCATTGACCCTAAATCGTTCTACCTATTCCGATCACTGGTCATCACAACACCTACTTGAGATAAGGTGAGTTTGTTTCATGATGAGGGGTCTCTTATCATATTTTTAAAAGAAAGAAGAGTCTCTAGGCAACCAGTTTTCATACAAATTCAAGCGTCCAAGTCTCGTTAAGTTACACATTCAGTTTCTGCCTCTATCTTGATTGAACTGACTCAGT
This sequence comes from Eupithecia dodoneata, assembly GCA_947044415.1. Taxonomy (NCBI): domain Eukaryota; kingdom Metazoa; phylum Arthropoda; class Insecta; order Lepidoptera; family Geometridae; genus Eupithecia; species Eupithecia dodoneata. The sequence continues at coordinate 13,323,848 of OX345661.1, read as the reverse complement.
TGGACTTATCACAATGACGTATACATTCTTGAGATTAACAGTTGCTATCACTGACTAAATTTGGTAATTTTTATATGTAGACAAGCAGAGATAATTCACCCTTTTTACCAATGTATACATAAACAAGAGACATTTGCTACAGAACTTTCATTTTAACATTTCAGAAGGTTTTCAAACTGTATATTGCAAGTACCAACTAACTTTTAAAATTCTACTTATAATTTACAGTACTTGAGTTGGTCAACTAAGAAAATGTTGTTTTTACTTATATTCATTTCATGATATAACTAATGTTAAAAACATACAGTGACAAAAACAATACAAATAGGTAATTTTAAAATGCACAGCTATACAATTATATAGCACCTACATCATTGTTTGACACTTTCTTTTGCAAGTATAGGTTCTGAGTAACTACCTACAGTTTAGCACAGTTTCTACGCAAAGGTTGGTTGATCAGATCAGCTGATGCTGGAAGATATCCTATAGGTAGGTACCTACCTATCATGACACGACATTGCCCGGATAAGCATGCCTTACATGTATTATTTGTAGTTATGACTTATAAATATGTAGGTAGGGAGGTACTTACCAAAAACAATTAAACCTTAGTCAATGGTAGGTATTATCATAAGCGAGCTCAGTACATAACTTGTAAAAAGTTAGAAACTGGATGCAACTTTAGATTATGGCCTTGTTTGGAAATAGCAGGTCCGCTGGCAATGTTTGTGCAATATGAATGTGGTCTATAATTCCAAAAATCTTTGATATAGTTACGTTGTCTGCAATGGCTAAATCTAGGGTAAATTTGATAAAATTCAAAACTTTCTTTGAAACACAATCACAAAGGATGGTTAACTTCAACTTCTTCCTAGATGGCTCTGCATCTGGCGGATTGATTGACGCAATTCTGCCAATATTCGGACTGACTGACTACCTATCCTTTCAGTTACTTCAATATACTTATGCTTGTCCGATGTCCGACAGACTGACTGTCTGATTGACTGCAGGAAGGAAAGGAAGAATAATTAAACACCAACTTCTTGATGAATTGAGTATTAATACTTTGAGTGCTGAAAACGCACGGTATGATTTTTCTACAAGTGACTAATATGCGTAAATCCACACTAGCGCAGCGGCTGAGAAAATACAGATCTTTGTGACTCCGCAGAGCTGTAATATTTTTCGAACGTAACGCATGTGCGGCGCAACACAACCGCTGTGTAGAGCGGCAGCACGAATTTTTTAGGTAAAAAAAAAGATCGCAATCGTCGAAAAAAAACCGCAGTCAAAGTGTTAAGTAGTTCCATGCCGTCGCCGCCGCCGCGCCGCCCGCCGCCCCGTGAGTATTCAAGCAAGGAATTTATTTAGTTAAAGGCACACTGAGCGAATCCCTGTATTATATCACTGAAAATTTCTTAAGTAATAACTTGTACTGCGGTGCGATTTATTGCCAATTCGTAGATTTAGTTTTCCCATAAAATAGAAAATGTCTAATGATATACTTGATGGTTTCAAAATTAAATTCATTTATTGATTCAGACAATTACATCCATATCATTTATAATAGGTAGTTAAAGTAAAATTACATCAAGGACAAATTAAATTTTTCACATGAACTCTTACAATTTAAATTATACAAATAAATCTGATTAGCATAACGGTTCACTAGACTTCACACCCAGTTATCCTGCGCAAATCAGTAAAATAGTTATCATAAAAAAGTCGTAGTTCATTATTTTGTTCTATCAAATATATGATATAAAATCTCGTCAGCTAATCCTGAAATCTGCATACTTGACCAACGTCTTGAACAAGTCTCTGAAGCTCGTAACCTTGGTATCGTCTTTGACAGCCATCTTCGTTTTGAAGGGCACGTGCTAAATCTAGTTAAAAGTTGTTTTTATCGACTCAAAATCTTATACCGGATAAGAAACTTACTTCAGAAAGATTTACGCGTTATTTTAACGGAAAGTTTGGTTCTCTCTAAACTTAACTACGGCGATATACTTTACGGTCCACGTCTCCTCTCGTCATCCCAACGTCTTATTCAACGAGTTCAAAACGCTTGCTGTCGTTTCTGCTTTAATATTCCCCCCCGTACTCATGTGACTCCTTACATCAACCGAGCCAGACTACTGAACATGGCAGCACGCCGAACTCTACATATGGCTACTTTGGTGCATGAAGTCATTAGATACAAACGCCCAAAATATTTGTACAATAAGTTTGAATGGTCCTCATCGCGTAATCTCTACGATACCCGTGCTTCTTCTTTCCTGCTTGTTGTTAAGCTGCACAAAAGCGCTGCGTTTAGAGGAAGTTTTCGCTACCAAGCCACGAAATGTTGGAATAATCTACCACCTCCTTTACGGCAACCTATCTCAAAGTCTACCTTTAAGCGTAGACTCAAATCCTCGCTTTTATCCGCACAAATGGCTTGATAGCGACGGCTCCTCTGGAGTACCACATACTAGTGTACACTTTCATTCCAATCGTCTAAGTCTCAGTATATTATACCTTTTGTAACTCAAATGTATTGTGTATTGTACCTATGTATATTGATATGCTAAACATAACTTTACAGTTGTAAACTGTTGTTCGGTTGACCAAACCACTATCTATACATATATATATATATACACCTTCTTTTTGTATCTTCAAGTTCAAAGGATTATAGTACAGGTATAAACTGATTTAAAATTAAAGTAAGTGTACTTTAATTTTAACTCAGTTTATACTTGAACACGCCTTTCTATGTACTATAATATACTTTCATATTTGTTGTTATATAATTTGTTACGTAGGCACTGTTTTTATCGTTGTGCGCTACCTGCTACTGATTGTAGGAATCGGCGGAAGATCAGCGCTGCGTGTATTGGATCTACCAGTACCCGTAGCATTCATGCTGAGCCATTTCCTAAATTTTTAGCTTCAATCCGCATAGTATAGCTACCAAATGTACTTTTATAACTAGTTTTAAGATCTTGTATGTGTGATTGGTTGTAGTTAAAAATAAAATATGTTTCTTTCTTTCCTTCTTTCTTTCTATAATCAATAGTTTTCGCAGCGCACGCGATGTAAAGAATTTTTGAGGTAATTTTTTTACACTTTGGGTTACATTATTGGAGTTTTAGTAAGGATCCCAACTTAAAAATTTTCGGATAGCACCCCACGCTTTTTTACATTAAAATAATTTCTTTTATTTATCACTCTTACCATAATTTGAATTATTTAAAAAAATATTTTCTACTTTTTAATTTACGGTTTATTTATAAAAGCGTGGTTTTTTAGTTTATAAAAACATTATCAAATTATTGTATTGTCATCGGTTATTAATAAGTTTACTAAGTTTAAATGAAATCTGACCGTTTAAAGTGGGTCAAAATCGAGTCCAAAGGAGTCGGTTACAAACAAACAAACATACATACAGGTGAAGCTAACAAAAGCGTGATAAAAAATCAAACCTTTCCTCCTTATAATATTAGTACCTATAGATTTCGTATAATATACATCTTCTATATAAGTACCTACCTAATAACTGAAGTAAAATGTAGACCACAGAGAGCTGATTTGATCGTGGGCAGGCAGTCTAATAAATTACCAAATGTGAACATGGTTATGGTTTTGTATTTTGTGGCAAACAACACACTGTAGGTACACAAGTGCAGAGGTCAGAGTGAAACTTTCAACGTAAGTACCTACCTACTAAGTCCTACATAATGTATTCAACCGTAGGCCGTAGCAATCATCACACGGCTTAATTTCTCATCAATTTGCTGGAGTTTTTATTCATTTTAGGTAAATCGGTGTAGGTACTCCGCTTAGTTCTGTTTAAAGTTTTATTCACCATTGATTGATAATATAAACATAAATAAAACATTGTTTCTTTAATTTATTAACAAAACACTTATACGTAGCAAGAGTCGGCAAAATCTCGCTGCTGCCGCCAGGGATTTGTTTTATTTATATTTTATGGCCCAGTGATTTCTCTCGGTAGCCTCCCCCAATGAGCGCCATAGCACCCTGTCTTCAGCTTGCCGCATCCAGCAATCCTACCTATCCTACCTGCAGTCTTTCGCAGGTCGTCATCCCACAGTCGGAGGGCGTCCTACACTACGTTTACCGAGTCGTGGTCTCCACTCAAGAACACGTTTGCCCCAGCGGCCGTTTGTTCTTCGCGAGATATAGCCGGCCCACTGAAATGAAATGAAATGAAAGTTTATTTCCTTAGGCTTACAAATAAGCACTTAGACAAGTCATATTTTATACTATTCATTATTATATTGATGTTCACTTCAATTTTTTGTCCACCAGTGGAAGAAGTGAGAAGAAACCACCAGTATGTTCATAACTTATGTGTCTAGTACATAGATTTGCTTATCTGTAAGTTGTTAGATTTTGAGTTGGATGGAGCAAAACTCGTTCCAAGCTTTTTTATCTTCTAGATAATCTGATATTTTGTAATAAGCCTTTTTACAAAGAATATGCTTCACAATTTTTTTAAATTTATTTATTGATAATTTTTGCAACTCACTTGGAGTTTTGTTGTAGAAGCGTATACATTGCCCTTTAAAAGATGCACTTATCTTATGTAGTCTAGTTGTGGGAACAGCGAGTTTATTCTTATTTCTAGTATTTACATTATGTATATCGCTTTTTTTATTGAATCGATCGATGTTTTTATGAGTGTACAACAAGTTTTCATAAATATATTGACATGGTACTGTCATTATGTTTATTTCTTTGAATTTATTGCTTCAGCTTGCTAACGATACTTTGGTCGATAACTTTGGTTCTCTGTCGGATGTAATTCTTTACGAATCCTATCCTTCAGAGAAACTCCGAGCATACCTCTTTCCATAGCTTGCTGAGCGATTTTGACCAGCCCTATCGTGAGTGTCCACGTCTCAGCTCCGTAGGTCATAATCATAACGGGTAGGACGCACTGGTTGAAAACTTTAGTTTTCAAGCATTGCGGTATGGATGACGAGAAGACTCGACGTAGTTTCCCAAACGCTGCCCAGCCTAGCTGGATCCTCCTTTTGGCCTCCTTTTCGGATTTGTTTTTACCCAACTACAGAATCTGCTCGAGGTAGGTGTTCTCGGAAACAGTTTCGAGAAGGTGAATCATCATCGTCATCAGCGAATCGCAGGTGTGAGATGTAGCCGCCGTTTATGTTAATGCCCTTTCCTTTCCAGTCCAGCATCTTAAACAAATCTTCCAACGCGCTTGTGAACAGTTTCGAGGATGTTACTATGCTTGATACATAAATTAAGAAGCAAACCATGAATATGAGGCAGATGCACCCAAGCGTGTTGAAGGCGTTTAATTTATCGAACTTAATTTTTAAATGTGTATGAATAAAACCATTTCTTTTTTGTTATTAAAGAATATGGTGTTTGGTACATCGGTTGCCAAAATAAAATGTGGGAAGGAGGGGGGTTTTTGCTAACTTCTCTGAATCCCCTTAAAAAAATTCTGCCCTACTACGGAGGATAATATGTGATTATATCATTGGAATGATAGTCTATTGTCTACAGCCACTTATCAAGAAGTTGAAGTTGTATAGATGACAACGACAACATAACATTGACAACCAATGACACCAAATTTTGCCAAGTAGGTATTTTGTTCCTTACGCGCGCGCGCGTGGACTGATTACCTAGTCTACTTCTTGTTTGTTCCATCGCCCTCACCACCACTGTCACCACGCACCGTGCCGTGGCTCAGTTGAGCTATATTTAGCAACAACTATTTCCTAGCTTACACGGATGGCAGGCATCAGGCACTGCATCCATTCAGCTGCGCGATTAGGTCCTCTAAAAGGCTGCAATCCCTCAATTCAATCTTCCATCGTAGTGAACCCGAGGCGGTGATCGGATTTCGGTCCGGTCCGTATAAGCTAGAGGGCCGCAGGTTTAGGGATTCCGGAAAGCGATTCTAGGTTTCGCTCCAACTACCGACGACGGACCACCACCGGCCATCTGTCGCGTCAAGTCGCGACTGGTCACCGATGTGAGGGTTCCCTACGCGTATTATCTCGGGGCATGGTGTCCTGGTCGGTCGCGACAGTCGACGTCGGTGGGCACTCGAGGGCATGCAGGCGCGGCGCGAGGCGCTGGCGGTGGGCGCGCTGTGCGCCGCGTGGTACTGCGCCAGTTCCGCCTCCAACGTGGTCGGCAAGCTGGCCCTGACGCGCTTCCCCTTCCCGCTGACTGTCAGCATGGTGCAGCTGCTGGGCACGGTGCTGCTCTCCCCCGCGGCGCTGCGCCTGGCGCGCGTGCCGCCCGCGCGCTCGCTGCCCCGACGCTACTGGTGGCGCGCGTTGGCGCCGCTCGCGCTAGCTAAGTTCCTGACGACGCTGTGCTCGCAGGTCTCACTGTGGAAGGTGCCAGTCTCATACGCGCACACGGGTGAGTGTGTGCTGCTACAGCCTCTTCTAGAACTCTTGGACACATCACAAATTATGAAATAAAATGAATTTATTTGTTAAATGACTTACACAGAACATATTAAACTTCTAAAAGGTAAACTAAATGTGTTGGTAACCGTGTAAGTCCAATAACAAAATGGCTTTGCCTCAGCATGAGTTGGATGACTAGTATGCTAGCAACCAACGCTGGTCTTCCGGCAAGCAACTTGCAAATAATAATTTATTCATAAAAATAATAATAATATAATATAATATCATAAAAATAATGATAATTTAATAATAATTATTAAATTATCATATTTTTATGAATAAATTATTAATAATAATTTATTCATAAAAATAATAATAATATAATATAATATCATAGAAATGACTGAACGACATATTCACAGACGAATTAGGAGATTTATTGTCAGTTAGTTTGCTCTATTGTGAGAGAGATTTTACATAAGAAAAATCTAAAATCAGTCGCCCTAATTTTTTTTTAGGCTGGCCAAATCCAGTCGAGCTGGGCATGTGCAGTGGCCCGCCAAGGCATTTGAATGTGTCCGGCAGCAATTCTGTCACCCGGCATCCAGTAGGGTACAGTTTTAAGGACAGATTTTATAAAGAAAAAACTCGAAAATACCTATCAACCTTTTGTAAACAGATTCCAGGATTTTGAATCTCACAAGAATAATATGCTGCTGTTGAATCTGTGTTTCAATCCATTTGAGACCTCCAGCTGAGATGAGGACACTCACGATAGGGCTGGTCCAACATTTCAAAGTGGCTCAGCGAGATATGGAAAGAGCTATGCTTGGAGTTTCTCTGAAGGATAGGATTCGTAACGAATACATCCGACAGAGAACCAAGGTTATCGACATTGCACGATTCATTTTGCTAAACGAAATTGTACTTTTAACATCAGATTTAAAACCAAAAATTGGGGGGTGTAGTGTGGTGGCCACAAACAAACAAAATTAGCCTGTAAAATCTATTGTCCAGCCTTGGTCTAGGTAATCTCATATTTTGTAATAAGCCTTTTTACAAAGGATATGTTTTAATTTATTTATTGATAATTTTTGCAAGTCACTTGGAGTTTGGTTGTGTTGTGAAGCGTAGATACATTTATATCATGTTGTTAGCCGAGTTGTGGGCCACAGGTGCGAGTGACTGAGTGACAGTTTCTCTCTGTCCGCAGTGAAGGCGACGACGCCGCTGTGGACGGCGGGGCTGTCGTACGTGCTGTTCGGGACGGTGCAGACGGGGCGCGTGCTGGGCGCGCTGGCGCTGATCGCGGGCGGCGTGGGTGTCGCCTCGCTCACGGAGCAAGGATTCGACGGGGGCGGGCTGGCGGCGGCGCTGGCGGCGGCGGCGCTGCTGTCTCTGCAGCACATCTACAGCAAGCGCGCGCTGGCCGAGTCAGGGCTGCACCACCTGAGACTGCTGCTGCTGCTGTCCCAGCTGGCGCTGGTGCCGGTGGTGCCGCTGTGGGCGTGGAGCGAGAGCGCGGCGGCGCTGGGCGCACTGGAGGGGCGGGCGGGCGCGCTGCTGGCGGCGGACGGCGCGCTGGCGTGGCTGCAGGCGATGCTGGCGTTGAGCGTGCTGTCGCGCGTGTCCCCGCTGGGGTACGCGGTAGCGTCGAGTGCGAAGCGCGTGGCCGTGGTGCTGGCGTCGCTGGTAGTGCTGCGCAACCCGGCGCCGCCGCTGAACCTGGCGGGCATGGCGCTGGCGGCGGCGGGCGTGTTGGCCTACAACCGCGCCAAGCTGCCGCAGCCGCCGCCGCGCCCCTTGCTACCCGTGTGACCCCGGTCGCCCGATCTACTACCGAGCCGGTTGATCCTGTTCTGTTACCGCTTCCTCGCCGGTGCGCATAATTGTGGATTATTATGATTGACAATCTATTGACAATAATGTAGATAGGTCGGATGCAATTGAATAGGTATTTAAATTATAACTATAGCAGAATTATATTATTATATTAAAATTGTCTTATTACCTTGTTATGGTATGCAAGGACCTTTGGCAAGGACGGGATGTGAGTAAAGTGCAATAGTTATTTATGAAATTTCTTCATGATTTTTTGTGGAACATGTTGATACGAATGAACGCGTAGCGAATGGCTCTGTGACAGCTAGCGAGGGATTTAAATTTAAAAGGCTCAAATATTTGTTCTAACTTACATAAACATAATACAACTGAACCTGGACTGAGAAAATATTTTTCACCACTTCCGCTCGGCGAAAACGGCGACTCCTGCTCAAAAACTGTGAGCAAATTTAAGGAATTTTTACATGTGTGGAATAAAATAATAATTATTGTCCATGTTGAAAAAAGTAATTTGAATTCAGAATGTACTAAATTAAAACCGTACCTAAATAAGGTGCAATAAAATAATGTTGTCCATTATTGCTTACCAAAATGAGTTTGACATTCGAACTCTTCTAAATCCTATCCTACTAATATCATCGCGGCTAGCTCTTCCCGGGACGTTCCGGTACCTCTGTACGGGCGTAGCGTAATGTGCTGGGCACATTTTTTGACGGAACTCCAAAGGTACATTGTATGGTTTCACCCTACATTTGCTGTTTTGCGCACGCGGCGATTTAGGTACTCCGTGTCGCACGCGCGCGATGCAATTTACTTACATTCATAATATTTTAACATCAGTACGTGACCTACTACCGCGAGAGTGACATTTAAGGAAAGATTTGCCACCTTTACCGAACTCTGTCATTTAACTTACTTAATAAACTTTATCTTTGTGAATCGTGTGTTTAGTTTACGTACTCAACTAACTGAAATACTACCTACGTTACCAACGGTAACAATTAAAGTGAGGTGCTATAGGTAAACTGCCTACAACTACATCTCTACACAGGTAAGGGTCTTCACTACACAGACACATGAAGAGCGGTTCTTCGCGAAAAAAATTAGGCCGCTTTGAAACAGTTTTTTCAACGGAAGAAGAAAAAGAACTCGTCAATTATGTACAAAAGATGGATTCTCTATTTTATGGCCACACGAACAGAATTTTTGCAGATAGCTGGAGAGTTCGCTAGGAAAAAAGGCAAAGCTGGGGTTTTCTCTGGAAATATAGCTGGAAAAGGGTAGTTTAAGAATTTTAGACTTCGCCATCCTAGCATGACATTGCGATCACCTGAACCAACGTCTGTAGCTCGAGTCAAAGGGTTTAATCGAGAGGCTGTAAACAGATTCTATTCGTTGGTAGAGGAAGTTGTTGAAACATAATATTGGGCCTGACATGATTTTCAATATGGACGAGACTGGGCTGCATACTACGTCGACTAAACCACCTAAAATCCTATCAACCTATGGAAAAAAACAAGTTGGGGTCGTATCCAGCAATAAAAGAGGAGTTTTGACTACCGTCATTTGCTGCTGCAGCGTCACAGGACAGTTTCTCCCGCCGTTCTTTATTTTTAAAAGAAAGAGACTCAACCCAAGGCCTTTGGATGGCGCTCCTCCTGGTGCCGAAGCAACCACCACTGAGAGTGGATGGATAAACGCCCAAAAGTTTATAGACTGGCTGCAACTTTTCATACAGAAAGTGCGTCCTACCGAAAACAATAGGGCATTGTTAATATTGGACAATCATGAATCGCACAAAAGCTATGAAGCACTTGATTTGGCTGCGAAAAACAACATCATATTCCTGTCCATTCCTCCCCACACATCACATAAACTTCAACCATTGGACGTCGCAGTTTACGGGCCAATAAAGAAATATTTCGAAATTGAAGTTAATTCTTTCCAAAAAGAACACCCGGGTAGAATAATCAATCAGTATGATATTGCAAAACTTTTCACGGGAGCGTATTTAAAAGGAGCTACACCAGGAAATGCAATCAGTGGGTTCCGTGCAAGCGGAATCTATCCTTTTAATAGGCATATCATAGGAGATGAACACTTTGCCCCGTCCGAAGTTTATGAAATAAATTCTGCAAATACAACATCCGAACCAAACGCCACTGCTCATAACGACGACGATAATCATTTTATCTCTGAGAACGAAAATGAACCAACGACCACTGCAAATGAAAAAGAACCAGACGCGCCTGAAAAAGAAAATGAACCAAATGATTCAGTAAACGAAGATGAAAGAAACAATGACGAGACCAGAAAAGGTAATGACGTACTGGAAACCTCTGCAGACATAGATATTTTAAAAGAAATTCGACCCATCCCTATACTAGTACAAAAAAGAAACATGACCCGAGGAAGACAACAAAAAGCAGAAATATTGACCTGCGGACGCTGCTGCAGCCAAAAAGAAAGTTTCGTTTGATTCTCCTGGTCCATCCAATACTAAAAGAAAGAAGACAAGTTCCAAAAAAGCTCCTGTTGATAAAGAAAATAAAGACGGAGCATTTTTCTGCATCGTATGCAAGGAAAAATACTGTCATCCTCCAATCGAAGATTGGATTCAATGCGACATCTGCCGCGAGTGGTCTCACTCATGAAGCTTGTTCATCATACATGGGCCGAGGCTCATACTTTTGCGATCATTGTTTTGATTATAGTTGTTTTTCTTTTTATCCAAAGTTAGCATATCCTTCCTGCCCGTCCGTCCCCTACACTGACAGAGGAAATTTAGACAATTGAATAGCGCGCGGTAGTTCCCCTAATCGGTTCTAAAGCGAGTACAATGATGTTATATATACGTAGATACGTTGTATCGAGGTCTGCCTTACAAAACGAAAATCAGGTACGTATCCTAATTGAACTCAGTCCGTCCTGCTCCTGGCCGCGACGCGCACGTTAGTTGAACACGAGGTTACTTACGGAATATACTTAAATAAACCTCGAAAATGCCAAGTTGTGTGTTCCGAAAGTGCAATAACTACACAAGGACTATAAAAACCAGAAAGGGTGTATCTTTTCATACGTAAGTACTGTTTAATATGTTAAAATGTAAAATGGTGAATTTTATTTTACTCAACAATCATTGCCGCGTGGCGTTGCCGCACTGCCACCAACACGAACGAAACAAACAATGCGTTAAGTTTATGAGTGACAGAGATAATGCCATGCGGCGTTGTATGTTCGAACGTCGACGCTAGGTATGTAGCTATAGTAAAATATCGCAATGTTTTTATTTCTTTACAATGAGTATGACGTCTATGTAAAATCTCTTTGAGCGAGTGCCTAAATGTATGCATTATCTGCGGGAATCCCCGAAAATGCGTTTCGTTTTCAAGCATAGACAATGTGAGGGTTGCCATTCGTGTAAAAAAGTAAATAACTACTGATGACGTAATCATCATCTAGACTCCCCTACCCCCCATGTCATCCAAAATAAGCAAAACAAAGACCCCCACCCCCCCATAGTGCTTTCGTAATACTTGAACGGCCCCCATAACCGGCGAGCCGGTTATGGGCGAGGGGGTCTTGGGGGGTCACAGCGGCTCGCTTCACTCACCGTGCTGTTGCCCGCGGTCGCATCGTGGCTCGCTTCGCTCGCCGCAATGCTCCCGAAAACCCGAAAAAAAAGGTAAAAATTGTAAAATTTTCGGTTTTTCCTACAAAAAGGGGTTCAGGGAGGCCAAAGGGGTCAATACATTTTCAAGTTATTAAATCAGGTAGAAGTAGATACTTATAATTTGTTATTAAAAAGGGTTGTTCATAAAAATTAATATAATTGTCACTTCATTTGTTTTTTTACCTCTATGTTCTCGTTGCTGAATATAAAAGTTGTACCTACATAAATATGCCCGCCCCATACGTATTTTTTATTTTTGATGTAGACTAATTTTAATGACCTAGCTTTGTGACTGTACCTAGATCTGCACATAATAAGTACCTAATGCAAATACTGTAATATTATCTGCCTGGAACATAACATACGTACCTCGCATTCCTTATACAATCATTAATAGGTCAGCGCAGCCACCTCTCTCCTCTGCTGGTGAACATAATATCTTTCTCCAAGTAACTCTCGCACATCGTAAAATCCTTCTTGGTGTATACTACTCCCCTTCTATGCGTATTAATTTTTTCTCTTCTCCAGAAAAGCATTTCGAAGATCTTATTCCTCTCCATGACCACACACTATAATAATGAGTGACTTTAATACCTGTCTTATGAGGCAGGACTCCCGCTCGTCCGCTCTTGAGAATATTGTTCAGGCTAACAACCTGACCATTCTACCTCTGAGTGCTACTCATCATTTTCCCCAATTGTCAACCTTCCCTTATAGACTTAATCTTTGTTTTTTCCACAGCTCATGTTGCCAAGCACGGACAGTGTACGGCGGATGAGTTCTCTTATCATGACCTAGTTTTTCTATCTTATAAGATTTGACCTCCTAAAGACAAATCTAAAATTCTTCTACAGCGCAGTTTTGGTTCAATGGACTTGAAGGCCTTACGATGTGACGATGCTGAAAACATTGATTGGTCTGGGGTTCATGCAGCTAACAATATTGATGAAAAGGTAGATTCCTTCAATAAGATCCTAATTAGTTTGTACGACGTGCATGCTCCGGTCCGATCAGTGAAGATCAAGCATCTTCCTGCGCTCAGGCTCACTGATGAAATTCGTTCAGAAATGCATAGGAAGCTAAGCTAGCAGCCAAAGTACGTTTTAGACGAACCCCGACAGAACATAACAAGAACAAGAATGCTGAGGGTAGAAATCACTGCAATAGTGTGTAGGGATGAACAACGCCGTTACATCCATGAATATGTTACTAATAAAGACCAGGCGAAAGTTTGGAACTTTTTACGCACTCTCAGTATTCGACAATCTCGTCAAGATAGATAGATAGATAGATAGATAACACTTTATTACACCACACAAAACAGAAAATAATACAGAGATAAAAAGATGTACCCAAAGACCTTGATATAAATTCTTTAAACTCACATTTCGTTGCCTCTTCTAGCTTTGATGGCTTTACTCTCTTCTCTTTCAACTCCCGATTTCTAGACTTCAGCAAAGCTTTCAACAACGTTGACTTTGATATTCTTCTAGCTCTATTTCGCTTATTTAACATATCGCCGTCGGTAATTGGCTGGTTTCGTAATACCTGAATGGACGCCGGCAACGCATTCGCGTTGACGATTCCTTTTCAACATGGTGTCAACTTGATGCCGGTGTTCCTCAGGGCGGCGTTCTATCCCCTCTTCTCTTTGCAATCTTCATCAATTCTATTCTCCAATCATCTAGCTTCTCCTACTACTTACTAGTATCTAGTCTACTTCTAGTACTACTATCTACTCGCAGGCCCCTATTGAATGGCTAGGTGAATCCATTGCAGAGGACCTCTGCAGATCTTTATTGACCTCTGCCAGAGGTCAATAAAGATCTCGAAAATGTCAACAAATGGAGCAAATCGTTTGGGCTTAAGGTTAATCCTAGTAAAACCCAAGTGATTGTCATAGGTAGCTCTAGGATGATCACTCGTATCGACTGGCCTGACTTGCCAAAGGTCACTTTCGATGGGGTTGCTATTGAGATCAGCGACACCGTTAAAAATCTGGGGTTACTTGTTGACCGACAGTTATCGTGAGGTCCACAACTTGCAGCGGTATCTAGGAAGACCTTTGGTACAGGTGCTTCTTTAAAGCGGTTGCGTAACTTCCTTCCTACTTGTACCAAAACTGCGCTTGCACAATCCTTACTACTCCATAAGATTTATATTTGGCCTGCGTAAATTTGACCACATCTCTGTGTACCGTAACAGGCTCAAGTGGTTACCCATCGGCCATTCGTCTTCGTCGGAATGCTCATGTTCTCAATCTTCTTTATTCTGTCCTTTTCCTTCCATCATCACCGTCTTATCTAAAAGACCGTTTTGAGTTTCTCTCTGTGCGTATCATTTATAATAACCTGACCAAGCCAGGTAGGCAGGACAATATAAGGGACATACATACCATCATACCTACATTATTATGTTAATTGTTCCTGCTTTTTGTGTATTTGTGTTCTATTTTTATATATGTACGTTTTTAATATAAATATTAATTATTTTATATATTATCTAATTATCCTAAATAATTACGCCACCGTCAGCTTTAATACGTACCGATCCTATACATCCAAAGGTTGCCTGGAAGAGATCGCTTTTAGCGACAAGGCCGCCGATTGCGCCACTAGATTTAGTTAGTATTAAGATCCTTTACATATTTTTATTATTTTCTTTATATTTAATGGTGCAATAAAGCTATACCTATTGTATTGTAGGTACCTTACCTACTACTTGTTTTTCTATTCTGTGGCACAAAGATATCGTAAGCGGTCAATTGGCGCGCGGCCTAGCCTAAACTCGTTGGGTGCGGCCGCCGCCGCCGGCCAGTTCGCCGTTATGTATATTTCCTAATCTTACTTTATTGGTGCACATTCCATGGTTAACGAGTAACAAGCTCAGGCGAAACTTTAGGTACCTTAACTTCCCCAGCAGGAAATGGAATATCCCAATAAGATGATGATTCACTTTTGTACTAACCTAAGCTATCCTGGCCATCTGTCACTTTTGTCGAGGGTCCGACCGGCGCCACTGAGAAAGTCGTTGAATTAATATATTTTGAAGTTATTTTTGTTAAAAAAAGTTGTAGTTTTTGCTACAGAACTACAGCACAAGAGAACTGGGAATGAGCGTGATACAGGGCCGGGAACAACGAAAATACACTGAAAATAAATATAATAATTTATTTACAACATCCATCCGTGAGACTAAGAAATAATAAAATCACACATCGTCGGGCACTCCACAGTCCACTCGCACTTAAAGGTACAGTCTGGTCTGGCGCCGCGCCGCCTACAGCTCGTCGCCTCCTCCAGTAGCGCGTGCGCCGGCACGCCCTGCGACGCCTGCAGCATGCGCCGCCTACAGCTCGTCGTGGTCCGCGTCCACCTCCTCCTCCTCCTCGTGCGGCAGCTCCCCCCCGGCCGGCGCCTCCTCCTCCTCGGGCTGCGCGTCCGCCGGCACGCCCAGCGACGCCTGCAGCATGCGCTCCACCTCCTCCGCGAACGCGACTGCCTGCCCCTCCTGCAGCATGTAGCCCGACCTGCGCACACACACACCTACACTGTTATATGCAGCCAATCTGATTATAATATTTTTATTCTTTATGCTTACAAAATAAACACGTCAAATTTTATACAAAAACAGTAATATTGGTGACATTTCGAACAATTTACTCCATGAGTAATCGGCACAGTTATACATAGTTAAATACTATTTCTAAATCACTAACTAGTACATGGTAACATTTGATTTGGTAGCAAAAATACTCGTAGTACACAGCACTGACCTGACTGTAGAGCGTGAGCGCGGCCCGCTCGGTGGCGGGCGCGTCGGGCTCCTCCTTGTATAGGCACACAGCACTGACCTGACTGTAGAGCGTGAGCGCGGCCCGCTCGGTGGCGGGCGCGTCGGGCTCCTTGTATAGGCACACAGCACTGACCTGACTGTAGAGCGTGAGCGCGGCCCGCTCGGTGGCGGGCGCGTCGGGCTCCTCCTTGTATAGGCACACAGCACTGACCTGACTGTAGAGCGTGAGCGCGGCCCGCTCGGTGGCGGGCGCGTCGGGCTCCTCCTTGTATAGGCACACAGCACTGACCTGACTGTAGAGCGTGAGCGCGGCCCGCTCGGTGGCGGACGCGTCGGGCTCCTCCTTGTATAGGCACACAGCACTGATCTGACTGTAGAGCGTGAGCGCGGCCCGCTCGGTGGCGGGCGCGTCGGGCTCCTCCTTGTATAGGCACACAGCACTGACCTGACTGTAGAGCGTGAGCGCGGCCCGCTCGGTGGCCGACGCGTCGGGCTCCTTGTATAGGCACACAGCACTGACCTGACTGTAGAGCGTGAGCGCGGCCCGCTCGGTGGCGGGCGCGTCGGGCTCCTCCTTGTATAGGCACACAGCACTGATCTGACTGTAGAGCGTGAGCGCGGCCCGCTCGGTGGCGGGCGCGTCGGGCTCCTCCTTGTATAGGCACACAGCACTGACCTGACTGTAGAGCGTGAGCGCGGCCCGCTCGGTGGCCGACGCGTCGGGCTCCTTGTATAGGCACACAGCACTGACCTGACTGTAGAGCGTGAGCGCGGCCCGCTCGGTGGCGGGCGCGTCGGGCTCCTTGTATAGGCACACAGCACTGATCTGACTGTAGAGCGTGAGCGCGGCCCGCTCGGTGGCGGACGCGTCGGGCTCCTTGTATAGGCACACAGCACTGACCTGACTGTAGAGCGTGAGCGCGGCCCGCTCGGTGGCGGGCGCGTCGGGCTCCTTGTATAGGCACACAGCACTGACCTGACTGTAGAGCGTGAGCGCGGCCCGCTCGGTGGCGGGCGCGTCGGGCTCCTCCTTGTATAGGCACACAGCACTGACCTGACTGTAGAGCGTGAGCGCGGCCCGCTCGGTGGCGGGCGCGTCGGGCTCCTCCTTGTATAGGCACACAGCACTGACCTGACTGTAGAGCGTGAGCGCGGCCCGCTCGGTGGCGGACGCGTCGGGCTCCTCCTTGTATAGGCACACAGCACTGATCTGACTGTAGAGCGTGAGCGCGGCCCGCTCGGTGGCGGGCGCGTCGGGCTCCTCCTTGTATAGGCACACAGCACTGACCTGACTGTAGAGCGTGAGCGCGGCCCGCTCGGTGGCCGACGCGTCGGGCTCCTTGTATAGGCACACAGCACTGACCTGACTGTAGAGCGTGAGCGCGGCCCGCTCGGTGGCGGGCGCGTCGGGCTCCTTGTATAGGCACACAGCACTGATCTGACTGTAGAGCGTGAGCGCGGCCCGCTCGGTGGCGGGCGCGTCGGGCTCCTTGTATAGGCACACAGCACTGACCTGACTGTAGAGCGTGAGCGCGGCCCGCTCGGTGGCGGGCGCGTCGGGCTCCTTGTATAGGCACACAGCACTGACCTGACTGTAGAGCGTGAGCGCGGCCCGCTCGGTGGCGGACGCGTCGGGCTCCTCCTTGTATAGGCACACAGCACTGACCTGACTGTACAGCGTGAGCGCGGCCCGCTCGGTGGCCGACGCGTCGGGCTCCTTGTATAGGCACACAGCACTGACCTGACTGTAGAGCGTGAGCGCGGCCCGCTCGGTGGCGGGCGCGTCGGGCTCCTTGTATAGGCACACAGCACTGACCTGACTGTAGAGCGTGAGCGCGGCCCGCTCGGTGGCGGGCGCGTCGGGCTCCTCCTTGTATAGGCACACAGCACTGACCTGACTGTAGAGCGTGAGCGCGGCCCGCTCGGTGGCGGGCGCGTCGGGCTCCTCCTTGTATAGGCACACAGCACTGACCTGACTGTAGAGCGTGAGCGCGGCCCGCTCGGTGGCGGACGCGTCGGGCTCCTCCTTGTATAGGCACACAGCACTGATCTGACTTTAGAGCGTGAGCGCGGCCCGCTCGGTGGCGGGCGCGTCGGGCTCCTCCTTGTATAGGCACACAGCACTGACCTGACTGTAGAGCGTGAGCGCGGCCCGCTCGGTGGCGGACGCGTCGGGCTCCTCCTTGTATAGGCACACAGCACTGACCTGACTGTACAGCGTGAGCGCGGCCCGCTCGGTGGCCGACGCGTCGGGCTCCTTGTATAGGCACACAGCACTGACCTGACTGTAGAGCGTGAGCGCGGCCCGCTCGGTGGCGGGCGCGTCGGGCTCCTTGTATAGGCACACAGCACTGACCTGACTGTAGAGCGTGAGCGCGGCCCGCTCGGTGGCGGACGCGTCGGGCTCCTCCTTGTATAGGCACACAGCACTGACCTGACTGTACAGCGTGAGCGCGGCCCGCTCGGTGGCCGACGCGTCGGGCTCCTTGTATAGGCACACAGCACTGACCTGACTGTAGAGCGTGAGCGCGGCCCGCTCGGTGGCGGGCGCGTCGGGCTCCTTGTATAGGCACACAGCACTGACCTGACTGTAGAGCGTGAGCGCGGCCCGCTCGGTGGCGGGCGCGTCGGGCTCCTCCTTGTATAGGCACACAGCACTGACCTGACTGTAGAGCGTGAGCGCGGCCCGCTCGGTGGCGGGCGCGTCGGGCTCCTTGTATAGGCACACAGCACTGACCTGACTGTAGAGCGTGAGCGCGGCCCGCTCGGTGGCGGGCGCGTCGGGCTCCTTGTATAGGCACACAGCACTGATCTGACTGTAGAGCGTGAGCGCGGCCCGCTCGGTGGCGGGCGCGTCGGGCTCCTCCTTGTATAGGCACACAGCACTGACCTGACTGTAGAGCGTGAGCGCGGCCCGCTCGGTGGCGGGCGCGTCGGGCTCCTTGTATAGGCACACAGCACTGACCTGACTGTAGAGCGTGAGCGCGGCCCGATCGGTGGCGGGCGCGTCGGGCTCCTTGTATAGGCACACAGCACTGATCTGACTGTAGAGCGTGAGCGCGGCCCGCTCGGTGGCGAGCGCGTCGGGCTCCTCCTTGTATAGGCACACAGCACTGACCTGACTGTAGAGCGTGAGCGCGGCCCGCTCGGTGGCGGGCGCGTCGGGCTCCTTGTATAGGCACACAGCACTGACCTGACTGTAGAGCGTGAGCGCGGCCCGCTCGGTGGCGGTCGCGTCGGGCTCCTCCTTGTATAGGCACACAGCACTGACCTGACTGCCGCGGTGCGGTAGAGCGTGAGCGCGGCCCGCTCGGTGGCGGGAGCGTCGGGCTCCTCCTTGACGCGGCGCAGCAGCTCCTGCACGATGGGGTGCCGCGGGTTGATCTCCAGCATCTTCTTCTGCGTGAGCTGGTGGCGGCGCTGCGCGTCGTCCGCCTTCTGGTGTGCGTTGGACATCGCGAGGCGCTCCATGTTGCCAGTCCAGCCGAAGGCGGTGGCGGCGAGCGCGGCCGGCGAGCGCGCCAGGCGCCGCGACACGCTCGCGCGCGTGATCCATTGTCCCAGCTTCTCACCCAGCCAGCGCGTCAGCGGCTGGAACTGCTCCTTGTGCGCCTCCTGCCGCTCCAGCGCGTCCGCGTCTGCAACCAACCGTCACCGCGTCACCTCCTCGTCCCGCGCCCCAGCCCCGCCCCGCCCCGCCCCGCTCGCACACTTACCCTCCTCCAGATCGAAGATCTCCTTGGCGATGTTCTGGAACTTGTGTCCGTCAAACTCGGGCAGCGAGGAGAGGCAGTACTCGTCCACGGCCTCCGTGAGGTAGAGCACCTCGTACCCGAGCCGCACGAGGCGCTCCGCGAAGGGCGAGCGCTCCACCTCCTGGCGACTGGCGCCCGCGATGTAGTAGATGTGCTTCTGGTTGGGCTTCATGCGCGCCACGTACTCCTCGAGCGGCACCATCTCATCCCCGGAGCGCGACGAGTGGAAGCGCAGCAGCTTGGCGAGGCGCGCGCGGTTGGAGGGGTCCTCCATGACGCCCAGCTTCACGTTGGTGCTGTACTCCTTCCAGAAGCGTCCATACTCGTCCGCCGGGATCTTGCGCAGCATGTCCAGCACCTGTGGAGGGAACACTACAATGACCATATATACACCTACAACTGTCTGTTGGATCAGATTGTCTAACGATCGGATTTGCGAATACACAAATGTATGGAACGAGCGCCTCCCCATAGGCGATTCAGACAATCCATAGACTATCTGATCAATCGGACATCTATATGCCTGGCAATATAGATGTCCGATTGATCAGATTAGGCCGTCGTGAGAGTGTCTTACCTGCTCTGAATCTCGCAGACATCTACGCAATGCCACACAAAGCGTACATATGTTTATGCCTATGGCATGCAATGCATAGATCGATGACGGAGCAAGCTTTCACATTGAAACTAAATGAACTTCTTCAGCAGCGCTTGAATAGAAATGTGCAGTGCACGGAGGGATGTCAGGCGTAGGTCGGTAGGTAGGTAGGTACAGAGGTAGTGTAGATGCTGTCGACGAGCCTGGACGAAGGTAGGTAGGTACTAGAGAGGTAGTGTAGGTGTGCGTACCTTGCGGACCAGCTTCTTCTTGATGATCTTGATGAGTTTGTGCTGCTGCAGAGTCTCGCGCGACACGTTGAGCGGCAAGTCGTCACTGTCGACGAGCCCCTGCACGAAGGCGAGGTAGTTGGGCATGAGGTCGTTGAACTCGTCCGTGATGAAGACGCGCCGCACGTACAGCTTGATGTGGTCCGTCTTGGTGCCGTAGCGGTTGAACGAGTCGGCGGGCTGCGCGCGTGGCACGAACACCAGCGCGCGGAACGATACCTCGCCCTCCGCCACGAAGTGCGCCTTGGCCAGCGGCGGCTCCGCGTCCTTTGTCAGCGTCTTGTAGAAGGCGGTGTACTCCTCCTCCGCCACCTCCGCGGGCTTGCGCGTCCAGATGGGCTTGTTGTCGTTCATCAGCTCCCAGTCCCACACCGTCTTCTCGGTGGTGCGCGGCGCCTCCTCCGCCTTCGCCTCCTCCACCTGCGCCTCCTCCTCCTCCTCCTCCTCGCTCGCGCGCTCCGCCTCCGCCTCCGCCACGGTCTCGGTGCGCGAGGCCCACAGGTAGATAGGGAAGTTGATGAACTGCGAGTACTTCTTGACGAGCGCGCGGATCGTGTCCGGCTGCAGGTAGTCCGAGGCCTCCTCCTTCATGTGCAGCCTGCAGCAGAGAGAGCGGTGAGCGGGTGAGCGGGGGGCGAGGGCGGGGGGGCCGCTGCGTCCCGCGTGCGGTAGGTACTTATACTTACGTGATGTGCGTGCCGCGCTTGAGCGTGGGCCCGCGCGGGTCCTCGGCCACGCTGAAGGAGCTAGCGTCGCTGTCCCACACGTGCTGCGCGTCCGAGTTGTGCTTGGAGACGACGGACACGCGGTCCGCCACCAGGAACGCAGAGTAGAACCCCACGCCGAACTGCCCGATCATGTCGTTCATCTCCTGCGCGCCGCTCTGCAACAACGACCAGCCAGTGGGTGAGTGGGGGAGCGTGCGGGCAGAGGGTAGCGGAGAGCGGGGGAGGCACGCACCTGCTCCGCGTCCTGCATCTTCGAGAGGAAGTCGGCGGTGCCGGACTTGGCGATGGTACCGAGGTTATTGATGAGGTCGTGGCGCGTCATACCGACGCCGGAGTCGATGATGTGCAGCAGGCGCTTGTCGGGCTCCGCCTTGATGCGGATGGAGGTGTCGGCGTTGGCGTCCAGCACCTCGCGGTCCGTCAGCGACAGCAGCCGGATCTTGTCGAGCGCGTCCGACGCGTTGGAGATCAGCTCGCGCAGGAAGATCTGCACAGACGAGAGGTGGAGTGAGTGCGGGAGGCTGCGGGGCGGGGCGGGACGGGACGGGGCGGGACACTCACCTCCTTGTTGCGGTAGAGCGAGTTGATGATGAGCTTCATCATGCGGTTGACCTCCGTCTGGAAGGTGTAGTTCTGCGCCTTGTCCCGCAGCTCGCGCAGCTGGGCCACGCTCAGCGCGTCCGGGTCGATGGCCTCCTCCTCGCGCAGCACCGCCTCCGCATCTGCGCACAAACAACAACGTCATAGAGACCGTCGCCTAGCGACCGACATCGACCCAACCAGACACCACTCCCATGTCGGCTCAGGGCTTGGAGGCTAAGGCGCCGGACGCGGCGGCGGCGGCGGCGGACGCGACGGCGGTGCACCACGCGCGCTCCTTCAAGCTGCGCTTCGCGTCGCAGCGCGAGCCGGGCCGCTCCTACGTGTCGCTCGTCAAGCCGCGTGCGCTTCGTGAGTATCGCTCCGGTGAGCGTCAGGCGCGCCGCTCGCCGACCGCTCCCCTCACGTGTGGTCGCATGTTGCAGCGGCCACGGTCACAGACAAGTTCTACTCGAGCGGGTCGGGGCGCGCGGCCGAGGCGGCGGCGGAGCGCCGCGCGCTGGCCCGCATCCAGGACATGTTCCGGCGCGGCCCGCGGGAGGCGCTGCCTGCGCCGCTCACAGAGTCGCACGTGTGCGTACATACGTGAACCTTTGTACCTATACTTAACATAGATCTTGTATTGCTGAAAAGTACTGTCAGCTCGGCGGCTACAAGCTGGAACTTTACTTGTATTTTCGTACAATAAAGTGACATTGTACATCTATCAGTCATTCATTACATTACTAAATAGACCAAATTAAAAAAAAAACTAAATTCTTAACTATCGGTCAAGAAGCATTGTCAAAAAAAGTAATTGGAATCAATTGCAAGTCATTCTAGAAGGAATTGCATTTGGTTCCACCTACCCCAGTAGTAGTAATACAAATAACAACGTTCTGCCAAACATCCAGTATTTATTTATGCATATGTATTTATGTTCGCGTTTGCACGAAAACGAATCAGAAGCTTGGTTAACATTTTGAGCTCGTGTCGTGTACTGGCACAGATCTGCATCAGCTATAAGTGCGTTGTGCTGCTGCAGGTACGGGTGGTGGAGCGGACGCGGGCCGGAGGCGACGGGGCGGGGGGACGCGCGGCTCGACCACCGCATCCGCGACTCGGCCTGGCTGAAGGGCCGGCTGCTCGTGCTGGCGGCCGACCAACGACTGCGGCGCAGCTGAGCGCCCCACGCACACCACGTTATTTCATTATATGACACTACGCTCCAGCCTGGTACAACTACCTGTCTATTAAATACTAGATACTTCAGATTATTCCTTTTTCTTCTCCATTTCAGTACTCATTTCTTAGACAGGGTGTAACTAAAAGTAAGGACCAAACTACAAGGCGCAATAGGACAGTTAACTGCGCTTCTGGACGGAGCTAGGCTGGCTATGCTAGCAAACTCTACGCATAAAGGACCAACTGGAGTCCAAATGCGGAAAATGGAGTACCCCCACCTGAACCTGAACCTGAGGACAGTTAAATTGTCAGCTCGCGCATGATCCCGCCAAATAATAATTTGGAAAATAACATTCACCAGCTATTAAAGCAGTCCCCCTGCCTGCTAACGCCTGTGACAAAAATACTGGAACAGTTTGTATAGGTAAGTATAGGAAGTAAGTTTATGATTGCAACCAACTTATTTATTTAATTTTTTTATTTCGGAACACCATCAGCTACTGCTTCCTATCTATAGACTTAAAAACGACAACAGAGAGCTAATAATAGGTATTCACTGATAGAAAAAAACATCATGTTACCTCATTTGATATGATAGGCATTTGAACTATAACTTATAATTATGCAACAGTTATTGCCTAGTATTTGACTTATATAATTTGAAAACTAAAAGTTCATATTTTTTTATAATATTATGTTTCCTTATTCTATGATCAAACCTGAAAGTTTGGTTGAACATTACTTTTTGTTACAACCTGTATAACTCAACAGTTTTGAATTGGGCCATAGTGTCCCAATGTAGGCTGCAGGCCTTCCTTTGCTAGCCCCAACCTACCTACAATCTCCTAAGTTATTGTAAGATGTTAATGTTATAATTAATTTCTCAAACTTCCCTGAGGATTTTCCCAACAAATAAATTAATCAATTCTATCTTCAGCTTATAACTGATAAGAGCCTAAGTGTTCAGCCTTGACTTAAATACTTATTATTATTTACTTAATCTATTTAACACGTTCTCTGGCAGAACGTCATTTCAAGTCCTTTCGGTGAATATGTAAGGTGTTAACACGTTAAATCACGTCCTTTTTAGTTCCGATGCTAATGGTCAGAATGTGAAGCCAAGTTTGATTTAAATACAAATTTGGGAACTTCGTACTCTGTGTCATAACATAACAAAATATCAAGCGTCTACTATCACTTGGGACGGTTCAAATATTAGCCTAGGCATAGATTTGAAAATAACTTGGCTATGGGCTGCTCAGTCTAGCTGTGTCACAAGAGAGGGAAGCGCGTGTATTTCGCGCGCAAATGTTAATTATGTGGATAAAATGCTTGCAAGGGTTGCAAAATCACTAGTCAACAATCAAATCTAATGACACAGAATAACAAAAACTAGATAAGTTGTTTTATTTCTTAGTGACTAAGGCTCATATGAAATTTGCTCAGTCATCGATCTATGCTTGAGTAACGCTTTTCTATGACATAAACATATCTCAAGCATTGGTCTATGACTGAACAAACTTTCATAATACGGGCCTTAGCTTTGTTGAATTTGACGATAGACGGCTTAACACGTTCTGTTGTGTAATAGTATAATTTCATGAGGAAAAACAACAGAACGTGTATAGAAGTCGTACACTATTGTATAGGAAAATTGTGTGTCAATATATGCAGTCTGAGAAAACGGCTGGCTCGCACGAACATGTTATGTATATTATTATTCATACCTAAATGATCTTGCGGTCAGCGTTAAAGTTGTACCAAGCTACATAGGCAGTATCTGCTGAATAAGCTTCATTACTCTATTTGTCTAGCAATGAGTTTTCATGAATAAATTTATTACAAATGGCATGAATAATTAATGCTGTACAAAACACAGCATCATCTAACCCAAGCTTAGCAGACCTAGCTGTGGATACTAGGCAACTGAATAAAAATTCATTGGATCACCTACTAATAACTTGGTATTATAATTTTACAAGGGACCATACCATCCCTTTAATACTCCTGAAATAGCGAGGGACACAAAAGAAAATTACTTAGAATCCCTAAGGCGTTCAGACACTCGAGTTTTACGCCCGCTGAGCTATGCTTTAATGACACACTTTTTGAGCAACAGAAGAGAAAAATAATGTGTTAGTTATTTAATGTACCTGTGCGCGAGCCCTCGCGGGAGGCGCCGAGGTCTGCGTCCAGCGTCGCCGGCTCGGCCGAGCCAGCCCCCGCCTGTTCCTGAGCTCTACATCCTGCAATGTGCAAACACAATATTAATAAATAATAACCGTTTTATTTATTTAATATACCTATTATGGACTCCCATCAAAAATCACATAAGCGGCAATAGATTGGTCTTAAGTCTAGTGTCTTTTTTATTTATAAGAAACAGAAAACAATTTCTGAGCGAATTAGTTTTGTAAGATGGCAAAGCAGAAGAAAGCCGGCAAAAGTCCATGAGACGCCCCATTGTAGAACATTCGGGGTCAACAAACGTTTCACTTAATGTTTTAAGTCTAAGGAATATTGTGCCTATTGATGGTTCTAATCGTTGAAAATGAAGCTTAGTTTATTTTATTTTATGACGTTCTAAGCAACTTGGAATATGAAAACGAAGAAAAGAGATTTGAAACGTCGCGTCGGCAAAAATATGTTTTAATACCTGCTAGCAACAGGACGCAGATCCCTAATAATAAATTGTATCTCATGACTGGGTCTCTTTGTTCTCTATTCAGAAAAGAACTGACGATAGCACTTTACTTCACACTTTCATCATCAAACTTCCAAACTCAAAATGAGGCAAAGAAAAAATTAAAATGCACGTATCGCTCGTTTTGCTTGAAGTGAGTGAATGATTCACAAAAGATGTGAGTGAAGTTGAAGGGCAAGGACGAATGAATGGAATGGATGCCTGCTGCTGATTGGATACCAATTTGGCAATGACATTACTTACTAAGATGTGATTGGTGCATAATTTTAATCATTTCTCTTTGTCCAATCACCAGATACCACGACGAATCTATTGGCAAATAGCTGATTTCCAAATACAAATGTTAGTATCTTATTGGTTACAGTTAATTTTTATGGGACCCCTCGGAATCTTATTATTATTTCAATAGCATAGTCCCAGTCTAAGAAATCCACGAATTAAAAATAAAATCGGTTATATTATTTTGACGGGTAAAAAAATACGTACTACAACCACATGCTCCGTCTTGCTTGCGCAGTTCAGTCTGTTTGTGCAGTTATGATTACATACTACCACAGAACAGAGAATACATAGAATTAGCATGATGCCTTTTTACTAAGAGAACTAGTGTCGCTAAACTCACACATGTATAAACTAACACATATA
The DNA here is from genome assembly GCA_947044415.1 of Eupithecia dodoneata. NCBI lineage: Eukaryota > Metazoa > Arthropoda > Insecta > Lepidoptera > Geometridae > Eupithecia > Eupithecia dodoneata. The sequence continues at coordinate 13,297,647 of OX345661.1, read as the reverse complement.
AATAAAAATTCTTATTGGTTGAAAGAGTACGTTAAAAGGGCATAAAACTAATTTTATTGATATTCAACCTTATTTCGGTAGACACATGGTTCAAAACTCAATAAAATAAACAGTGATAAAAATGAATATCTACGGAAATCACAACCATTAAAGTTATCGATAGCACATTTGTGTTTATTACGGCACATCCCTAATTCAGTAGCTTAAGTTGCGGTTTAAGAAAAACCGACCTTAAATGTTATTATGACTCACAGTCTGTTTTTCTATTTCTGTTTTCTATTTTTGTTCGACGGTTTTGCATTTTGAACAAAACTAACAATAAAATAATGCTGACCGTTGATATGATATGCCCCCTTTCGTTAAATATTTGGTTCGGCTTTCGTTTTTACACTCTAAAACGGCACAATACGTTATTTTTATATTTTTTTGTTTTTTTTTTTTAAGTATGTTTACTCTGCTAAATTAAAACACGACTGATGTAAGCGGAGCTTGAAGTGCGCAGTACTGCGCCTATTATAGGTGTTGCGCGGGCCCCGCCTACTTACTATTTCTATGTATTCTCTGTTCTGTGCATACTACTATACTTTAGATACCTACTAGGTACAATACGTATGTTTATGTTATGTATGTATGACTGTGCAAAATGTTATGTATGTATAATAATTAACGTCTTTTCACGAGTTCTTCACGCTAAAATGCGCCATAACATAACACGCTATTCGCGCTAACATTTGCATAACAAATACCGCTGATAACGCGCATTACGTTATTTGTTAAATAGCGTGGTAGCGTTTTGCAGTGTGAGGTCTTTTGTGAGGTAGAATAGAACGGCCATTTTTGAGATGGTCACCCTGTGTGGAGGCGAGGCATTGATTGTTTGTTGGTCTAATGTCATTACATTACGTCTTACGACTGTTGTAGGTAAAATTGAAAATTCATTGGTTCTACTCTACACCTTCTGTTTTTACGGAAATAATAATTTTATTGCTGAGTAACTGTATTCTCTTTGTGTGGTTTTTTTCATGCATTCCTAACGAACGCATAAACCTTACATAAATACCTGGTTTTCTTTTCTACTTGTTGTCTTCTAAGTAAGTTAAAATCCGTTGCAAAAAAACAACAATTTTATGTATCTCTTAGTAAGTGCTCGCTCCTAGTTACCTAGGCTTCCAGAGAATCCGTGGGCATTGCAAGAGGTTGCATTGCAGCTGTCCACGAGTCCGAGATTATGTTGATATGATGACACTAACTTTGTAAAGGTAATCTGACCCTTGCCACTTATCGCCTAGCGTAGCCGAACCAAGTCGAAAAGAAAGGAGACCTGATAAATGATGGATACCTTGGTGAGGAGTCCAAGCACAGTGACCTCGAAACGCACGATAATATACCGCAAAAGCGATTGGGACGTCCACGAATTCGAAATATGGAGCGGTGAAATGTTGTGCCGGATTGCAGTGCTGTGCATGCCAGGCTCGCTCCTGGTGTGGCTCGGCGGCGGCAGCGGAGGCAGCGCGGCGTTCGGTGCGGCGGCACTGGGCATGCCGGCGGCGCACGGCGCGCGGGGGGCGGCCAGCACGGCGCTAGTCGGCGGCGAGGACGCGGCGGCGGAGGCGTTGGCGCGGCGGCTTGCGGCGGCGCTGGCTCGCCCGGTGCACGTGCTGTGCGCCGCCTCCTTTGATCGATTCACTCTGCCGCTCGTCGAGCACGCTCTCCTTATGCGTCTCAAGGCCCTGCCCGCACACTAGTGCAACTGTCCATTGAGACCAGATCTACATTTGCAGACTAACAGTGACTGGTTCCAACTGACTGGATGTGTTCATAATTGTGTTATACTCAGGAGACAGAATGAGATAAGTTGAGATATTTAAATAATAGTCTGCTACTTTTTATTTTTATACAAAATACATAACAATCGATATTTACTTCTCTGAGGTGCAGCTGGCGAAGGTCCTAATGCAAAGCAGGAGGTTGTGGCTTCAATTCTGGCCTTAAAACATTTGTTGCAAGTACTATGTGCTTGGTGTCAGGTGTGGTTGTATGTAATTAAAGGTCTATTGACTATAAAAAATCTTTGCCTCTCTCATACTGACCAAGTGTTAAAAGATAAATTAAAATATGAATAGTTGAAATGCATTATTATTTTAGATTAAAATCTGCGATCACAAATAATTTGTAGTTGTCAGATCGGTGCAACAAATCTGTCTCCGTAAATAAGAGTGCACTTGTAATGTGTGGTGGTTTTTGTTTTGTTCGATTGAAACACAGCCAACATTAACATGAAAGACTAGCGGAACGATCCCTAATTTTTTCGAAAATATTATATAGCCTATGTTCACCGGGGATAGTGTATCTTTCCAACGGTGAAATAATTTTTCAAATCAATCCAGTAGTTTCGGGAGCCTATTCAATACAAACAAAAAAAATCAAACCTTTCCTCATATACAAACTTTCGTGTTTATAATATTAAGTAGGATAAAGGATGTCACTTGGGTATTTAAAAGTGGAATATATCTGCTCGTTTTTGTACTTTAAGATATCTTGAGCGAGTCTAAACAGTATTTTCAGATCTGAAAAGTTGAGTTCAATATTGTCCGCTTCCATCCATGATAGACCATTGCAAAGTTTCTTTATCAGCCTGCCCGAGCTCTCGCTGTGAGAAGCTCAATATTTCTCCCCAGTCTGTCTCAACCATTATGTTAGAGAACTTATGATTTGGGTATTGTAGTCAGTTTTCGCAAATAATCTGAAAGAATAACAATGAACAAACACAACCACAACAAATTATTATCGTGTCTACAGATACAAAATCAAAGATAATGTAAACGCTTTACTACAAAATAATAAAAAAAGGCGTACAACCTAACAAAAGAGTTTCCATACAGTAAATTGTTATCAAACCTTCGTTGTCAAAAGAGCGTTGCTAGGCAACCACGTTTATTTAGAAAAAATGGCGTATTGATATGCAAGGAATTTTATAGATAAGTACATTTTTCACACCTTGGGTTACATTATTGGAGTTTTAGTAAGGATCCCTTACTTTTTTGAAAATATAATATAGCCTATGTTCACCACGTATATTTAGGCTTCCTAACGGTGATAGAATTTTTCAAATCGGTCCAGTAGTTTCGGAGCCTATTCGTTACAAACAAAAAATCAAACCTTTCCTCTTTATAATATTAGCATAGACAACAGGTAGATGCTGGATGCGGCAAGCTGAAGACAGTGTGCTATGGCGCTCATTGGGGGAGGCCTATGTCCTGCAGAGGGCTGCTATAGGCTGATGATGATGAACGTTAACATGTGTCACGATGCCGCAATGTGTATTCTAAAGTTGCAAAAATAAAAATTAAATATTATTTATTAGTTTAAAGCTAAAAATATAACGTATTCTACATTCACTTACCTCAAGTGTATAGGTATTTATTTACGGAGACAGCTTTTAGCTTTGATTTTGTATGTGACCCAAAAATCTAGATAGTATTTGTGATCTCAGATTTCAATTCAAGTAGGTTGTTGCCGAGATATCCAAGTGGAAAAAACGGATGAACAGAGAGCGAAAGGGTTTCTCCCTTCCTATCTGTAGGTAACCCTAAAATGAGTACAAAGTAAAATGTAGAACTTACAACTACTGCCATCTCTTCGAAACTGATTAACGAATTCATTCAGCAAACCAAACGCAAGCGGGAAGCTTTCTTGAACCACGATTTTGCTACACGTCTGCAACATCGTTTAGAGGAAATATACCAGATGGCGCTATTTAAAAATAAAAGGTTTGATTGGTATTCTTCTCTTCGGATTGGATAGGTACAGTAATATAAAATAAAAGTTAATTATTTAATTGGTATGGCAATTATTACACCTTGTCACATTCATCATCATCATCATCAACCCATAATAGTACCTAACCTACCTACCTACACTGTTGGACAAAGGAACCCTAATGAGAGCCATTAGCGCCCTGTCTTCAGCTCTTAACGCAGCCAGCATCTGCCTGCAGTCTGTCGCAGGTCGTCATTCCACCTGGCCGGAGGGCGCCCTACACTACGTTTGCCGAGTAGCGGTCTTCACCCTAGAACACGCTTACACTGTACAAATTGCCTTTGCCTTTTATGATTTGGTTTTGGTAGGTAGGTAAGGTACCTGTCTAATTTATTTTTCTGAAATAATTTAAGGTTATTAATTAGTTTTGCGGTTACATTAAAAATGTCGAGAAGAAAACCAAGAGGGGGATCCAGCTAGGCTGGGCAGCGTTTGGAAAACTTCGCCGAGTCTTCATCCTCATGCATACCTACCTACCGCCCGCAAGCTTGAAAACGAATGTTTTCACTGCTTTCTACCTGTCAAAAGCTACCTACGGAGCTGAGACGTGGACACTCTCGGTCAAACATGTAGGTAACATCTCATTGCTCTCGTCACGGTACGGTTAGTAGGTACCTACACCAGTTAAAAGTCGCTCTGCGAGCTATGGAAAGTGATAGCTCTTTCCATAGCTCGCAGAGCGACTTTAATATAGGACGACGATAGGTTCGGGGTAGGTATCTCTGAAGGATACGATTCGTAACGAAATTAATACAATACAACAAACAACCAAAGCATCCAACAGAGAACCAAAGCTACGATATCTTTTAATTTTTAATGTAGGTAGGGGAAGCCCGGGCAAGACGCATGTGTTAAGGGAGAGGCCAAAAAAAACACACAAATTTATAATCAACAACAGTCTTTTTATTATTAATTTGTACTTTGGTTAATCATCTTTGGAAAATACTAGTAAAAACTTTGAAACTTAAACAACTACTTACATAATAAATTTTTAAGATTACAAAAAAGTGCCCATTATCCATTTTGCCCGACCCCCCTGGGTAAAACGGATACACCTCTAGGGCAAAAAGGATAGGCACAGTAATTAGTGGCTTAGTCGTCACACTCATCACAGTAGTAGCTGCCTACCCCTGAATATGACGTACAGTTCTCGTGTGCCCACCCCTTGCATTGGTTGCACTGTATCCAATCTTCGATAGGTGGGTCAATATATTCTTCTGAGCACACTAAACATAAACAACTTGGTCTATCCGTCTGTTTTTTATTTTCAAACTTCTTCATTATGTTTTTAGTCCTTTTGTCTTTTTTGCATGTAGGTTCGCCTGGACCTGCCATATTAGATGTTTTTGATTTTTTATCAGCGGTTTTACTGGGGCCTGTTATCCGTTTTGCCCATATCCGTCTTGCCCAAACCACTAACATTTGAAAATTTCATCATTCTTTCGCAAAATTTCTAAAATCGAATATCCTTCTTACCCACACTATGCGTCTTGCCCGGGCTTCCCCTACCTACCATAGTACCTAATTAGTAATCGTAAACGTACTATAGTACCTACCTAGGTACATTTTACAATAACGTTGTCTTCTGATTGTACGTACCTACCTATTGTAGGCTGTGTAGTAGGGAGGTACCCACCGGCCTAGAGACTTTGTTTGACGACCTCTGTGGCGCGGTGGGCGAAGGTTCGGAGGTCAGGAGGTTATGGGTTCGATTCCCGCCTCGGAACAATTCTGTGTAGGTATCTACGATCTGCAGATATGTGTGATAGAAGCAAAGAAACCCAACGAACAAACTGCATCCCCAAACCGCATGCCCCGTATGGGGATTATGGACATTACCCCCCAATGAAGGCACGCCAGAAAACGGCCCTCAGTTCCCAGCGGCGGCGTATTCCTCTCCCGGTGGCGGCGGAGCAGGTATCTAGGAATCCCTGCTACGTCAGGCTCCCTCGCACCTGAACAACCGGCCCTGGCTCAGCGCGACCTACCGTCAGGATCTGAGACGTGGACACTCAGGGCAAACACATTTTTTCTATTCTTTATCTACTTTTTAGGGTTCCGTACCCAAAGGGTAAAACTGGACCCTTATTAGGTAGGTACTAGGACTCGGCTGTCCGTCTGTCATCAGGCTGTACCTATCTCATGAACATGAACCGTGATAGTTAGACAGTTAACATTTTCACAGATGATGTAGGTTTTTCTGTTGCCGCTATAACAAATAAAAAACTTTATAAAAACATTTAAGGAGAAATATTTAAAAATATTCCCATACAACAGACATGTTTTTTTTTGCCGTTTTTATAGACAAAGGTAGGTACGGTACCCTTCGTGCGCGAGTTCGACTAGCCTTAGCCGGTTCTATTATTTTGGACTGGAAGGCCAAGAACAAACACAGCTTACAATTTTATATACCTAGGTATTTATATGTATATATACCTACGCTCACTGTGAACGATGAATCTAGCTTCAATCATTTTAGTACCTAGGTTTCTGCGAATGATGTTAGACCTATCCCTACCTACATACCTAGTAAAACCTCATTGATTTGTGAGATAATGTCCGATTCACTACATGTCTGCAATGTAATAGTACCTATCTAGGTATGGTATAACAAAAGACGGTGTTGGTAGATACATACTTATTACATATTTAATTAGGAAGAAATCAATTTCTAGGCCTCGAACAACACATAGGTTTCTTTATCGCATAATAAATCAGTCGTTTAGAAGGTTCCCGTAGAAACAGTGCGTGAGGAGCCGCGGGCAGATACTAGCATTCCACCAGTAAGGAGTTTGGTTGGACGGACGGGGGCGGAGGGTGTTGCCTGGGTGCGAACCCGCCCCTCGGGGGCGTGGCCGAGGGGGCGGTGGCGGCCGGCGGCTAGGCGCGCGCCAGACCCGCGCCTAGCGCCGACCTGCACGTATCTTCGCGGGCAGTCCGCGGCCGCGCGCTCCGCTCCTGCGACCGCGATGTATCAGTGCGCGACCACCAGTGCTGTTCGGACCCGGTGACTTCCCTCCCCAGTGCTGTGACTCCCCAGTGAGCTTCCTACCTTCGTAATTGTGCGGTTACAAAGTGTTTATTGTTTAAATCAAACGATTTAATTGTTGGATTGTTGGACACATCCTCGGCACACACACATATAGGTGAGTAGAGACCTACGCTTCGCACACATTCTTATTTTGTTTATTGTAGGCATCACATCACATACCTCTACCTACTAAGTTCGGTCAAATATTGGCAATACTTAGGTAGATTATGCTTCATATATAAAGGTCTACAAGAGGAAAAGTGTATTCGGAGCGAGGAGAGAGCTTAATGCCAGATATGGTCAGAATACAGTTTCTCTGCGCAACGAAAGCTCTCTGAACATCAGTTGGGCTGCCTCGTACCTACGTACGTATGTATATCTCAAGTGAGGAGAGTCAGGCTGTGGCACCGTGATGCAGGTGTCCGGCGGCGCGGGGCACTACGGAGGTGCCCGCGGTGGCACTCAGGCTTGGCGGTTATTGTATCCCTGAAATGAAAAGCCTTGAAGGATCGTGTCCCGCACCACACCACAACCTTCTTCGTAGTACGTAGGGAGGTAGGTAGGTAGTTAGGGAGGGAACCTAAATACACAATAATGTCACAAATGGCTACAACAGAACACAACCTGCTACCTAACATTAAATTTATATTATTATATAATTACATTACACTAAGTTTTCAATGCGCAAACAGACGACAACTACCAACTCTAAACTGTACGCACATCATTGCTATTCTGTCCCGTCATTAAAAGTACCTACCGATCAAATAGAATACTTGGGTACCTACCATACTGGATGATAATCTCTCGTAACCCTATGTGGTAGAGTGGAGTGCGAAAGTTAATACTATTTATCTTTAAAAAGTCACGCCATATTGCGGATCATAATATACCTAATTAGACAAGTTTAGTTTGCCCTGTGTCAATATATTTGAAGTTATTGCATTAGCACACGGGGTGGAGCGGGGAACATTGTTTCTAACTGTAGAAAGAGCACAAAGAGCAATACTTAAAGTGGCAACTTTCCGGCCTCTCATCACCCCAGGGGAGTGTTCTGGGACCACTCCTATTTTTGATTTATATTAATGATCTACCCGAAGTGACTATGCATCCTATAACGTTATTTGCAGATGATAGCACGCTTTTATTTATTAATGATAAGACACATAATTTTGAACATGACATTAAATCTACCTTGACATCTATTATTAATTGGTTATCTTCAAACAATTTAAAGATAAACTTGACAAAAACTTATTTAATGAATTTTATACAAAGAAGTCACAATAATCTTAACGTTGGTATTGACTACTTCGGTACCAAAGTAGCTGAAGCAAGCTCTACCAAGTTTTTAGGGCTCAACATTGACAATAAATTAAATTGGAAACATCATATTGACATTATCTCTAAAAGGCTGAAACAGTTATCTTATGCTCTTTTTAAATGAAGTCAAGTATCTAATCTGTCAACCTTACTCACTGCTTATCACGGAAACGTATCTTCTACTTTAAGATATGGCATCATGTTCTGGGGGAACTCGACTGACAAACTCAAAATATTTAAAGCCCAAAAACGTTGCATAAGAGCAATTCGTGGTTTACGAAGACGGGACTCCTGCAAAAGTCATTTTATAACTACTTACATTTCCGTGTCTGTACATTTACGAAGTTGCAGTATTTGTTAAAAATAATCCCGACTTATTTGAAAATTTTGCAATTGGAAGCCGGTCTGAGGGCAGACTACGCACTGTGCCATGCAGAACAAAGTTGTTGCGTTCAAGTGTATTTGGCATGGCGCCTAAAATATATACCTAACAAAATTCCTAAAGTAGTTCGTGATTTGTCCAGAAACCAATTTAGTGCAAAACTTAATGCTTTTCTAATAGAAAAAGCTTATTATACAGTAAATGATTTTCTAAATGACCATATTGTTTGACATTTTTATACTTAATTGACTATGTATGTACCTATCTTGAATTGTTATTTAATGAAATTATCAATACCTTATTAATTTGCCATATTATGAAATTTACAGATTGTACTATTTTTTGACATTGCTTATTAAATGATTACCTTAACTTTATATTGACATTTAATCTCCTGCTGTACATTAATCTATCATTTAAATAAAATTTCATAATTAGACATTCATTAAAAATTATAAGTAATTACATTAAATATTTATTTATATAACTGCATGCTTTTTTATAATATAATAATGGTATATTGTATAAGCTAAAATATTAATTGTTTATTAAAATGTTTGTACGCCTAAAGTTACTTAGATAGATGTTTGGTTTTGGTATCCTACTATGAGAAATTAAAATTAAAAAAATGTGAAATATTACGAATATTTCACATTTTTAAATGATGTTTTTACCGATATACCTTATTTAATTTAATATAATAATAGCCTACCAATAAAGTGAAGTATCTTTTTTAAAATCATACATTTAAAATTTTTATGATTTTGTTGCTATTATTTTTCTATAAATATTTTAAAACTACTATAAAACGCTGCGCGAAAATCAGTCCGCCGCGAGGCTTTCTAGAGTGTGGTCACGTCGCTCATTAAATATTTATAGAAAAATAATAGCAACAAAATCATAAAAATTTTATATGTATGATTTTAAAAAAGATGCTCCACTTTATTAGTAGGCTATTATTATATTAAATTAAATAAGGTATATCGGTAAAAACATCATTTAAAAATGTGAAATATTCGTAATATTTCACATTTTTTTAATTTTAATTTCTCATAGTAGGATACCAAAACCAAACATCTATCTAAGTAAGTTTTTAGCCAAGGATCTCATCAGTAGGTTATATTTTTTTCTTAATTAGATATGTCAGTATTTTCTATTATTTTGAGCTTCGAAACTGATGCTGAAAGGGAAATTATGAAAACCTCTCACAAGTTATCTTGATAGAACGCGTACATACTATATTAATCGAAATATTTTATAGTCAAACTATTTGGACACTAAAATTTCCTAAAATTATTAGTAAATAACATATACTATAAGATAACTGGTTCATGATATAAACGGGTTTGAAAAGTACTGTTTCTGCGCATTTTAGGAATAAACGCTCTTAACAATTTTTTGGTCCGTTCCTATACAACAGATTAAATTAAATGTTTAGGTAATTTTCACGCTCTTAACTACAATAATTGCAAACAATCTATTAAATTTCAACGTCAATGTCTATCCTACGATGATACAGAGAAGCTATTAGATTTTGGACCCGCTAGTACAATACTGATTTTTGTCATATAAAAAAACAGTTGAAAGTGGAATTCCATATTTGATTAAATAATTATTTTCCATTAAGTACCTACATTAAAACGAACTTCATCAAGATTTGCAGTAAGAAGGTATGTACGTACATATATACCTATATAACATACGTTTATAAATACAAGGAAGGCACAGCTATAGTTTACCTATGTAGACCTCTATGAGAAAACAATTCTGTACCTATGTGTTGTGCAGGATGGTAGATAATGATTATAACGCTGATATCGAAAGTACTTTGATAGAGGACTTTAATGAATCCTGCGCACGAACATCACTCATTTTATTATTTGGATCTCGCTCCATCCATTCCCTCGTACATTGTATACATAATGCAACCGAAGGGGCCGGTACGGAGTAGGTGCGTAGGTACATGTATCTTCAGCATTCCGTCCGCTGTATTGACGTGCACTAAATTGCATTACATATTTTCTTTATTGTACAATAAAGAAAATATGTATATATATCACCACAGATTAGCGTGTTTTAATAATATATAAATCGACTTCAAATTCCGCAGTAAAAAAATGGGTTCAAAACTTAGTTTTAAAAAAATAGAATAATCGAAATCGATTGGCCTGATAGTGAGTTATTCCTCCATTTCCCAACTGCAGTAAGTTTGAGCACCTACAATATACATGCACTCCCCAAGAGGTGTCGCACTTAGATAGTACCTATAATAAATTAACCTATTCAAAAATAACTTAGAACTAAAAAGATAACAGAAAGTACTTTAATCTAATATTTTTATGAGACAAGATAATGCATGTGCCTGAACTACAAACAGGTTTCAAACCTGTTTTTCAGGCCAAGAAAGTGCTGACAATAAATAAAATAATCAAATCCAATAGACTCTATTAATTTTATAAACAATGCATTATGTTAAAGTTACTTATGGTAATAGGTATAATAGGTATCTATATATGTATATATAAGTAGGTATATTATATAGGTAAAGTCATTTAATACAGGATATTAACCATGTTTTGATTTTTGAGTTTTCCAATATTTCGGCACAGTTTCATGCGCCATGATCACGGAATAACTTGAAAAAAAAACAAATCATGGTAAATATCCTGTTTTAAACGACTTTAGTGTTAATAACCATGATGGTACCTACTATCTGCGTGCGACACCTCTTCTATAGTATACAACGACGTAGCGAGTGGTATCTACCTATATCTCATCAGTACTATCTGCGTGCGACACCTCTTCTATAGTATACAACGACGTAGCGAGTGGTATCTACCTATATCTCATCAGTACTATCTGCGTGCGACACCTCTTCTATAGTATACAACGACGTAGCGAGTGGTATCTACCTATATCTCATCAGTACTATCTGCGTGCGACACCTCTTCTATAGTATACAACGACGTAGCGAGTGGTATCTACCTATATCTCATCAGTACTATCTGCGTGCGACACCTCTTCTATAGTATACAACGACGTAGCGAGTGGTATCTACCTATATCTCATCAGTACTATCTGCGTGCGACACCTCTTCTATAGTATACAACGACGTAGCGAGTGGTATCTACCTATATCTCATCAGTACTATCTGCGTGCGACACCTCTTCTATAGTATACAACGACGTAGCGAGTGGTATCTACCTATATCTCATCAGTACTATCTGCGTGCGACACCTCTTCTATAGTATACAACGACGTAGCGAGTGGTATCTACCTATATCTCATCAGTACTATCTGCGTGCGACACCTCTTCTATAGTATACAACGACGTAGCGAGTGGTATCTACCTATATCTCATCAGTACTATCTGCGTGCGACACCTCTTCTATAGTATACAACGACGTAGCGAGTGGTATCTACCTATATCTCATCAGAAGCCTAAGATTTGTTCGTCTAATGCGAAAGTTTGTGAGGATGTATGTACCTATGTTTGTTGCTCTTTCACGCAAAAACGGAATGGATTTTGATGAAAGTTCACAATAATACAGCTCACATATCAGAATAACACATAGGCTACAATTCATAAATATACAATATATATTCACCACGCGGGTGAAACCGCGGGGCGCAGCTAGTACGTCTATATTATATGGCATTCATCAAGGTAGAGTCTAGATTTAGCGTGGGTTTCCTACGGCGAGGGTTGTTGTATGACATACATTTCGTTTCAACAAAACTGTCTTTTGTCAATGTTCATGAAACCTGTACGCGGCGTTTCTCCGCTTCAGCGCAGCCCTTAACCAGGCTTGACTTTCAAAGACAAGTCCCGTTTGATCAGCGTAACAAAACAAATAGCAGTCTAGCTTTAAGTTGCACCGATACAGATCATTAACTAATACTAAACAAAGGAAAAAGCCATAAGATGCCTGAATGCCTGTGGAACGGTAAATGTCACCAGGTCCCCTGGACTACCTACTTACTGATTCCTCATATTTGGTGGTGTGCTAATCGGGAATATTCAGGTGCATATACAAAATACGACTTACTTTGACATCAAAATATATTTTTCCTCGATAAATCTGTCTGAGATTCCATCGTATCGAACCGCGCAAACATTCATATAGTCAGTATTTCATCCTCGTCAGTATTAAACATTCCGATTGGGTTTAGTTGTGATATAATATATACCTAGAGGCATAAATGAAGTGTAGGATTCCTGGTAAGTTCATTTAGTTTTTTGTGCTATTTATTTATTTTCCGAATTGTTTGTCAGGTTTTTTAAATATTGTTTTGTTATTCCTCTATACTATATCATGTTTAATTTTTTAAAGTAATAAATTACAATTATAAATACATACAGTCGTGGTCAACTAATTAGGGACAATCTCTAGTTAAGCCAAATTGTAATTTTTTTTTCAACGAGTCTTTAAAATATTCCATATGTTTTACATGTAGTATGTTAGTCATTGATGTGCCCGATTATACAAACAATAAGCTGATAGAATTATCATAGTGCTATTTGTTCAAATAATGCTGGCTGGCCATTTAATTAGGGACACTGAGATATTGCGTTCTATATTCAAAATTTGAATCTCAATACTTTTTTACTTCTTCTCTTATTGTTTCGTGGTAGTTTTGGCGGCAATCCCGATTTTTATTTTAAGTTTTGAAAAATATTTTGAAGAAAAATGGGCAAAAATAAAAGTTGCGATCCAACACTACGAAAAAATATCAGGAAGTTTGTTGTCGAGCATGGTTGGCCATACCGAAGGATAGCATTTAAATTGTTCAAAAACTATGGTATACAATGCAGTGCAACATGTCAGACGCAATAACACAGCTTTAAATGTGCCCAGAACAAAAAGATCGAGAAAAACAACTCCACAAGAAGATAGAATGATAACCAGGTTAGCTAAGAAAGATCCGTTTCTAGGCTCTATTTTAATGAAACACTTCGTGTTTGGGACAGACGAAAGAGCTGGTGTCTCAGCGAGGACCGTTCGACGACGTCTGGTAGAAGCAGGGTTGTTCGGAAGAGTGGCTCGCAAAGTACCGTTGTTGAAGAAAGGACATAGAAATGCTCGTTTGGCGTTTGCACGTAAATATGGACATTGGACCTACGCCCAATGGCAACATGTATTATTCTCTGACGAGACCAAGGTTCATTTGATTTCTTCAGATGGAAGGCAATACGTACGGCGTCCAGTAAAAGCGGAAATGAATCCAAGATTCACAAAAAAGCAGGTAAAACATGGCGGTGGAAACATTAAAATATGGGGTTCATTTTCTGGACGTGGAGTGGGACCTGTGAGGAAAGTTCAGGGTAACTTAGACCAACATCAATACAAGGCAATATTGGAGGAAACGATGCTTCCCTATGCTGAGGAGCATCTCCCTATTATATGGACGTTTCAGCATGATAACGACCCGAAACATACCGCCCGTTCAGTCAAGCCGTTTCTTACCACTCAGTCAGTATCGGTGCTAGATTGGCCAGCAAATAGCCCGGACCTTAACCCAATCGAGCACCTTTGGCACGAAATCAAGAAAAAAGTTGCCACTTATCGTAGCACAACTTTAGGTGAACTTAATGAAGCTTTTTGTGAGGCATGGGCAAACATTCCTGTCGAAACATGCCAGAAACTGATAATGTCTATGCCTCATCGGTGTCAAGCGGTAATTACTAACAAAGGTTTTGCTACTGGGTACTGTTTTTACACGTAATAAAATGGAGCTGTTAAAGATATTATAATACTGCAGATTATTAGTTTTGTTTAACTCTATTTTTCATTATAGTTTACTGTCCTTAATTAAATGTCCAGCTACAGAATTATACCTTAAAATTGAATACATGTTCAACCTTTGATATTAAATACTTTTTTCTATTTATTTATTCTTTTATTTATAGCCATTTATAGCATAATAATCGGACCAAATTATGCAAATAATAGGTGCTGAGAAATCAATAGGGTTTTATATTTATATGTACATAACCGGTTATTGCTCTTCACTATCTTGAAAGTCCCTAATTAGTTGACCACGACTGTATGTGATGATATTCATATAATAAATAAATAATGCTGGACAATCCACACAGCATCATCTAGCCCCAAGCTAAGCAAAGCTTGTGTTATGGCACTAGGTGACTGATATAGGTACTTAGGTATTACAATACATTACATAGATAGATATTTTTTATATATTAATATGTTTGATCCGGGAGTTCTGGTCGTTATCACACAAACAACTGTTAGCAAAAGCCCCAAATTTAGATTAATTACAATATTCAATAAACTACCTGAAATGCTAAAATGCGAACCAAAACATAATATATTTATGAAACACTTGAAAACTTTATTATTACAAAAATGCTACCATTCAATCCACGAACTTTTCTCCGATGACAATATAAAACAAAAAGCCGAAAGTTGACATACTACAGATTAATAGACCACCTACAGATTAAATGAGTAAGTACCTACTCGTACCTACGCCGGTGCCGGTGCCTCGCCGGTGCCGGTGCCGGTGCCTCGCCTACCTAACCACGACGTTAACTGTTTTATTCTGTTTATCAGTATGTGCACTTTAAACATAGGTACTACCTACTGGTTTAAGACAAAGCTTTAGCATGACCTCCCTAGACAGATCAAATAATTCATATAATCTCACTATTTCTTACCTGACATTAATTTGCGTTTCTTTAATTAGATTAAAAACTTATTCTCATACTATACAATTATTATTTAATTTAACTAGTTATTTCAAAATGACATGCCTATATTAATTAATGTTATAAATAAGATAGTTTATAATTGAGCTAACACTTAACAAGCAAGCCCCACGAGCTCGCCGGATGCAAGATGCTTATGTTACTTGGAAAAAAATAATACTTATTTTTCTATGGCGGGTTCGATTCCCGGTTCATACATGCGATTATTCAAAAATCTTTGAATGCAGTTTAAATTGTTTTTAAAATCAAAATGAAGTCTTCTTTCAGTAAAATTGTCTATCTACATATTGAAGGTACTTTCCCTCCATGTGGCATGGCTGTGGGACGCCCTGTTTACTAACTTAGTATTTTTTATTTATTTATTTAAATGCACATAACATAAAGACAAAATATACAGAACTTGAATAATTATGGGTTTAAAACTTGATCATTTCACAAATGATGTGCATTCTGAGAATCATAAGAACAAAACGTGTACCTAAACGTATACAGGCAAAACGTGTACCTAAACGTATGCAGGCAAAACGTGTACCTAAACGTATGCAGGCAAAACGTGTACCTAAACGTATGCAGGCAAAACGTATGAAAATACAAGCTTGATATATAATAAATGGATACTCTATAACATTTTTAGAATTCAGCCAAGTGATTGTAGAAACCATTCAATACCTAGGTACTGGCAAACGATGGAGATCTGTAAACATATATTACTAGGGTTAGTTTTACCTAATACTAGAAATTAAAACTAAATTAAATTAAATCACTCTCCATGAAACATTTCCACAAGGAGAGGTGATTCTACCATATTCTATTATATAAAGTTTAAATCCCTACTACTTAAGTTGTTTTGTATTTTTAATGTGTTTTCCTTTTTTTTGTAATTGTTTATTTTGGTGTGTGGCTATAAATAAATTCTTTATTCTACCTGCTATAGTGTTTAGGAGGGACGCGGTCTTTTTACGGAGGATGGCAGCAAAGCCATCCGTCTGATATCCCGCAAACATTCCCGACGCACTGCAAAATCGAGGCAGTCCCAACATCATCTTAGCCTACATAGATAGATAGAAAATACTTTATTATACCACAGAAAACAATAAGTACAGGAATGAACAATAGAATAAAGGAAGTAGGTATAAAGGGTGGCCTTATCGCCGAGAGCGATCTCTTCCAGGCAACCTTAGGAAGGACTGGACATGAAGGAACAAAATAGACGGTGGTACTTAATAAATATATAGATAAAATACAAATACCTACACTACATACCATAATACCTACATAACAAACATTATAACAGACTTACATAGACACAAGATAGAGCTATCAATGTTTTCATATGGATAAATAATGCTGATGCAGCAGGTTTTTGAAGATAGGGAGTGATTTTGCACGTCTGATGTCCAGAGGGAGAGCATTCCATAGACGGGTAGCTTGTACAGTGAAAGATTTGTCATAGAATGAGGTGGTGTGAGCAGGGACTTATAAGATGAGGGTTTCAGAGGAACGCAGAGAGAGTGAGAGTTTGAGAGGAATTCGAAGCGCTCCTTGAGATAGAAAGGGCTTGACGGATAGAACAAAATACTGTACAAGAGAGATAGTATATGTATGTGAGTATTCATGCGAAGTCGGATGGGCAGTCACTTGCGTTTTGCGCGAAATTCGGAAACGTGGTCATATTTGCGAAGGCCAAATATGAACTTAATACTGAAACTTTGGAGACTTGTTTAATGCCCAGCATCCTAAGTATTGTTGTACTGCACACGGAGGGTCTTCAGCGTCTACATTCACTTCGCCTGACATGTACTGCACACGGAGGGTCTTCAACGTCAGCATTCACTTCGCCTGACATGTACTGCACACGGAGGGTCTTCAGCGTCTACATTCACTTCGCCTGACATGTACTCCTACCTATGTATATGTATATAGATGGATTGCTGACGATGACGGGATGATTCATTTGGAGGTTTTTTCAATACTAAAAATAACGAAAAAACTAATTTAATGGATTATCTTTATTGCTATACAAAATAACCATTCCTAACATTATTTTTTATATATATATTTTTCGATTGTCGTCCGTAACTGCGGTTAACGTGCTCCATTATGAGATTACAATAGTCGATGGCGCGTCCATACAATGACACCATAATTAGGATTTATGTCACTCTTATCCTGCTAATATTATAAACGTGAAAGTTTGTGAGGATGTTTGTTGCTCTTTTACGCAAAGACTACCTACTGAATTGATTATGATGAAACTTCACAATAATATAGCTTACATATCTGAATAACACATAGGCTACAATTTATAAAGATGTTGTACATTACAAACACTTCCAAACCACATGTCTCATGTGAAATGTGCAAGCCAGAAAACACCATAATGTACAGTTATAATTAACTGTACATTAATTAACTCAACTTTAGAATATACCTAATTACTACTAATTACTGATCGTACGTACCGAATTTATATGTAATTTTAAATTTTATTTATTTATAAATCTAGGAGCTGGGCGTTGACATTACCACACAGTTTGTAAAGCTTCGGTCGTGTCATCGTTTCAATATGTATGTATATATGATCCTATGTAAACATGTTCTGAATAAAGATTTTTATTATTTACTAGCTGCGCCCCGCGGCTTCACCCGCGTGGAAAAAAAATCTGCGCAATTTTACCATGTTTTCTCATTAAGTTTAAACGTTTAAACCTTCCCTGGACTACGACAAACATTTCAAAACCAAAATCAGCTAAATTGGCCCAGCCGTTGTCGAGTTTTAGCGAGACTAACAGAGACTAACGAACACCAATACATTTTTATAAGTATACTAGCTGCGCCCCGCGGCTTCGCCCGTGGAAATTTCTGCGCAATTTTGCCATATTTATCACCGTATAAACCTTCCCTGGACTAAGACAAACATTTCGAAACCAAAATCAGCTAAATCGGCCCAGCCGTTCTCGAGTTTTAGCGAGACTAACGAACAGCAATTGATTTTTATATATAAGAAGATTACATATTTATTATCAAGTTGTAATGTTTTTAAAGATCTAAACATACATAGGGACATAGGGACAGACAGACAGCGGGTAGCGACTTTGTTTTATACTATGTAGTGATACATACATACATACCTACATACTTCAATTAAAATAATCTCTAAAATAATTCCAACACGAACATAGTTTTATAGGATTTTTCATAAAAAAATCTAAATATGTTGATGGCAAAATATTTAATAAGTTTTATGTTTTTTTTTATACTTTTCGATCAGTGACGACTTACTGAGAATACTCAAAATACAAACAATTAATTATAAACAAAAATAAATAAATAAATTACCTACACATGTTTCAGTATTTCTGCAAATATTCCTAGAAATCGGTGAACTCGGGTTATTGAAAGTAGAAAGTGTACACTCAACTAAATTCCTACGAGTACACATAGACTCACTACTACTACTAGGAGTACACATAGACTCACTACTACTACTAGGAGTACACATAGACTCACTACTAAACTGGAAAAAAGAATTGGACAATATTGAAAGCTCAATCGCTTCGGCATGCTATGTACCTATGCATAGGAACGTTACGCGGCGAGATATACAGCATTCATTGCAGAGAAACATTATCCAATGAAAAGATTACCAAAACAAGTCCCGATGCGTTCACTATGCGTTCCCGGTGCGGCACTGACTATAGCTATGTCTGGACTGCATTACTTGCAATGTTTACTTTATTTGGATGATATTATCATCATGGGACGTTGATCTACATAAACAAACTTAAAATTAAATCTATAAATAAAGTGTAACTTTTTACAAAAATAAATTTTATATTTAGGACATGTCGTAACTCCCGAAGGAATAAAACCAGATCAAAAAAAGATTTCAATAATACAAAATATGCTAGCTAAAAAGCTTAAAAGCTTTTGAAAAATTGAAAACAACTAGCAGTCCACCCTTATTACTTCTACCCCCATTTTACAAGCGACAACTACATCTTTGTGACTCAGCACAGCCGTAATATTTTTCGAAACGCATGTGCGGCGCAACACAACCGCTGTGTAGAGCGGCAGCACGAATTTTTTAGGACAAAAAAAAGATCGCAGTCGTCGAAAAAAAAATCGCAGTCAAAGTGTTAAAAAAAGACGCGTTCATCTGCTTTGATACGAAATACTACACTGCCACTGTCTTTACAGAAAATCGCCCATTAGGTACTATGAATGTCCTTTTGAATGCTATTTTCGGCGATTACATAGTTTAGTTTACACACGGATGCGTCAGGAATAGCTATAGGACGTGTTCTAACAAATAGAAATGCATTGCCGGTAGCTTGTGCAAGCCGACCTTTGAATAAAGCAGAGAAAAAATATCCAACCATAGAGAAGGAATTATTAGCAATCGTATTATATACGGCGGTCAAGTATTTTCGACCATATTTATATGGACGTGGGTAATTTTTAAATGATTACAGCCTGCAGGCGCTTTAGCTAGAATTGAGATTACTAGTGACGAACTAAAAAACAAGACACGAAATATTATGTCAGATAATGACTAGAGCACAAAAGAGACGAATAGAATAGCAAAAACAGGTAAATGAGTCTGTTCACAGGGATTCCAGCCATGATAGGCCAACCATGGTAGACATTTCTAAAAAACTAAAAATTTGCCTTAAGACTCGTGTAAAGAGTATTTCAAGTATGACAGTGCCTAGCATTTACGTTCACGTACTTATCATGTTTCTTTCCAAATATCCGCACGAGTACGAAACACCTGACAAAAATAGGGAGCGCGTCAATAGCAGAAACAAATACATAAAAAATAAAATATCCCCTACACTGAATATTATGCGACACTCGACAAGGTACCAAGCTACTAGAATTTTTAATAAATTGCCTCTCGAAATAAAAGAAGTCATACATAGAAGAACACTAAAAAATAAACTAAAATGTTATCTTTTGGAAAAGTGTATCTACCTACTCCATTGCCGAACTATGAGCTTGATTATATAATATATAAACTTGTGTATGTGATGATATCGTTCAGTCATTTCATTGAATGAGATACTTTTTTCTCTCTCTTAGTTAATATAATTTATTTTTAAGTTTTTGCACACAATGTATATTATTTTATGGAATAAATAAATATGAATATTAAGTTCTAGATTTGTAGCCCGCTAGGTACCTCATTGAAACGGTGGTTTGTAATGACACGATTTGTTGTAGGTACTCAATATCAAAACGAAAAAAATTAATAACTGGAAACGAGTTTCAGGGTTTTTCAAAACTATATAGAATACTAGTTTAAAGCTTTAGTATTTTTTATTAACATCTTGTTTCAGGAATTTCCAACTTTTACCGGGTTTAAGCTGATTTCGACAAGTTTTTTTACTCTTCAGTCACCCACCCTTCAATCACTCACAATAAATTAATTTTATTCATTAATTGTTTTTAATGTATAATGATTAATTTCATCTCGTATCATTTTACTATCTACCAACTACCGTTTGCCACCCTTGGGTCACGGCTTGTTGTAAACATGACTACATATACTTGTAGTACAGTACAGCAGTAGAAAATATAACGGCCAAGTGCGAGTCGGGCTCGCCCACGAGGGGTTCCGTACCATTATCTATAGAAACGGATTTGTTGTTATAGCGGCCACAGCAATACATAATCTGTGAACATTTCTAACTGTCACGGTTCATGAGATACAGCCTGGTGGCAGACGGACAGACAGACGGACGGACTGACAGCGGAGTCTTAGTAATAGGGTCCCGTTTTACACGCCTGTCCTGTCTAAATGATTTCGTCAACTGAGTGTTTGAATGTTGGTGAATAGAATGTGCCGAGACGAGAGCCCGCGCCGGTAGTTCTGTTTGTTCTCGGGCACATCCTGTTGGAACCAGACGCTGACTTACACGAGATCGTAGAGTAATGGTTCGGTTGTTGCAGAGGCGCGTGTGCCGTGAGGGCGGCACGGCGATGGCGCGGCGGGCGCCGCGATGGCGCTGAGCTGCGGCGAGGTGATGTACGGCGCCTACTACCCCTACCTGTACGGGCGCGGCGCCGCGCGCTCCTTCCACCACGCGCCGCACTTCCAGTACGACCGGGTGAGTGACTGTGACGTGACGCCGCATAGCCATAGTTAGTGCTTGGTGAGTGACTGAGTGCGGTGGTGTGTTACAGCTGAACGTGCAGAGCGGTGGCGGTGGCGGTGGCGGTGGCGGCGAGGCGTACGGTGCGGGGGGCGGCGGCGGGGGCGCGCTCAGCTCGGGTTCGGCGTCGTCGGGCGCGCACTCCCCCGCCTCCCCTCCGCACGCGCACCTGCACGTGCCCGCCGCCCGCCTGCGCGCCAAGGAGGAGGACCTCTCCGCGCACTCGCGGCACAGCAACGATGGTGAGTGCGGCGGCGGCGCGGCGTCGCCTCGGGCGCGGCGCGGCGCGGTGCTGATGGCGAATGTGCTTGCAGGCGGCGGCTCCTCCGAGTCGGAGGGCGAGTGCGGGGCGGGCGGCGGCGGCGGGGGCGGCGCGGCGGGGGCTGGGCGCGGCGCGCGCGCGCAGTACGTCAGCGCCAACTGCGTCGTGTTCACGCACTACTCGGGCGACGTGGCCGCCGTCGTGGACGACCACTTCACTCGCGCGCTCGCGCTCGACAAGCACAAGGGTGAGTGACGACACACACACTACTCCCCCACACAACCGACCGACTGCGCCAGCTGGGATCGTGCGCTCGGGTGCTGCCCGGTAGCTGCCCCTCTCTCAGGTGACCTCTTTACGTTTCGTCGACTGCTCCCTCTTCTTCCCTCTCATGTCCACATCCATCTCATATCCTTATCAACGTTAGGTTCAACGGGCTACTGCTACGTACAATACAATATACCTACAAGTATTCGAAAACGATTCTCGTTCAAAGTCAAAGCCATTTATTTAGCCTAATGAAATAAAAAGGCATTTATTTCATTAGGCTTACAAAATATTTGCATTTTTTTTTATTAGGCATTTTAGTGATGAAATTGGCACGTTATTTGTTTATTTGTTTTTCTTCTGTAATTACCATATTATTATTGTAATCAGTTAATCTGCGCACTACAAGCACAAACTGTGTTAGCTTCATTTACTCATATTTTTTTAGAAATATAATTAGAAATAGTTTATTCATAGTTTAAATGTACTATTAATTGTAGCATAAGCTTTTTGTTTCCCAAATATATAACAATAAAATAAGCACTTAGACAAGTCAAACTTTATAAGTTTATACTATACATTGTTATCAAATGAAATTATTTTACTGTTAACTTCCATTTTTTGTCCACTAGTGGAAGAAGAGAAAAAGAAACCACTAGTATGTACATCTCTTATATGTCTAATACATGGTTATTAATTAAGTCTAAATATACAAATGTGATTCGATACATGTCAATATTTAAGTAAAGCTATGCACAAAAACAATTTACTTAAGTACATACTATTGTCGGTGCGAAACTGAGCGACATCTGGCCAAGCATTAACATCATTGAGATAATCATTTATGGAGTAGAAAGCCTTCTTGATGAGATTTAGTTTTATGTAATTTTTAAATTTACGAATAGGGAGCTCAGTTGCTTCAGATGGAAGCTTATTATAGAAGCGCACGCTATTTCCCATAAATGATTTCCCTAGCTTGTGTAATCTAAATGATGGGATGTGTAACTTGTTCTTGTTTCTTGTATTTCTATTGTGAACATCACATTTTTTCATAAGGCTATCCTTATTTTTGTGGGTACCTATACATTAAATTTTCATAGATGTATTGCGATATTACAGTCAGAATATTAATGTTTTTAAATAATTCCCTCAAAGAATCTCGTGGCTTTAATTTATAAATAGCGCGTACCGCCCTTTTTTGAAGAACAAATATGGTTTGGAAGTCAGCTGCCTGTCCCCAAAGCAAAATACCATAAAATATGACATAATACTTACTATGGAAGTAACCGAAATAAACTAACCTAGCTGTATCTTCATCTATATTTATTTACCTTATAATGGACTGACTACAATGAATACAGTATAATGCTTCACCGGTGCGAGGTCGCGTCGGAGGGAGCCAAGCAAACCATACAAAAGATTTGAACGCGCACTCTCTCGCTTAAACCGTCTTGTTTAGTGAGACGTTTGTGAGTTAGGGGCGTCCATTCATTATATTATGATCCCCCCCCCCCCACTCTCCTCTTGGTGAGATGATATTTTGCTCCCCGTTTCCTCACGTGAGATTATCCAAAAAGCGTATTTTTATGTAATGTTTGTACAGAAGGAAGGCAGGTGCGCGTTTAAATCTTTCGTATGAGATCTTCGAGTAGAGACGAGAACTCTTAAGAGTTGAAAGCAAAAGACATTATCTGTATCGAATAATAAGGAAGTTCATGCGGCAGCAGACGGTAGACAAGCATGTGGCGATGTGTTCGCAGGTGGTTGTGCATACATCTAGGTACTTGGAATCTGAGCTCGGAGTGGTTCGGATCAGTCTCGTTGGGTTAGCTTCCAGTTCATTAAAATGCATGAACCGGTCATTGCTGCGTACCGGGAAGCGCGAGTAAAAACTAGCAACGCGCCGCCGCCGGCCGGCCGCGCCGCGCTGCCGTCCGCGCCGCCCGCGCCGCGCACAATCAGGAGCCACGTAATTAGTAGCCCTCCCCCTCCCACTCCCCGCGCCGCAGGTACTCTCCCTCCCACAGTCCCGCCGCGGACGCTTCATTTGCTATTGTGAAGCGCCACGTTATCTACCGACAATGAGGTCCGTTATTGACTCCGCTCGCACTACAGTAACCTAGTCGAGATTATGCTATCGTAGCGAGAGTAAGCAAGCTTTCACTGGTGGACAAAGAATTGAAGTGAACTATAAAATAATTTTAATAGATAATAATGAATAGTATAAAATAAGATCTGTCTAAGTGCTTATTTGTAAGCTTAAAGAAATAAAAACTTTTCATTTTCATTTCCTTGAAGGACTTCTACCACACATCTAAGGTTTTGGCAAACTGTCATGTAGCGGCTGAGAGTGCACAGCGCCCTAGTGCATCGCTGCGGGGGGGGGGGGGCATGCGGTGACGAGCGAGCGCATGACGCAACGGCTCGCAACCGGTTCGTTTGGCCGAGAACTAGTTGTGGTCAATATGTGTGTCGCGGCTCGGCCGGGGCCGGGCATTAGTACGCGGCCGCGATTAGATCGCAAAAACGAGGGCCATTACCAAAAGGATTCCCAAAAGGAGCCGCGTGACAAAAACGCATAGCGCTGCCATACTCGCGGGCGCGCTTTGTGCCGGCCCCCGCCGCGCATTCCTGTACCAGTCCTCTCGGTCCAAGGCCGCCGGTCGGTCCCGCAACTTGTTAACAGGAACACTAATGGTGGTGGTGTGTCCACAGAGAGCGTGCCGATGGTGTCCCGCAACCTGCCCGCGTCCTTCTTCAACGCGGCGCTGGTGGGCGGGGGAGGGGCAGGGTGCGGCGGCGCGGGGGTGGACGTGTACGAGTACGACCCCTGGCAGGCGCACTACGGGGGCTACGGGCACGCGGCGCACCGGCACGCTGCCGAGTACCACGCGGCGGCGGCGGCGGCCACTCACCACAATATGGCGGCGGCCGGGTACGGCGGCCTGCTGCTGCCGCGCTCCATGCACCACCAGTACAAGCCGGTGGAGTGGCCGCAGCACCACGCGCCGCTCGACCCCGCCGCCTGCGCCTCCTACTCCTACCCGCCCGTGCACGGTCAGTACTCTTCTCTACCCGCGCGCCTGTTGCCTGCCTGCCCCGAGATCTACTCCACGCACGCAGACCGCACTAACACAACTACTACACTACGTAACAGTGAGTACACACATGACGTGAGACCTGACTGTACTCGAACAAGTCCATCGAGCTCCTCTACAGTCGAGTACAGCTTCAATCCCGGCTCGAGTTGTGTTTCCTGTTTACAAACGCAGTGAGTATCAAAGGCATTCTTATATTTGTAGGATTTAATTAATTAATTGAAAGTGAACATAGAGCTCAGCAGAGTTGAAAGAACGCGATAAATAACGTGTAGGTGGGTAGGTAGGTAGCTAGGCGGCGGCGGCGGTAGAAACTGCTCTATTTTCATTTTCAAAGAAATGTATTTCCTTTGGAATGCGCATATATAATTTGTGATGATATGAATACACTGAGATACCTACAAGAAAGCATTCCTAGGCGGAGCTAGGTAGGTTCCCGCAGGCGCTGGCCACATGTGGGCCTCGGGGCCTGTGCATAGCACACTGCAGTAGGTACACGAGCGGTACACTGAGAGTATAATTATCTACCATAATACATACAATACCGATATCTGAAGGGATTAGTAGCAGTTCGTGCGTCGTCGTTTTGAAGTAAACAACCAAATAAGTCGCAGTACGTGCGTCCTGCTAAGAGGCGAAAAATAGTAGATTGTATTATAAGAAAGCAAAATAATATTGGAATACAGAGCGAAGTGAGGGATTCTAGAGTAGTATCTTTAGTAGAATCCTGAACGTAGCGAGGCATTCAAAGCACGTCGCCCGAAAATATATTTTGCGCCCGAGTGATACACTCTACTTTTCATACTTTTCAAGGCGCCTCATATTTTATTGTAATATTATTATTTAACATAACATAGAGTAACAACTAAATGGAAATTAAATAGTATATCTAATAATAAAACAAATAAAAACTTATATTTATATTTGAGGCATTTTCGCAATAATGAAAATTTATTGTTACAGTTTTATTAGGAATAGAGATTGTTGTAGAATTCATATTCTGCCTGTTTGAAATAATGATTGAATTTGGCTCATTTACTTTCAGGAGTTAATTTTATACTTTCACTGTCACGAAAAATAAGTTCCTCAAGAACTCATTTTTAAAACAAAACCATGAACTTCTAACAATCCGTGAAAATTTACGAAAAAAAATGATTTCTTTTTTTTATTCAGCCGGCGCGGCGCTGGGCCGTCGTCGTACCAGCCAGTCTTTATTCAAACAATATTTGCGTTCGATTCTTTGGCGCTGAACACTAAGATGTTCCAAATTCAAAAAGTGCGCGGCAAAGATAATAGGCTTGTTTCCACTAAGAATAAATCAGATGGCTTAGAGTTTCTAATATTAACCATGATAATTATGTATAATATATATAATTATGTAAACAAAAAAACTACTTTTTATTAAAATATTAAAAAATAAATATAAGATATAAATATTTATTTATTTATTATATTTATTTTTGGAAAATAAAATCGACAAAATGAGGCATTTAATCACGTGACATTAAACAACAATCAGAGAAGCGCATGGTAGCGTGACGTCACACCTCGCGAAACGCCGCCATGTTGTAGCTGTCATTTTCGTATAAAGTGAACAGGTTGTTTCGCGAGTAGTGACGTCATTCAAGACACCATGACAGTCTTGGCCTTTTTCGCGATCAATTTCAAGTTCATTTCTAAAAACTCAAAATACTAATGTAAAATATTTTTCTTGAAATAATATATTTTTGGGCTGAAATAGATGCTAAGCTATAGTTTTAAACTAATTTCCAAATTTTCTCAACTAGCCTATTGTGGCGCTCTTATAAAGAGGATTAAAAACTCATTACTGTCCGCTAAAGTTTATTATAGAAAACACCACCGTTGAGTGCACTTATCTAAAGGCGAACCAAGTCGTCCTTCTCGAATAGATGGGATGAAAAAACCTATGGTCGCTTTCCGTGCGTCGAGATCAATACAACTTTGTACAACTAAGTTTTAACCATAGCGCAGCAAAACGTTTACAAGTCTCATTATACATATTTATTCGAGGACCTATCATTGATTGAGGAATAAAAAATATTTGAAAAACTTACAACATATAATATCAAGCAAGGTACCTGCCACCTACATCAGTCAATATTATGTTTTCAGTATGTCCGGCGCTTCACTTGTTCCGGGCGAAGGAACCTAGTTTTATACAGTTTTAGGATTCTTTGGCGATGGCGATACAGGACAGGGAGCTCTATTTGGAACAGAAGCAACCAGATGTGTTCCGTTCCGGCATCCTATAGAGGAGGAAGTCTCATCCTCTATGATGTTAGGTCGGGCGGCGCGGGGCGGCGCGGGGCGGGCAGGCGGCGGCGGCGGCGCGGCGGCTCGCGGCGGGTTCTAATGACGACGATTAAAATTAATTTGCGCAGCCTTCCCTCGCAAATTAAATTCTTGTCTCTGGTCTCTCCTCTCCCCCTGCTCCCCGCGCCCCGCGCCCGCCACCGGCGCCCCTTGTCTCAGCGATAGCAACCCTCCACTTGATTGATAACATTTCCGGAACTTAATGTCGGGGTACGCCGCGCCACGCTCCCCGCGCCCCGCGCCCCGCGCCCCGCGCGCTCGGCATTCTTTACTTATAGGAATACATTAATTGTGTTAAATATACATATTTACGGAGCGTCGGAGAGACACCACAAATAGACGGTCAGAAAAAATGAAAACCTGGACTTGTTGTTTAGTTAGCAACCGTCGCCTCTGCTCCGCGCCCGCCCTCGCCCCGCGCACTCGGACAGCACCCACTGCTAGTGGTGGCTGTAGATTGTACTGATGAGTGGAGTGACCGGGACCCTCCGCGTGCCTCGGGGGCGGGGCGGGGCGGGGCACAGGGGTCGCGCTATAGTGACACATACCACGCGTGACGTCACGCACGCCATCGTGCCGCACCGCACGCACCGCGTTTGACGTCGCCCGCGCCACTCTCTGACACCAGAGGCCTTAGTTTACGCAGTTTCCAGAACCCAGAACAACATTACTTACGTACTTACAGTAGTAATAAGTAGTAGGTACGCGGCCTCCTATTTTTTGTTAAATAATCTAGAGGACATGACTTACGTACTTACGAGTACACACAATATCTAGTTACATCAATACTATCTATCTACATATGTAATAGAATGTATCAGTTATCTATCAGCAGCTCAGCTTAAGCCGGGGCTAGGGGGATATAAAATTTAATAGCTGTTCCTCATGTCCATGAACTCACTCGGCCCATACCGTGGCGGGCCTTGGGGAGGCTGGCGGGGCCGCCCGGAGACAACGGCACAGAGGCCCTGTCTGAGAGTTAATGTAAAGGCGAGGCGAAGATAGAGTTAAATAGACTCGAGTTGTGATCCGTTCTGTAATCTCTTTCTTGGAGGGAGTCCATACTGCGGCCGCGTCTCGCGCATCCTGTACTCACACTCAGATAAATATAGTGAGGAGGAGACACTCTACACTAGATCCTGTGGGTCGCGTGCTACACCGGTACAGTACCTACCTACAGTCCGTACGGTGCGTCCGGCGGGGCGAGGGGCAGCCTACCCGGAGGGGGCGGTGCGGGGCGTGGCGCGGCCAATCACGGCGCGCTGACCGGGACCGCTCCCCTACCCCCCGCGCACCCGACCCCGCACACGGCACTCCATCACGCGCCCGCGGCGGCCGTTGACCACTCCGCTGCCCCCCCGCCACCACCGGGGAGCCGCGTCAGATCAACTGCTCGCCGCTGCCCTACAATGAGTGCCACTAACGACGAGTAGACGAGTAGCTATAGGTACTACCTCGCTACATTACAGCTAGGTACAGACTGGAATCCGTTTTTGCTCTATCATCACATCACATCACTAGTCAACTGAAAACTTAAACTAGGAGCGATTGTTTTTAGCTCCATGAATAGCATTAATAACCTTCCAGGGTTACGAGGGAGCTAAACCTGCACTTGCCGGAAATTAGTTTAAATTTGAATGTAGACGTTTAGCAGACAACAAGGCGGCCATAGGCGGCCATACCTATCGCTGCCTTGTTGTCTGCTAAGTACGTATAAAAATATTTAAGTATCTTTGTATGACATTGTATTGTATTATGAGTATCAGTTATCTAGTAGGTACCCTAAACACAAGCTCGCTTTGCTCAGGGCTAGATGATGCTGTGTGAATGGAATTGTCCCAATTTTCATTTATGTAATTATTCAATTGTTTTTATATGTCGTCGTTTCGTTTCGCTTATTTTTTATTTGAAATAAAGGTGTAGTGACACAGTTCATACATAACATACCTATAAGAACGCGGCGCGATCACGTGTTGTCGGTTGAATAGGTCTTAGGTCCGTCTCACCGCCTTGCGCCGCGCCGCCGCGTCCGTCCGGCCGGCCGCTCTCCGCCCGCTGCAGACCACTCATATAGTATTGTACTACGTACTCTACACATAGAGTTCAGTGAAAGTATTGATAGCTCCCGCCACACAGCACAGTTTGTGATCCACAGTAAAGAGTTATTAGTTCAAATAACGTAATGAACGAGAAGGGAATGTTCAGTTTCAGTAAATGTTCATATGTTCAATATTTGCGACACGGGTGCACCGACTAGAGGCACCCAGCGTGTGACATATTGGACTCTTGTTATTTTATTTGGAGAGCTAGTGTACACAGACGGAAGCAATAACACATTGAGTATTCAATCATTCAAGTCACCATTTCTTTTACACGAACTAGATAGGTACTTATAGATTGAATTAGAACACGCGGCAGCGTGTTCAAGCCAAGTTCAAGCAAAGGAACGCGCCGAGTGTATCATTACACGAACCACTTGGTGCCACTTTTGACCCTTCTATAACTCAAAACATCTTTAACGTAAACACATAAAACTACGTCTGTTTAGTTATATCCATAAGGACATGTAGAAGCCCAAATTTCATGAGGCTAGCTCAAACGGTTATAAAGATATGAAGGTCAAAAAGTCGTAAAAATTCACACTGACTGACTGACATATATATAGTACCTAAATCTAACCTACTTCCAGATGACCTAGAAGGATGAAATTTGGAATCCAGCTCGGTAATTGTGAGTAAACGTAGGAAAAAATCAAAAAATAAAAAAAAGTCAAAAAATAAGTAATGTTAGCGACGACGACCTTATGTCAATGGAATAAGGTTTAAATTAAAATAGATGCGCATTGCATAGAATAAGCAATAGTACTACGTCTCCGATTGCGCCATAGAATACAGTGTAGTTTTTAGGGACCGGTCCGTATAATACCTACCTAGCTATGTAACTATGTCGAAGCATTGCATAGAATAAGCAATAGTAGGTACTAACGTCTCCGATAGCGCCATAGAATACAGTGTATTTGTTAGGGTGCAGTGCAGTGACTTTGTAATAAGTGCGTAGTTGTATGTATTCGGTACAATAAACCGACACTTACCCCCATATCTTTAGTCATTACCTCGACTTCGATTCAAACTCTACTCAACCTCCAAATGCGTTTCGGTATGCTTGATCGTAAAAAAATCCTTCACTCGAAACAGCCTTCAAGAATTTTTTCATACGAGTGGAATAACGAACTGTCATCTCAAGGTACCTCGCTACCTACCTTGAATGCTCCTCGAAATAGTTTGTTGTTATTTACAATGGATTTTGGAGACTATCTCAATTACATTTACGACGATGAAACCTACAATTACCCATCGCGAAGGTATATAAGAGAGGTTGATATATAACCAAATTAACGACTAAGCATACCAAACTCGAGCATGTTTTGGAGGAATGCTCGAAACGCCCTTGAACAAGTTTGAGTGGAGAATTATTTGAGGTAATGACTAAAGATATGGGGGTAAGTGTTCTGAGGTTTACTTGATTAAGATAAGATGAACATTAAATCTCAATACCTGCCTAGTTTTCTTTACAAAAAGTAATGATATCCCACCAAAACATAAATGTAAAAAAGGAGAGCCAAGTTCAATACAAAAATTATGATTGGCTATGGGCTTCCCCGCAAAAAGAATGGAGATATAAATGAGTGCCAAGTCAAATCTATGTAGGTTAGATTTGACTTGGCCAGTTTTTATCAGAATTAAAACGTTGAATAACTTTATAAAATGACTGATGTAATGAAAACTGGCAAAGTCAAATCTAACCTACATAGATTTGACTTGGCACTCATTTATATCTCCATTCTTTTTGCGGGGAAGCCCATAGCCAATCATAATTTTTGTATTGAACTTGGCTCTCCTTTTTTACATTTATGTTTTGGTGGGATTTAATTTACTAAGACATAAGGTAAAACGCTTTAATGTTATCAACTTACGTAACACAATATATTACGAGTATTATGCGCTTCTTACAAACAGGTAAAAAGGACTTCATATTTCATATTTCATATTTATTTTATTGCATCATTGTGTACATTTGTAGGTCTTAGTATCTAGGTAATGTATAAGAAACACAATGGTACCCAAGCAGGGTGTGGCAATATACAGGGTTATTGGTAATTTGACGTATTCCCGTTAGGAGGTGATAGGGGTGACTATTTGCGATAATTTTCATCCCCATGTGTTTCAGGCAAAAGTGAACCATTTTTAAGTTATCATGATTTTTAGCTTTTTGTAAAAAAAGGCAAAAGTGCAACATCAAAAATTTCTTTAAAAAAAACTGTCTATTTAAATCTATTTTTTTCTTCTGATTTATAAAAACGAATAAACACTGGTTATTTATCAATATTAAAACAACAATTATCGCTCCAAATTTAATAATGCGAGATGAAAAACGATATTATTTCATTATTCATTGATATTTTTTTCCACTAAAATGCCTTAAAAACTAAAAAAAACGTTATGAAACTTGGCTTGCAGATTATTTCAAAAACATAACGGTTTTTTTAGCTCTCCAATAATGCATAAAAACTATGAACTTATTTCAAAGAAACTGAAAAAAACATCGTTACAAAGGAAGCAGGCGGAAATTCGTATACGAACTAAACCTAAGGTCGTTCTATAAAATTTCAATAAAACTAACTTAAAACAATACTCAATGTAAATAAAACGAAAAATACATATTTAAAATAAAATTTAGAACAGTTAAGTAGTAACAACATTAAACAAAATTAATAATAAGTAACAAATAGGACATTTTGTAATTTAGCCTAATTAAAGTTTCTTGCTCGAAGTGAAACGCAATAGCGCGTTTATAATTATTGTTTTGAGTTATTCCGCGGAAGAACACAAAACAAGAATTATAAACGCAGCATATGCGATGCGAAATTTGACTACTTCGGTAGTTAAGTCACAACTCAGAAAAATAATATAATGCTACTTTGCGAACGCAATAGGGGAAGTCAAAAACTTTAATTAGGCTAAATTACAAAATGTCTTGATTATTACTTATGATTGTTACTACTTTGTTGTTCTAAATTTTATTTTAAATATGTATCTTTCTACTTTACTTAACTTTTATTAGGCTAAATTACAAAATGTCTTAATTGTTACTTATTATTAATTTTGTTTATTGTTGTTAATACTTAACTAATTGCTTAATTTTATTCTAAATATGTATTTTTAGTTTTATTAACATTGGGTATTGTTTTAAGTTAGTTTTATAGAAATTTTATAGAACGACCTTAGGTTTAGTTCGTATACGAATTTCCGCCTGCTTCCTTTGTAACGATGTTTTTTTCAGTTTCTTTGAAATAAGTTCATAGTTGTTATGCATTATTGGAGAGCTAAAAAAACCGTTATGTTTTTGAAATAATCTGCAAGCCAAGTTTCATAACGTTTTTTTTAGTTTTTAAGGCATTTTAGTGGAAAAAAATATCAATGAATAATGAAATAATATCGTTTTTCATCTCGCATTTTTAAATTTGGAGAGATAATTGTTGTTTTAATATTGATAAATAACCAGTGTTTATTCGTTTTTATAAATCAGAAGAAAAAAATAGATTTAAATAGACAGTTTTTTTTAAATACATTTTTGATGTTGCACTTTTGACTTATTTTGAAAAAAGCTAAAAATCATGATATCTTAAAAATGGTTCACTTTTGCACGAAGCACATGGGGATGAAAATTATCGCAAATAGTCACCCCTATCACCTCCTAACGGGAATACGTCAAATTACCAATAACCCTGTATACTGTGAATGGAAGTGAGACGGGTTTCTAAAAAGCTCTGTTTAATAGATAAGAGAGAGTGGAAAATTTAAATTCAATCACATAGTTTTATTTAAGTCAATAATATAAGTATTAAGTTTTTTTTTATATAATGTATTTTAATAATTGTCATTTGTCATTAAAAAATTCATTTAAGTCATAATAGCATTTATTAATAAGATATTGTTTCAATTTTATTTGAAATGTTTTATCCTTTTCCTCGTCTTTTAGTTTATCGGGTATTTTATTATATATTTTTGATGCCATTGCATTTGGCCCACAACTTCGCATTTTTAGTTTTGAGTCAGGAAGTGTGATTTTATGTTTGTATCTAATCGGGTAACGTCGCGGTAGGTCAGCACTTTTTGGAAATATTGGGGGTACTTACGGGTGAATTTGCAACATTCAAATATGTAGATACTTGAAAGTGTTAGGATTTTAAGTTGGCGGAAGTGTTCTATGCAGCTCTCGGGGCACTTTATATTGACTATGATTCGTATACACGACTTTTGGAGAATGACTTCTAGCGTCGTTGTGTTGTGTGGCGTTGTGTTGGTCCATGGAAATGTTTTACTCAAGCAGAAGCGTTCGCTTCCCACAATTATGTATGTGTGTAATAATTATAAGAACTCGGTGTACTTACTAAGAATTTCGCGAAAACTGTCTCACAGTTTTCGGCGAAATTCTTTGTAGGGAAGGAAGGCCAGTGCCCACCAGTGGGACAGCGGTGGGCTAAACAAGGGCTCACTGGTAGCAGGGAATGAACAGTGTAATTAGTGATGTGTGGAGAATAACGTGCGTGTTTTTGCAGGGCTGGAGGCGCCGGTGCAGGACACCTCCAAGGATCTCTACTGGTTCTGAGCGGCGGCGGCGCCCCCACGGACGGTGCGGGCCCGCCCCGCCGGCCCCCAGTGACGGTGTGCACACGGACAGCGCGTGTGTGAACTATTCCAAAGACACTTGAAGCTGCGTCCAGCGGACACGGAGCGGAGCCTCTCTCGAGCGTGTCGCGCGGAACGTTTAACATTCAGTGAATTAATGTAATCCGTCAAATCAGGTCTTATTACCAGAATGGAGAAGTCCACTTGACGGAGCGGTTGTACTTTTTGCGGATTAACATGAATATGCGATGTGTCACCGCAGCGAGCACGGCGCGGTGCGGTGCGGTGCGGTGGTCGTACGTCAACATCTGGCAGCATGTGTTCGCGGCTGCGGTCGGCTGCGGTCGGCTGCACTCGCCACTGCCCGCTCGCCACGCTGTTGTGAACGAATCTTTTATTTAAATGTATATCAACTAGTCGATAGAGTTGGAAGTGATCCGTTATGATTGTGATTGATAGATACATTACGGAGAGAGGCCGCCCCGCTCCCCCCACTCCCCCTCCCCCACACTACAGTTCTGACATTATTCATGTAATAAGTATAGTTAAATGAGCATCCAGTCTGTTGCTCTAAATATTTAAAGAACGCAATACTTTTATTAAGTCTGTCCCAAACAGATGAGACCACGAAGTGTTTAAATCTCTTAAAATGTAATAAACCGCGCGCTACTCGATACCAGATGGATGGAACCCAGACCAGTAGTACTTATGGTAATGTTGGCCGGCACAAAAACTGGTCGTGCTCTCACACACGGACTGAGGCTTTATGCGAGGACGCGGCGCGTGCACACAGGCGCGGCGCGGGGCGGGGCGGGGCGGTTGTAGTGCACAAACACAAGGGGTGATGTGAGGCAGCCGGTGTACGTACAGTGTGGTGGAGCCCGAGACCAATAAGTCTAGGCGGTGGCGGCGCGACACTGGCCCCGCGCCGCGCCGCGCTGCAGCTCGTGCCCGACAGGGCTACTTGGTATGCGAAACTAAATGCGTTTAATCGATTCATGGTATTAACGTGACACAGGTCAGTAACTGATTTCATTAAACAAAAGTGAAAATAGTTTTCCAATAAGAAAAGGTTATAATAAATGACACCTCTGCAAAGATATCGTATGAAGCAACGAAGTGCAAAGCGCCGGGCGCGGGCCGAGCCGGGCGGCGCTAGTAGTATGTAAGTGTGTATATATTATATACAGCCGCGCCGTGGGTAGGTACTGTACGTGTAGATATAACTAGTTGTATGTAGGTAAGTGTACATTTAAATGTAGTTAGGCGTAATGTATGTAATGCGACACGCATTGTAGATAGCACACGCGCTGTGCGGCGCGGGCACGCGATGTGTTGTGGCACGGAGCGGGCACGCGTCGTGTTGTTGCAGTAGGCGGCTCACATCTCCGAGCTGACAGATGTTGTAAATGATTGTAAGAGGGACAGTTCGGTTCAGATTCGGCCGAGTTTAGCAAAACAAAGCAACGTGTGTGGAATGTCTGCTGCGGCGCGTGTGCCGGGCGCGCCGGCGGCGTGTCGGCGGCGCGCTGCGGGGCGCGCCGGCGGCGTGTCGGCGGCGCGCTGCGACTGTAGCGGCTGCGGCCGGGCCTGCGAGCCACCACTCACTACTCTTACGAACTTGCTACATTAATAAATTCCAATATCTACTGTGATTGTTTCAAATCCTTGTTTTATTTCTCCTTATTGTTCACTGTATCAGAATATAATGGAATAGGTGTAAGTAAAGTAGGTAGTCTAGTTCTGTGCTTGAACATTCTTCAAGGGCATCTGTTATGGCTGCATCATTGAGACGAGGTTCACGTGGCTTGGCCTCGCCCCTCGCAGCCTGCCCTCTGGCTCCTGGACCATAAAGAGTATCGACAAGTATTGTACAAATATAAAAACCTTTTCATTAGAATGTCGTATAAAGCTGGACAGTTCACAACTTGCTCTAGCCCCTCACTGTCAGAGCTTCCGTTGAACAAGCCCAGCGTATCATACATCCTTATGATACGTTAACGTAGAGCACTCAGTAGGTACATTATATTTTTCAAAGAAAATTAGAACATTCTCGTATGACTATTTGTAAAGACAATTATTATGGCCTCCACAGTTCTTATTCTAGACAAACTTTAATATACTATGTTTTTCTTACGACCAATGACGGATTTATATTTTATACATTGGATATTTTTAAACAGACAGTCAAATAGCAAGTTTAAATGTTAAAAATCACAACAAAAGTCGATCATTAACTAAGGTCGATCATACACTTAAAGAAAATAAAAATAACCAATTCAAGCTTTACGAGATACATGAATAACAGAAACTAAATAATACTAAATTGGCTTTTTCGTTATATTGCTACAATAGTCTACTTGACCACTATTGGGAATTTAAAATTTTACCTAATTACCCGATAAAAAATAATGCAAATGTTACTTACCTACATTACGATTAGGTATTTTCGAGGCGCGTTGTGTTCGTAGTAAAAACTAAGTTTACCTAGAGTTTAAATCCTAAAAACCTGTCTCTAAAGTAGACTGCTAAGCAAGCGAGGGATTTAAAAGGCATGAAACAATAAATATTAGCAATTTCTTTAAGTGGTCGAATTCCAGAAACTCATTTTGGTCTACAACCGCGGAGGTCAAAATGCTATAAACCTCCTTCGAACCGCAAACGAACGAAAGTATTATTTTCTGTGAAGGTTGAACGCTGTCTAACCTCCTTCCCTTCGACAAGCTAGCTCTGTGCGCTGCACGCTCACGCTCACTGCAACTCCCTTACAAAGTCTACAAAATGCTATAAACCTCCTTCGAACCGCAAACGAATGAAAGTATTATTTTCTGTGAAGGTTGAACGCTGTCTAACCTCCTTCCCTTCGACAAGCTAGCTCTGTGCGCTGCACGCTCACGCTCACTGCAACTCCCTTACAAAGTCTACAAAATGAAAAATAAATCTTTCTGTTATCGGGTATTTATCGCGTACCTACATACTCTGTAATTAGTATCGTTCTGATTACGTAAATAAATAAATAATATAAATATTGCCTATTGTTTGAGGTATGACATCAATTTAATTTTAATCTCTTTTTTTTACCTATATTAAGCATTTTTTAAATAAAAATACAATTTTCACTACTGTCACTGACTAGGATAATAGCAGTTTGCAACTTATTTTTAATATAGTCAAAAATAGCCTGTTGTTATTGTATGTTTACAGTAAAGTATGTGCATGTGCATCTTGCAACTGAATTTTACACCAATTATCGTCTACCGATTGAGCTGGTGCTTGGTATACGTACTCGTACTTACGTAAATTCCGTGACAATGCAATGTCATGGTACCGCTATAGTCTGACGATGGGGACAGAAGGTGGCCATAGGAACTCCCTCACGAATAAAAATAACCCCATCTCATTTGGGTTCAATACAACGAGCATTTGTCTTCCCAAGCAAGCAATGTGCTTGCTTGGGAAGACAAATGCTCGTTGATTCTGCTCTAGGTGATTAATAATTTTTAAATGCTTGTTTTTAATTTTTTTGTAAAATATGTTTATATACATTTAACAGGAACAAAATGGCTTCTGACAAGTAAAAATGAGTAGCCCAAGAGCTGTCTGTCATCTGATTATGAAATGCATCTAAATGTAACGAGTTGAAGCTCATATTCGAATGCACATTTTTATGCTGCGTGGTAGCGGTGGGTCTCTGATCTGCTTCTCTGATGAACTTAACTACTGAAGGAGTCAAATAAAATATGCACATTAAGTGTTAGTGTTTCTCTATAGCTGTTTCAGCGCTAGGCTCGTAGCTAAGCGTAGACTGTTCGTAGCCCATGCGTAGAACATTCGTAGCTACGCGTAGGCAAGAATGAGGCAAACCTAGCTCGCAGTCGGCCAGGCCGCCGCCGCCGCCCGCTGCCGCCGCGCTAAACGAGCGAGGGCTTTGCAGGCTTCGTTACAGGCTGCCCTCTGACTGAGCTCTTCGATCCGAGCCGCGCGCCCCACGCCAGGCGCCTGCTGATGCGGCGGACTCCTGCCGTGCCGCCCTATCACATGGTCAGCGCAGTATTGGTGTTGCTTAAAGTCATTTAAGTCATCTTTAAACTTATTTAAAGCACTTACACATGTCATGTCGAAAAATTACATAAAATTTGAACAATGTAGGTACATAGATCTCACATAATTCAATATCAGAATTTTCTTCTATATATTCGTTCAGTCAGAAGTTGAAAAATCATTGAGTACCACAAGAGTTCATTAGATCTGGTGACTCTTTGACTCTTTGACTAGATATCCTGAACTAATTACCTGATAAATATCCTTTTTTCAGGATTTTATTTTTTTCTAAGTCTTAGATGATTATAAAAAAGCGTGGCTCTGCTGGAAGTAGCCTCAACATGTACCTACTGTGGAACATATTATTATATTTAACTTACCGTTGCGGAAGTTCCGTAAAGAAGTTCAAGTATGCGTTGCCAAGGACTCATTATAATGAAGTATCAAGTTGTATTAACACAAGTATCAATCAACGTATTATTATTTATTCTTTTTATTTATGTATGTAGGTATACGTATTGTCAACATGTTTCGATTTTTTTTCTATTGCTCTGTTCATTTAGCTTTATTTGTGTTACATAATAGAGGAAATTATTTTGTATATCTTAAGTTTCGTATAGTATGTATTAAGTTTTATGTACTGTTTATTTCCCAAATAAAATAAAATATAGCCGGGGTTGATTAATGCCCAAAATCAGTGAAATCAACTGAACCACAATGAGAAAATGCCTCGGATCCAAACGTCAGGTGCGATCTGACGCACACTTCACATAAGTTAGTCGCCATGGGACAGAACTGGACATTGGAATGTTTGTTTGCAATACATTTTATAGCGTTGTAGTGGATATATTCAGTAAGTAGAGTACCTATAAGTAAAGTACCTATAGTATAGTAAGCTACCAAAACCCGGCCATTAAACTGTGCCTGTCCAAAGATAACAGTGCCGCTTGCGGCAGACTAATGCCGCTCTCTAACATATTCAAAGCTAATTCTAGAGGATTCCTTAAATATGTGGAATTAAGAAAGCGAATGTGTCCCGAGAGCATCGGAATTGGCCCGGAATAAGAAAATAAATATAATTCCGTAGGAGCTGTAAACCGTTTAACGCCGTCTGTTTACGAGCACTTTAGAAATCATTTACTAATTTAATTGTTTGTTCGGAGCGGTAGGCGCATTCCTGCGCCCGCGCCGGCGCCTGAAATAGGACGCGGCGGCGGTGCGCACCCATCCATCACTATCTAGTAGAGTAGGTAACTATTATTGCTAATTCGGCGGCCGCCATAAACTCCATTGTTTATTTCTGGGCTCAGAATTCGAATAATTAGTTTTTATATTTTCCTGAATTTATTACTTTACTTTTAAAACTATACAGAGTCAGTGGGTGCCTGTAGGGTGCCGAGAGGTGTAGATATGCTCTGCGGGCGATGCAACACTTCCTCGTTTCGCACATCACACTAATAACACAACGCTACGGTTGGATGATTACCCTTTCTCGTAAAACCTTCCTCAGTATGGATAAAGCAGAGGTTCCCAAACATAATGTTTCTCATAGAGCACTTTCAAAATGTTGCTAGTTGCGCCGGTGGACCCCAGCGACTAAATTTCTACTGTTCCCAGTCGACAAAAATTTGAATAGTTCTTAGAGCGAACTAACAGCTTTCGAAAAAAAAGTGAGAATTGGTTGGTTTATTAATTAATTTATTCCTTGTGCTCTGGTTGAATGAAAAAAAATAAAGTTGGTTGATCAAAAAAGTGATTCCATCCAAATAATAATACTTTTTTGACATCTTGCTTATCACAGCACAAGAAATCATTACAATGTAACATGTTTGAAAACTGCGAAAATTCACGCCGACTAATATTTGCTTCATAAATTTAATTGTAAGAAAAATGACACCCTTTTTGTTTTTATTAAATGCAAGTCTTCACCATTGTCATTCGATGGTTCACAACTGCGACACACAGGCAACTCTTGACACTACTGAATATGTTTTTACAAGTACCTAATAGTCACTGAGCTTTTAACGATATTATCTGCCTACAATGGATAGGTGAAGTTTTAATTCTTCACTATCGGAACCATATAAGTTTTCGTGACTTTAGAATTGTGAACCTTAAATTTTTTGTCACGCCAACAACGTAGACCTCCGTAAAGTGTCCCGTGGACCCCTGGGGGTTCACTTTGGGTGATTAAAGTGTATAATATTTTCCGCGGCTGTATTTCTTACCTTAGGTCACAGGATACATAATATATTCTGTAATCTGTGCCGGCTCGCCAGAGCACAGCTCGTGCGGCGTGATGTTTCAGTAACCATGTCATTTGTACGTTTGAACAATGACCTCCCTCCCCGCAGCCCCTCCGCCCGCTCCCCCGAGGTGCAGGGGATGAGATCGTAGTGACGTCATAAAGAGGTGGTTGTGGTTACATAATTAGAAACTTTTAAGGAAACAATGTGTTTGTTTAGAAATCGTCCCAGGTCGTTAAAACAAAGAGCGAGGGGACTGCGGAGGGGGCACGAGGCCATTATCTGGAGAAGAATAGAGTCGTCCGGGAATAGCTCCATTAGAGCGATGTTTGTAAACACGCGGCGGCCGGGAATAGCGCATTGTCTCCGAGCGGGGCGGGGCGGGGCGGGGCGGTAACACGAGCCACGCTGCTGGACACATTCCGAGGTTTCAACGCACGCGCTCGCTCATCAACACTCAGAGAAGATTAGTCGAGACGCTTTATTTATGCTAATGGAGCGTTAACGGCTTTAACAATATAATTAGTAGGTAGGTATCGGTTACACGCGGGCGGCGGCAGACGGAAGCAGGAAGGGCCGTCCCCGGGGAGCGCCGCCGCCGGCTGCTTACGTATGCAGGCCGGTAGACGGCGCGCCGCCGCCGCCGCCGCCGCCGCGTGGACCTGTGCGCTAGCCGAGCGATCGCCGGGGACGGGCTTCTCCTCAGTCAGCCCGAGCGGAGTGCTGTCGAGGCCGAGCTATTCATGACGGGAATGACCCCGCGGCGGTACCGGCAGGCATAGCTTATATGTATCACTTATGAGAATGTATCGCTAAATAATGAGCTCCACTCGCGAACAAAGACGCAAAAACAACAAGAGGGCGGGGCGGGGCGGGGCGGGGCGGGGCGGGACGTTGTGTTCGCGTCCCGGTGATTCCGCTAAGAACATAAAAACAGAGAGATTTCCTTTGATCCGCGCCGGCTCGCCGCGCCGCCGCCGCCGCCAGAACACTCGCGCGGTTTCATCGCACAAAGGCGCGCCGACTATTTCATAGTAAAAGTTTTTAGTAATAGTTCTACAACAATTAGGCAGCGGTTACACCCGCTATAAACTACGGCAATTACGTTTATGTAGAGTTTCGCAAAAACGGCCCGCGGCCGACGACGGAGCGCCCGCGCACTCGCACTCGCCCGCGTCCTCTAGTCTATACGTATAGAGGACGGGATAAACTAATACTTACCTATATCCATGGCCGGGGCTTGTTAGAGTTTGCGGAATGTGTTTAAATAAAGCAAAAGTGTCTGGCATCTATGTGAGGAATGCGCGACCTCCCCCTCCGACCCGTGGGAAGCCCCCCTCCTCCCTATGCCCCGCGAGGCCCAGGTGTGGGCTGGGCATGCATTGTCCTGCGAGCCAGCTCTGGACGCGTCTTACTTTATAAAACAAGGATGCTGAGCTCGACTTTGATAACCAGTTCAATGTTACCGTTTCGTGCCGGATTGCCGGAGGGCGCTAGGTATTCCCAAAAAGGTTACTTGATCTCGGGGAAGGTTGCGGGTTCTTGACGCGTCCTTTTTCATTTATTAATTAAAAAATATTACCTACTTAATTTCTTAGAAATCTAATATTAGAAGATAATAGACATTTTAAGTCTAATTCATACCTTCAGCACAGTAGCTGAATCCTCTACGGGCTGCCCCGGAAGTG
The DNA here is from genome assembly GCA_947044415.1 of Eupithecia dodoneata. Classification (NCBI taxonomy): domain Eukaryota; kingdom Metazoa; phylum Arthropoda; class Insecta; order Lepidoptera; family Geometridae; genus Eupithecia; species Eupithecia dodoneata. The sequence continues at coordinate 13,255,576 of OX345661.1, read as the reverse complement.
CCCGCGCTGCACATGTCCCCGCCGCCCCCGCGCCGCCCGGGGTGCGTCCGTGGGGGACGCTCCAACAAAAACTGTGACAGCTCAATATAGATGAGTTCCGTCGTTTCAGGATCTATGACACAGCTGCTTATGAATGAGGTACCTACCTACAGTCACAATTAATAATCTGACGATAATTAAATAATGAGCCGAGATGTGTGTCATTAGCGTGCGCGGGCACAAGGAGGTGCTGCGCGGGCCATCAATCAGGAGCCCTGCGCCACATGTGCGCCGCGCCGCCTCATCGCGCTAACGGCTTGTTGTCGCACCGCACCACATTAGGCCCTTTTTGCCGAGCCCCCGGTACAGGTCGTGTTTCACAGGAGCCGCTCCTGTAACGACCGACTGTGCCGCCCGCGACACGCCCTCTCGACATGCTCTCAATAGATTGTTATTGCAATTAAGATACGTTGAATGAGCGCTATGCAGCAACAGTTGAGTTTGTTCGGTCAGCTGTAGGAGCGGCGCGGGCGGGGCGGGGGCGGGTATCGGCGCTCGGTCGTATATCTGTGTCGTGCGATGGTATCGGCCGGCGGCGCGGCGGCACGTCGTCGTCGTCGCGGCCGCGGAATTAACACGTCGAGCGGAGTGCGACGGGCCTTTTGTTCCCTCACGAGAGAGTCGCCTATCGCGGTGCATCGGCTCGCTTTGTCTCCTTGTTTATTTATAGTTGGCGGTAATGGTGCGCGACGGCCGCGCGCACTAGAGCGTCGCCCGCGGCTCTCATCTCCGGTATTCACAAAGCGCATTCACAATACGCACGTCCGTCATCCACGACACGACATCTAGGCTCAATATGTCAGCGCGGCGGAATGCCTATCTTCATAATTGTGTAAGATGATGAATGCTGCGCTATAATAAACGAGTCGCTGTATAATGTATCCTGTCACATTCACGCGACCAGCGCTCGCTCACAGCGCGCCGCCGTAACGAGAAGCTGTATATACATACATTAGTTATGTAGATATGCACGTGTACATAATCATTATGTTGGTTTGCTTAGTGAGCCATACAGCGAGCCACAGCCCGCCGACCCTAGCGAGCACATCGCCGGCGCGCCCTCACGATGCACCGGAGAACGCCTAGGTACCTACATATTATGGATATATCTGGGTAGTGTGCATAGGTAGGCTGCATGGGAGAAGGTACTTGCATGAAGGTACCCTACGATGTAGGCTGGTCGCGCCCCGCCTCCGCCTCCCCGCGCCCGCTACTGTGTGTATTTTAGTTTATTAGATACAGAAAACACATGATCAACAATAATAGAATAACACAACAAAATTAAATATGATCAGGCTTGAAACGTAAAATACTGAAAAAAAGTGAAGCGATTATTTGAAGAAATATTTTATGAGAAAACCACGTAAGACTGTGGACAGGCGGACCAATCATAAAAAAAAAGAGTTGATGACATGCGTGGAACTACGTGTTATGTAATGAGATATCGATACATCCAGTACTAAAAGTAATCTAACGATGATGTCTGTCGCGCGAGCCCCGCGCGTCGGGCGGCGCGGCGGCGGCGGCGGGGCTCAGCACTCAGCGCATCTCTGGCCTAGAAGAGGCCGGTAGGGGAACCCGCCTTAGGAAACGGTCAGGCGGAATTATTTTATTTGACGAAAGTGTATAAATGTATACATTATGTAACGCACAACGCTGCTGGGTCCACGTTATGCTGGCAAGTGGTGCGGTGAGGTACGCGGGCCGCCGCGGATAGCGCGCGGCATGCGAGGCTGCGTCGGCGGCTCCGCGTGACGGGCAGCTTGGCGCGCCGCCCCGACCACTTCGCAACCCGCTGACACCTGTCCAGTGTCCACGGCGGACAGACCTGCTCGCACCAATGTTGCTACAATGCTCCTACCATCACTACTCTTTACTGCATGTAGTAGAGATTAGTGATGGTGCGACCCATAATGCCAATCCAGACCCGAGCTGTCACGCGAGGGCTGGATTGGCATTTTAATTAAAAAACATAAAAAATGTATCGAATAAAATGATAGTTATTACAGTGTTCATGGTCAGACGCGGCCTGAGTGCGCAGGGGGCAGGCTGCGCCGCTGCGCCGCGCTCTGGGACCTGCCTCACACCTCCACACATGCCGCCTGCGTCTCCTCACAGAGCACGGATACGTTTCCTTCTGTTGACTGTGTAGTTGTGTTGGATTCTGTTCATAAATACTGACTTTAAGCCTCGCTACAGGGAAGGGGCCCACTTGTATAGGATTGCGCTATTTTAAGAACAACTTCTAAAGCTGTTTAAATAATAGTGGAGTTGTTTTGATAAGACGTTGACAGTGGGCCCTTGTTTAGGCAGCTATAAGTGTAATCCCCTGGCTTCGCGCAGCCGAGCGGCGCCGGCATGCGGCAGCGAGCGGCGGATTAACCCGGGATTAGCCCTGGATTAGCGGGACGAGCCCCGGGATCGGCGGCCGCGGCCCGGGCACGGAGTCACGCAGCCCCGCGCCGCCGCCGGCCGACGGGAGCGCGCGCCACTATGAACCGTTGAAATCACCGACATTTAAACAAATCACCTTTACTAAGAGTAGCAATGTATGTTTGTATTTGCCTGTCTTAGAAGTAACGAAGGAGTTGTGCTTCAATAATGCGCCGAGCTGTAGGCACGAGTAGGACACGTGACTCTATTTCTGGGATAATTATATAAAAGTAATTTATTACAAAGTAAAACATTGACAGACGAGACAATCGACGTGATTTACAGCGGGCGGGGTCGGGGCGCGGCGCGAGTCGCGGCCGCCGCTCTATAAATACAACGACATTATACCTTTGTGTTTTAATTCGGGAGTATATCGCCCCCTCCCCCCCCCCCCCCCCCCCCGCTCAGTCCATAAATCGTCGACAAGAATGCACTTTTGTTCTTGTCCGCGCAGTTACAGCGGCGGTGGATATGAGGACGGATTTGGCTCTGAGAGCAGCCGCGGCCGACGCGCGCCCGTCGGATCTAATTGTGGCCACAAATTATGTTATTTAGCAGTGATGCCGAGCTGGCGGCCGCTCGCGACCGCGCTCGCCCCGTCAATGTCCCGCCGCGCCCCGGCCGCCGACTCTTGACTTAGCTCTACCTTCCCCCGTCCCTGTCCTCTGTCCCTCAGGAGCACCCTGCACCCTCCTGTAGGTACACACCGCACTATACACTGATACCTCTTTACACGAAAACTATTTGAAAGGAGCGGACTACATTTTTGCAAAGATGCAGCTTTACACCTGAGAGTACATTTATACCTATAAATGTACTCTCAGGTTTTCAGGGTTATTAACCTTAATAGCCCTGAAAACTCGTGCGAAGCCGCGGGCCATACCTAGCTAGTACCTAATCTAATATAATATACTAGCGGACCGTCCCGGCTTCGCACGGGTATTTATTATTTTTATTATTTACCATCCATACTTACAAACTTTCGCGTTCATAATATTAAGTAGGATAAAGGATGTCACTTGGGTATTTAAAATGGGAACATATCTGCTCGTTTGTGTATTTTAAGATATCTTGAGCGAGTCTAAACATTATTTTCAGATCTGAAAAGTCAACATCGTCCGCTTCCATCCATGATAGACCATTGCAAAGTTTCTTTATCAGCCTGCCCGAGCTCTCGCTGTAAGAAGCTCAATATTTCTCGCCAGTCTGTCTCAACCATTATGATAGACAACTTATGATTTGGATATTGTATTCAGTTTTCGCAAATAATCTGAAAGAATAACAATGAACAAACACAACCACAACAAATTATTATCGTGTCTACAGATACAAAATCATAGATAATGTAAACGCTTTACTACAAAATAATAAAAAAAGGCAACCTAACAAAAGAGTTTCCATACAGTAAATTGTTATCAAACCTTTGTTGTCAAAAGAGCGTTGCTAGGCAACCACGTTTATTTAGAAAAAATGGCGTATTGATATGCAAGAGGCGCATAACCTAACAAAAGAGTTTCCATACAGTAAATTGTTATCAAACCTTTGTTGTCAAAAGAGCGTTGCTAGGCAGCCACGTTTATTTTAAAAAAATTGCGTATTGATATGCAAGGAATTTAATAGGTACATTTTTCACACCTTGGGTTACATTATTGGAGTTTTAGTAAGGATCCCTTACTTTTTTGAAATATAATATAGCCTATGTTCACCACGGATATTTAGGCTTCCTAACGGTGATAGAATTTTTCAAATCGGTCCAGTAGTTTCGGAGCCTATTCGTTACAAACAAACAAACAAAAAATCAAACCTATCCTTTTTATAATATTAGTATATACTAGTTTTTGCCGAGAGGAGAGTATCTCAGGATGACCATTGTACGGAGGGATGGTTGGTTAGGTTGGTATGAGTGTAGTTGAGTGTTGCCGGCGCGCTGCGGGCGCGCTGGGGGCGCGGCCGTCCGTCTCCAGTGACATGTTTACGAGCGCGCCGCGCCCCCCCGCACCCTCCCCGCGCCGCCGCGTCTCGTTGCGTCGTGTTGCATTGCTGTCACGCAACAAATAAATTAATTTAAATGGAGGAAACGTCGTCGTCCGAACACAAAGTGCGCTGCGCTGATATGTTTATAGTACTCGTATCTACTATGTATATCGGCGCGCGCGCAACTCCAACCGATCCCTGAAGTACCCGCGCGTCACGCGGCCCGGCCCGCGCGACGCTGCATATCACGCGCGCATTATGTTCTGTCACACACCTGAAGGCACCTCATCTCGGAGTGACCGTGCAGTCCTCACCTGCATCTTTAATGATCTAACCTAGTACTTACACAACAGAAACGTTGATTTGTTACCGAGTTCCTCGCAGGGAGGTACATACGGTTTCTATCCGCTACATTTATTTATTGGCATTGCACGTCTAGAAGATAGCCTTGACTGCTTCATAAAGAGAACTCGATCACATTCACAATAAACAATCAATCTATTATCCACAGTACAAATACTCGTACATTCACAATAACCTAATCCTATACACCTCGCTCCGCCCCGCGGCTTCGCACACAATTGAGATGCATATAAAAGCTAGATATGGCTCAATAGTATTATATTTTTCTAAGGGAGACATTTGGTCTCGCGTCATCCCATTATATGTCTATTGTCTACCAGACGTTCAATGAAAATATACTTCACGTGATTTAGACCGCAAAATATAGAATCAAGTTCATTATTTCTTTGTCCTTCGGTTTTGCATTTGCATAATTATTAACTTAATTTTCGTTTCATGACTTTTTCAATTAAATACCTACAGTCACGTTTACATTCAGTTCAATTTGTAGTAAAAATAATCCAGGGATTATGCGCTACTACAAACTGTTTTGTGTCTCCATTACGCGGAACGCAACGAACCTTCCTACTCTCTCTACGGTGGAGGCCACAGAACAGAGAAAGACCCTTCTTACTTTCCACCAATATCAAAAAAGAAGTAAAAAAACATTTATTTCTTTAAGCTTACAAGATAAGCACTTAGAGAAGCATTTAAATAAAATGTTTGTTCTTTGTAAAATCATAATGTCATGTCTTTATGTAAGAGGCAGAATGCCTTGTAATGGCTTATGATATCCGACAAACATTACAAAGGAAAATACTTTTAATGCCAAGGCCGTAGGTATACTCGAGTTTGACTCCCGTTGCGCTACGCTATAATGACACAATTTTTAACCTACTTCAAAAAAGGAGGAGGTTCTCAATGAGTTTTTTTTAAATCTTTTGTTACCTAATAACTTTGGACGGGGTGAACCGCTTTAATGATTATTTTTTATTTGAAAACTGGTGGTTCCCGTGTGGTCTTGTTTCAATTTGGTCCAGTTCTGCGGATGACATAAATGAGTAAATCATAATAAGCCTTAAATGTAAAGTTGAGACTTATTCAGTATGTGCGCGACAAATCGACTAATAACTCAATATCACGCCAAACCGATTTCAATGATTCTTTTTTTAAACTAAATTTTAACCTCATTTTCATGATTTCGGAATCTGAAGTCGGTTCTTAGTTTTTTAAACCACGCCAAATGATTGATCAGGAGAAGTGACTAAGCGACCGCTTGTTCACAACCGTGACGTAATCGTTTCTAGTTTAAAACTATCCTTAATAAAATTATGAAACTAAAAATTACTCTCTCTCTTTCTCTCTACATTCAGCCGCTCAGGCTGAATGTAACGTCATGAAATTTGGCAAAGTTATCGAAGTATTACGGGGAAGAAAAATTATCACTTTTTATTGACTTTTATAAAGTTTTTTATACTTATTGCGTATTTAGTATTGCGGAGGGGAGACCTGGTGAAAGTCGTAAGATGCCGCCGTCGCCAGCCGCGCCGCCGCCGCGCCGCCGCCGCCGCCACGCATTCATCCCGCCCGCCTCCGCCGCTCAAATTGATTGAAAGGCCACTCGCCGCTAGACCGTCTTCGCACGCAGTGTACTAATTATTGCGTGCGAAGACAGCTCACATGATAAGAACAATTAAAGCGGTATGTTAACATAGAGTATCGGTAACAAAGCCGCTCCTGTTAATGATGTGAACGAGGTCTCACTCGGCGGAGCAGGCGTGGCCACGCTCGGGCGCCGAGTGGAGGAGATGCTTTGGCTCGTACTGGGTACATTGCGCGCTCTACCGCCGATGGACGACCTTAAGGTTATGGTATACCCTGTGCTGGATGTTTTTTATTTATTTATTTAATTATTAACTTGCACGACTACCTTTATTACAACCAATTACACTAGTTAATTACATTACAACAATAAACAATATTAAAACAAATTAACATAAAAAATTATACATAAAATTACACAATAAGAAAAACTAATAATAATTGATCATTTATAAAAAATCCAGGCAAACAAAATTCTATAATAACACAGTATTTTTTAATATTACTTATATTAAAAATAAAAATAAATGAATACAAACAAACTCAAAATATTTGTCCTTTCATTCATCTCTTTCGCAAAACCTCGGGCACACCAACATAATCCTTCCATTCGTCCGCAAATATATCACAGTCCGGGTTCTGTTCAAGAAGTCTGTTGAGGGCGGTGAGAGTGCGAGGCAGTGGAGAGTTGGCGCGAGCCACGGTTCTGCAGAAAGGCTCTGAAAAAAGCCTAAGGTTTCTGTGGCGAAGTTAATTATCGGGTAGGTTAAAACGAATGAGAAGGTTGTGTAGATCTGGGGCGTCGATCATACCGCGAAGTATCTTGCACATAGTTGCCGTCTGATCGTACGCTCTCCTGGTTGGTATAGGGAGTTGTACCCGAGACATCCCTAGCATTGTGCTGCATGCCAAGACATGCGGCGCTGGTTTTCAATATACTCCCGTCGGATAGGTGGTCACCGAGGGGATGGGATAGCGGGTTAAAAGTACTTATACTTATTAATAAGTTACAATTGTACAATTAAAAACTCATATATAAACATATTAAAAAAAAAATTACTAGTGAAAGTATTATCCAATATAAAACGTTATTATTATACACATTTATTTAGGGTTTGTGAATGAGTATTAATGAGTGTGCATGCTAGCTCTCCTGAGGCACCAGTCTCATGAGAGTCTGGGCAACTGGAGACCATATATGAGTGTGCATGTGTGTGTGTGTGTTTAGATGTGTATGTATTTTTATGGGTGATTGAGAGAGTAATTTGAAAGTTTGAAGGTTGTTTCTATCATGTGCTTCTGTCGTGAGAGTAGGAATATTTTAACCTTTCTTTTAAATGTTACAAAGCCAGTTTTAATTCTTAATGGAGGCGGTAAATTATTCCAAATCTTTGAAGCCCTGTATTTGAAACAACCCTTAAAACCATTAGTCTTGTGACTCGGGATGGCTAGAGGGCAAGTATGTTTGGAGCGAGTGTTACGATCATGTGAATCCTTGGACCAAGTAAACCTTTCAAAAAGATATTCTGGTTTCTTGTTCCAGAGGGTTTTTTGAATCGTGCATGCTATATGAAGTTCTCGCCTATTCTTCATGTTTAAAATGCCTTTTTTTGCTAGGTATGGACTAATATGTGCTCTTCTAGGAATAATAAAGCAGAACCTCATACATGCATTCTGATCGTTTCCCATTAATGTCAACTCTTTGTATCCTATCACTCAAGTAAGATGTAAGAAGATCCAAAGAGCTGTCCCTTATTCCATAATGATGTAGTTTCCTGATTAATGTTTCGTGATGAACGCAATCGAATGCTTTTGACAAGTCGCAAAAAACGCCTAAAGCATCTTGCGACTTCTCCCAAGCATCAAAAATATGCGATACCAACTCTACACCGGCATCAGTAGTTGACCTGCCACGAGTAAACCCAAATTGCTTACAATGTAGCAGGTCGTTGCCATTAAAATGTCTAAGCAATTGGTGTAAAATAAGTTTTTCAAAAACTTTACTGAATGTAGGCAGTACTGATATTGGTCTAAAGTTAGTGGGGTCAGACCTACTACCCGATTTAAAGAATGGGATTATTTTACTATGTTTCATTAGATAAGGAAATACGCCACAATCAATGTATTCATTAAATATAAAAGCTAGATCTGGTGCAATGGTATTAATTAAAGGTTTGAATGATTCGGCTATTACTTGACAAAACAAAGTGCAGACACTTTGTAGTACAGATTGGAATATCAGTAAAAAAAATTCAAATGCTTGCGCTACCTCGACATCATTTTTGATGGAGCAATTATTAATCTTTAAATATTAATCATTAATGTAGGTACTGACCTTTCCAGTCTCACTATTCATTATTTTCCAAGTTGATTTTATTACATTTTCACTATTTTTTATTTTCGAGCTAATATAATTTGATTTGCTGTATAACAAACTTTTCTAAATATTTTTGTGTAATTTTTTACTTTTTCTTTGAATTCCTGGCTAAAATTGTACTGCTTTTCACTGTACAGTTCATACAACGGTCGGTTGGGTACATGAATGGGTAGTAGGTAACCAAAAAGTCGCTTGTACAAAAACCTTAGAAACGCCTTCTGTACTTTCTCCATGGAGGTTCCATACGCAACAGCTTGACTCTAGCTTGCTCCGTACAAGAGCCCCGAACAACAGCCGCAGCACACTGTGAATGCGAAAGTCCCGGGCGTTTCTCAGGACAAAGCCAAGTCTCTGGTAAGACTGCTTGGCGACTGTGGTGATGTGGTCGTGAAAAGTGAGCTTTCGGTCAAAAGTTACTCCCAAATCCTTAATTAGCGTAACTCTAGGAATCACGTTACCGCGGATAGTATAATCGAAGGATACCGGATTTTTCTTTCGACCGAAACTCACTACGGAGTATTTTGTAATAAGACCTTTTTACAAATAATATGTTTCACAATTTTTTTTAATTTCTATTGATTATTTTTGTAATTCACTTGAAGTTTTGTTGTAGAAGCGTATACATTGCCCTTTAAAAGATACACTTATCTTATGCAGTCTAGTTGTGGGCACAGCGAGTTTATTCTTATTTCTAGTATTAACATTATGTACCTATATCACTTTTTTTAGTGAACCGATTGATGTTTTTATGAGTGTACAACAAGTTTTCATAAATATATTGACACGGTACTGTCATTATGTTTATTTCTGTGAATTTATCACGTAGGGATTCTCTGGGACCCACATTATAGATCGCACGAACAGCCCTCTTCTGCAACACAAATTCGGTGTTGCATTCGGTTATATCTGCAGCGTTCCCCCACGCACGTATGTAGTATCACTCCAGGCATCCCGTGACCAGGACTGTGGGTAAACCTGTTGAAACATTGAATCTCATTGAATTAACAACATCAACATTTCACTACGTAACGTATCGACAAAGAAGTTTTCAGTTTTTTTTAAATCTGAGGACTACATAGATGTGGACGTGCCTTATCGAATTTAAATGTCATCGAGCGAAGACAAAGGACTAATTATTGACAAATTAACATAGTTTTATCTGTTGCGGTCGAAATTACGTGAAATATAATATTTAAAGACTTAATTAAAGCAGTGATAGAAGTATGCAATGTGAAGGTAAGTTCTGATTGATTTATTGTCTCGCAATCGAAGTGAAAAGTACAGTTTTTCACCCCACCCATTAATTGTACATAACTCGTTCATGTCATCCTGCCGCACCGAGCTCGGGAGTATAACTACTTACAATAGGTCCTCGTAAAAAAATATTTTTTTTCAGGCTACATTGAAAAGCTGCGGTTCTGCTACGAGGTGCGTAGAGGGTCTACGAGGGTGCTACGCGGGCGCTACGCGGGTGCTACGCGTAGAGCTGCACGCTCGTTGCCACGCCGCCGCCGCCGGCATCAGGCGTCGTGTCCGCGACCTCACCTCGCGGGGACTCTCTTCATTTGCATGCGTCACGCACGCACACGCACACCAGGGCGCGGCGCGTGTGCGTGCGCGGTGGGCGGCGCCCCGCCACGCCCACTCGCGCTGCATCGCCCTGCTCGCCCCGCCCCCGCAGCACAGATCTCCTCATGTCAGAACAAGCCTCTGCCTCCATCGCACCGCTCCATGTTCACACGCTGCGTCCATGTGTCTCCAGCTGTCTCCCGGCCTACACTTCCAATGGACCATACTCTACTCCACGCCGTTTATTGCCGCGCCGTGTACGGGGCCGATCACAACTAATTACCGCAACGCTGTTGCGAGATTTAATACGATCTTGGTTTTAATCGATCTTGTTTATAGATAAAAGGTAAGTATCACTTATATTCCTAATCGAGCACAGTTTCGTAACCGCGTGCAGTACTTTTATGTTGTTGTAATTCTACGCCAAAGTTACATATAACTATAAGTGAGGAGTGTCTATGATGCAGCTCGGAGTGGTCGCTAGCGGACGAGTGCTAGTGGCCGGGACATGCAGCTCGCGCGGGGGTGAGGGGGCGCGGGGGCGGGCGTAGCTCGCCTGTTCCCGGAAGCCCCGGCGGCGGCGGCGCCGCGCCTCGTTCGCCGAAACACTTTGATTCCGTACCAATACGAATGCTGGTCAATTAAACAAGTGTTCTTAGAAGAGTCGACCCACCCCGTTCTACCCGCGCGGTCCCCCCCCCCCCCCCCCCCCCGCCAGTGCTCTGCTCGTACCGGGCGGGTGCTGGCTGCACCGAGCTACTCCTCTATCAATATCAGGAACAGAATGCCTGGTGAAGTACACACATACCTACCCGAGGGCGATGTCCCCCCGCGCCCCGCGCGCAGTGTGGAGCACATAGCTGTGCGAACGGTTGCGCTGAGCCACTAGCACCTCTAGCCGCTCGGCATAGGGAGCAGTTTCTCCTGTAGCACGCGACATTCCCCGCGGATGCCTGACATAGCGCATCCATCGCAGCGGATGACTGACTGTACGAATCTGCCTGACGGGCGAGTAGATACGTCACATTAACATCTTAACTATTCAGTGAGAGAATGTCTGCAATGACATGGACAGCGCTTCTTGACACTAACACGCGCCTCCCAGACAACACACACTCTTTATTCACTCCGCGCTCCGACCAGGCTGTCCCCTCCCCTCCCCCCGCTAGATGGCTGTAGGAAGCCAAGAAGTCCTCAACAACAGTTTTTGTTTGATTAAAAGCAAATATTATAATAATTCTGGATTAAAAGAGGCGCTAAGCTTTGTTCCACCGTCCTACCGCTAGTCTCCGCACGACAGACGTTATGATGTTCACCCTGATTATCATCTGCAGTAAATTCTATGTTACAATTTATTTAATATAACTAACTTCCGCTGCTCACATTTTTTCATCCCATACAGTAAAATGATTCTTACAAGGGACTGAGTCGATTGGCGTAATTTTTTCCAATTTGATTAATTTTAAGACGCTAATTCATTTTAAGGCACTTGACCAAAAATGTTCTAATGCCGAAAGGAACTGCACCTGAGCCTCCTTTGGTTACGGCAGCCCCCCTACCCTACTGTCCCAGTTTAGAAAAGACTCTCTACGTAAATATTGGAACGCCATCATTATCTAGGTGTAGGTATCACAAACAATTTTCAAATAGTTGGTAGGTACAGGTATCTCTTAGAGTCTAGATTCTTGGTACTACTAATAGGTAGGTAAGTATATAGGAGTAATAGACAGATAGTGGTTGGGGAATGTGGTAATGCGTGGAGGGACTGGGCTCCTGGCCATAGGGCTCCGCGCCGCGCTGCAAGGATCGTGAAGTGGTCCGGGGGCGGAGCGCGAGTCCTCTAATTACGGGAGTTTTTGCGGGCGCTGCAATCTGTATGCAGCGGACGGCGGCGGCTTCCACGAAAGCAATTACGGCATCCGCAGCGGCCATCTTGCGCCGCGCCGGTGACTTAACGCCCGCCGCCGGACCGGGCCCGCCCCGGACACGCGGACTTCGTTTTTGACATTACAAGCCCAGCCTGGACTTCCACTGTCACTTTCGTATCGTGTAAGTAGCTGACACATGCAATACCATTACCAGTCCCTAAAGTAGGACCCTTGTGCCTACTGGCTATTCCTTTCCATCTCGACTAACATATTTTTATACTACGAGTACCTACTTACAAAAAGTACACTTAGGGCTTACCTCTACAGAGGGTTGGCCTGCTAACATTCCTTTTAAAATATACAAAACTATAATATACCTGGAGTACCTAAATGCCTACTAAAGAATAAATATACTTACGAATAATGAAACGAAAAACCTGATGAAAAACTGATTATTTTCGAGTATCAATTATTTCTAATAGATTAGGTAATATTTCACACCATTATTCATGTGAAGATAAGATAAAACTTTGATGAGCAATCTTCAGTTGATACAGTGATGTCCGACTGCGCGGGGGGCGCGGGGCGGCGCGGGGGGCGCGGGTGGGAGACCCTTGGTCTCGGCATTCATAACAACTTTACGATATTTAAATAGCGGCTGATTATCGTAAAGAATTTTAAACAAATGATCATTTTATTGCTGAGATAATAATGAATATAATCTCTTCTGGCTTCATAAACATTGACCAACTATTTGAATGAATTCTTAAAGCCGCCGCATAGCGATTCCGCGCAACACCTTTAAAAAAAAACCCCGAATGGCTATAAAATGTTCTTTGGAAGTTTTTATTGAAAGTAAACCTTATTGGTTCTCTGACATTGTGAGGAGGCCTATCCAGCTGGGTACGTGCGTGCGCGGAGTGGTGCGAGTGTCCCCGGCCCCGCGAGTGTCGTGGGATCGACTCCCGGCCGCGGTCTCCTGGCTGCCTAATTAGTTCCCAGTCCTTATTAACGCGTCCCCGATAAGCTAATGGCCGCCGCCGCCGCCGCACACACATTTGTTTTTACGAGGTGCTCGCTTTATCTCGGAACATCTCGGCTCACGTAAAGAGGTTCGGACGCTCTGTAACGACTATAGAGATCCGATAGAAGGCGTGGGTGGCGCGGTGGTGCGGAGGCCGGTAGTCGTGTACGAGTTGCTTTTAATGTCCTTGATAAGATAGGAGCTTAGGAGCAGGTGAGGGAGCGACGAGCGGTGCGGGCGCCGGGCGGGGCGGGGCGGGGTGGCGCGGGGGCTGGGGGTCCAGCGCTGGACAGACCCGGAGACACACAAAAACCGTCGGCAATAGACCGTCAAACGGAATGAGCTAATAGTGAATGAATATGCATGTACCGGACACAAAGCGCGCCGCGATCTGATAGCGGCGGGTTTATGTACTGCGAGAGTGTTCGGATCGGTTCCCGGAACGGGCGCGCGGAGCCGCGGCCCCACCATTATCGAGACGTTTAAACGACCCATCAAATTTTATCGTACAAAATAACACCTGATGCTCACTTATCGGCTTTCCTCTCAGTCATTAAAGTGCGAGCACAGAGGAACGGTACATTCAGTGAAACTGCGCAATGTTATCGTCGCCTGCGACTCCCGCGAGTCGCGCCTCATCTCAGGAGTCCCTCTCCGAGCGGGGCCGCGCGGCGGTCGCTTCCTACTAATTATTTTTTATTTTGTTTCGCGGTTTTCGATGGTCCCTGATCCAGCAAGCCCGTGAATTCGTGGTCACCTTTTATTTGTATTAAAGTGAAATGAGTATTGACGTGTAATTTACAGCCTGTCGACGCATACCTGCGCGGTTCCCACGGCGCGGCGGCGGCGCAGCTCCCGGGGCGGCGCGGGCGCGGGGTGCGTGTGTCCTCCGCTAATTCACGGTATAACGACGCACATAAATTAGCTCTAATTAGACGCGTGATTTATGCTCCGATTGGAGAAGTGTAGTATCTACCTCAGGCATGGTCACTGCCTGCGTGCCGGAGGTACAGAGGCTCCTCTGGTGGTGAGGTGCAAAGGAGAAGTGTAGTATCTACCTCAGGCATGGTCACTGTCTGCGTGCCGGAGGTACAGAGGCTCCTCTGGTGGTGAGGTGCAAAGGAGAAGTGTAGTATCTACCTCAGGCATGGTCACTGTCTGCGTGCCGGAGGTACAGAGGCTCCTCTGGTGGTGAGGTGCAAAGGAGAAGTGTAGTATCTACCTCAGGCATGGTCACTGTCTGCGTGCCGGAGGTACAGAGGCTCCTCTGGTGGTGAGGTGCAAAGGAGAAGTGTAGTATCTACCTCAGGCATGGTCACTGTCTGCGTGCCGGAGGTACAGAGGCTCCTCTGGTGGTGAGGTGCAAAGGCCGCTAAGCAACGCTTTAATGACACACTTTTTGAGAAAGAGAAGTAAAAAACAAGTCGAAAACAAAATCTGTAAAGAAACTTTAGGGTGGCTCTTTGAAATGGGTGTGGATGGCCACATTCGAAACCAAGTCAGTTAGTACAAGTCGTGTAATGTTGGTAGGTAGGAGGAGTAATTAACACGACTGTAGTAGGTTGAATACTGAATATTTATTGAGTTAAAACATGCCTTTTTATACTAAAATTCTATCTCTAATTTGAATTTATTAATTCCTTATTTTTGTAACATAAAATGATATTCTATTTTCTTATCTCAAGATTCTCCGTAAGTAATCCGATATGTTTGACATTTAATAAAATATAATTCTATTTTTCCTTATCTCTAAAGTAGGTCATTGAGTGACGTGGTACATTAGGTATGTACCTACACTACACCTTTCCCGTTTTTTTTTTTTTAATCTTAAGGTTATACAATTCAAATCTAAATATTGAAGTAACATTTGCAAGTACAATTCTATGTTTACAAATAAATGATCATTGTTATCTGATCTTACAATTTTTCGCTTTGCTAGTAAGTAAGCATAATATAATCTTAATGTTCGGAAGATGGAGATCCTTATTAGGAATTCGGTATTTGCTGACTATGATGGTTTCCTATTACTTGTGCACAATTTTTTGACAAATTTTATAATGTCGCTATCCATACCTGTCCAATAGTAGTAACGCTTTAAGCTGTTGGTCATTATCCGAATGCCTGCATGGCCACTAGTTGGCAATAAATGGAAGTCATTTAATATTACTCGTTGATCATCTTTATTATTCATTTTCTTGACACCTTTTATTATACACAATCGGGTTCCGGACCCTGTGCTATATTTATTTATATATTGAGCTAGTTCTATTATGATACTAGCGGTGTCATCATTATGGAGTATGCAAATCTCCTTTATATCTTGTGTGATGCAAAACGTATCTAATTCTCTCGCGAGGAAATCTCGTTTCGTACACGATCGAGAACTAGGTTTGACACACAATTTTAACAAAGATGGTGAGTATATTATAAAATCATTGATTCATTTACCTGCTTTTGCTCTTCTATTCGTTTTCTTTGTGCTCTTGTCATTACTACCAAAGCTGTTACCAAGTATGTCAATGTTAGTTCTTTTTGCACTGGGTCTTCTTGAGTTTCCTTCCTGCTCCGTTTTGAGCTATGATGATCTCTTCTTTTTTGTCCTCATTTTTCGATGATTGACTATCCATGTCTTGATGTGCGTTGGTCCGACGTCTCGTTGGTCAGCGTCAGAGGTTGGATTCGGCCTCTTGGTCCATGGCCGGATGGTGTGCGTTGAGCTCACGTCGCTCCGCCATGGTGTCGCTGCCGTTCAGGACTACGACTTGGAATCCAAAGTGCCCAGCACTGCCTTAAAGCAGTGGACTGGCAGGGTCGCCATGTAATGTTGGTAGGTAGGAGGAGTAATTAACACGACTGTAGTAGGTTGAATACTGAATATTTATTGAGTTAAAACATGCCTTTTTATACTAAAATTCTATCTCTAATTTGAATTTATTAATTCCTTATTTTTGTAACATAAAATGATATTCTATTTTCTTATCTGAAGATTCTCCGTAAGTAATCCGATATGTTTGACATTTAATAAAATATAATTCTATTTTTCCTTATCTCTAAAGTAGGTCATTGAGTGACGTGGTACATTAGGTATGTACCTACACTACAGTCGTGGAAGAGGTCCTTCAGTACGGGAATACTCTAACCACCTGACCTACGAGATCAAGTAACCTCCGAGTCGAACATTTTTAGGATACGCTTCGGACTCTAGCGCCGTTAGACGGCTTATTTCCAGAGGTCCATGACTCTATTGTTCTCAAAGAAGTTAGGTTCATACATCGTTTCCCAGCGGGTTCACGACATTTTAAAATACCTAATATTTCCTTTCCCAACGGGTCCATGGAATTGTTTGGTACAGTTAGCACGAAAAGCTTCGATAAGATAGGATAAATATTAGTTTCTTTATGAAATAAAAGACAATGTGAAAAAATGGCCATCTACAGGGGACACATTCAAGTTTATCCAATCCTGTCCAAAGACCAAAGTTACAGTAAGTAAGTTTTAAAATAAATTACTTCAATGAAAAATGATGTATCAGATTATTATCTTTTATTTATTTATTACACAAAATCCACACCCTTAATTATTTTTACAAACATGCTTCAAATATGAAATTACGGCCAAAAACGAACTTACTTTTTATTAGATATTTTTTATTAGACAGACAGTCAGCTGCAACATACTATTATAATAAACAGTTCTCAGAATATATAGTTATTTCCTATACTTACATAACAAAAAAAATATAATATAAAAAATAATTACCTACATATTAAGTTAAAACTAAGTACTAAATCAATATTAAATTACTTAATGTAACTATGTGTTTAACATAGGTACACTAGCATCCTCCTCCATTATTTTCATTACTCCATTTCTAAATATTCTCTTGTCGCTGTGAAAAATATCTGCTTTGTTGAACTCTTTGTTATAATTATTCTGTAACCTATTCACTATACAATGTGTTTTGTCGAACCTTGATCAAACGAGATTTGCGGATACACGACATATATTTATCGATAAAAATAAAAAATAAAAAAATTATATGTTACCTATCTCAAAAATAAAGCCGATTTAATTATTTTTTTAATGAAAACTACTTCATCTGGTTTTTTCTCCGTTTCTTTTTGAGTAAACGGTGTATTTTATTCAAAGTAGTCTCATTTGAAAGCTAAATAGTCTACCTAGCTAAGAAAATAAGAAAAAAATACAATATCGGTACATAAGCCTAGTAAAATCAATATTTTTTTTGAAATTTGCAAAAAAATACGATTTTTATTTTATTTTTGATCTGTAATTTTAAAACTGGGTTATTGTGCATGTTGTGCATTTTTTGCATGTTGTATTAAATTTCATAATTGAATCTACAAATCCTCCAAAAAATATGGGTCTATCTCTTTTTGTTGTCATGTTATTCACCATTTAAAATAGGTACTTTCTGTCTTGTCAAGACTAAAAAAAACAAAAACTTTATTTTAAACAGCCGTTACTATTCCACTGCTGGGCAAATACCTCATTCCATTTCTTCCTATCTTGCCTCGTTTTATTTTATAATTTATGTAGATTAAATCAGTTGATATTCCTGTTGATCTTTGTACAAAACAGAAAGTACCTATTTTCAATGGGGAATAACATAACAACGAAAAGAGATAGACCCATATTTTTTGGAGGATTTGTAGACTAAATTATGAAATTTAATACAACATGCAAAAAAGTACACCTCAATAACCCAGTTTTAAAGTTACAGATCAAAAATAAAATAAAATTGGTTTTTTTTTGAAAATTTCTAAAAAAATATTGATTTTACTAGGCTTATGTACCGAAATTGTATTTGTTTCTTATTTTATTAGCTAGGTAGACTATCTAGCTTTCAAATGAGACTACTTTGAACAAAATACACCGTTTATTCAAAAAGAAACGAAGAAAAAACCAGATGAATTAGTTTTCATAAAAAAAATTATTAAATCGGCTTTATTTTTGAGATAGGTAACATATAATTTTTTATTTTTTGTTTTTTATCGATAAATATATGTCGTGTATTCGCACATTTCGTTTGATCAAGGTTCGACAATACACATTGTATAGAATAGTGTGCATAGTTTGTAGATGATTGTGAGACAGCAAACAATTTAGCATCAGAATGCCTGGTACGAAACTTTGGAGTAGAAAAACGCAATACCTACTCTACTGGTAAGTTCCATCAAAATTCCCTTTGCACAGACCATGGACAAATATCATATCTAACAAGGATCGTCGTTTTTGGAGGCTCATTAAATTGTGATAGGTACAGGACTCAATATAGTTTTCAGAGTAATAGTGTTTTTTAAAATTACTGTATTTAATAAATTTACTTTGTATATTTTCTAAATCGTGTATGTATGTACTGTTTGGAACCCGCATTATTTAACATTATGTACATGTTAAATAAAGCGGGTTCCAAACAGTAGTACTATTTTCCAAAATACTTCAAGAAAAATTAAGTTGTTTAATACACTTTGTATGAATGAAAATGAAAAAAGTTTTTATGTCTTTAGGCTTACAAATAAGTACTCCTTACTCTTACTAAGTAAGACAGGTCATATTTTATACTAGCCATTCAATTTTTTTTATTTATTTTACTAGTGTGTTCATAACTTATGTGTCTAGTACATTTGATTTGCTTATCTGTAAGTTGGTAGATTTTGAGTTGGAGCAAAACTCGTTCCAAGCTTTTTTATCTTCTAGATAATCTGATATTTTGTAATAAGCCTTTTTACAAAGAATAAGATTCACAATTTTTTTAAATTTAAATATTGATAATTTTTGCAACTCATTTGGAGTTTTGTTGTAGAAGCGTATACATTGCCCTTTAAAAGATACACTTTTATCTTATGCAGTCTAGTTGTGGGCACAGCGAGTTTATTCTTATTTCTAGTATTAACATTATGTATATCGCTTTGTTTAGGGAACCGATTGATGTTTTTATGAGTGTATAACAAGTTTTCATAAATATATTGGCATGGTACTGTCATTATGTTTATTTCTTTGAATCCCTACGTGATAAACGTAGGGATTCTCTGGGACCCATATTATAGATCGCACGAACAGCCCTCTTCTGCAACACAAATACGGTTTTTATATCTGCAGCGTTCTCCCACAGTAGTATGCCATAAGACATAATACTATGGAAGTAGCTGAAATAGACTACTCTAGCAGTATCAACGTCTATATATTTTTTATTTGCATATGCTGCAGAACTAAGTCTCTTCGATAGCTTATCTATGTGTGGGCCCCATTGATGTTTACTATCTAAGGTTATTGAAATGAAATGAAAGTTTATTTCTTTAGGCTTACAAATAAGCACTTAGACAAGTCATATATTATACTATTCATTATTATATTGATGTTCACTTCAATTTTTTGTCCACCAGTGGAAGAAGTGAGAAGAAACCACTAGTATGTTCATAACTTATGTGTCTAGTACATATGATTTGCTTATCTGTAAGTTGTTAGATTTTGAGTTGGAGCAAAACTCGTTCCAAGCTTTTTTATCTTCTAGATAATCTGATATTTTGTAATAAGCCTTTTTACAAAGAATATGCTTCACAAATTTTTTAAATTTATTTATTGATAATTTTTGCAACTCACTTGGAGTTTTGTTGTAGAAGCGTATACATTGCCCTTTAAAAGATACACTTATCTTATGTAGTCTAGTTGTGGGAACAGCGAGTTTATGCTTATTTCTAGTATTTAGTTTCTCCTTTTACGTTTACATCAGCCTTAACTTGTTTTACATTAGGTAGAATAAATCTTATACATTTTGTTTTGGTTTCATTAAGCAAAAGATTATTGATACTAAACCAATGGACTACCTTTGAGATTGCAGTATTTACATCGTCGAAATTTGTGTTTTGTCGTTTCATTTTAAAAATTATTGAAGAATCATCAGCAAACAATATAATCTCATGATCATTCTTTACAAGATGAGGCAGGTCTCATGATTATAAATAAAATAAATAAATAAACGAAAAATAGGAAAGGACCCAAGATAGAGATCTTGGGTCCTTTCCTATTTTTAGTTTATGCGGTACACCCTTTTTGATTGTAACTACAGACCCTTTAGACCCTTTAGATATCGCTAGGTGGCGCTAGCAGGAGTAACATCGGTTCTTTGAAATTTTATTTAAAAAAATAGTTTTATTAGTGTGATTCCAAGTCAGATGATATAAACATCAAAATAAATAAGTGATTCACCAGCACAATTGATATATCCGAGAAATATCAAAGATTTAAGGATCTATTTACAATCAAAAAGTGAAATTATTTCAGTGCTCAAAGTGAACAGTTACTACAATTTATTATAAGAAGTGAATACTGATATGATCAATAAAACCCCCGGAAAACTGTGAGTAAAGAATTTACCACAAATATCTTGTTTTCTGTTCATAAACTTGCATCATAACCAAACATTCAAAGCCAATGTAAACACGACATGACTCATAACTGATTTGAAAAGTAACGTAAACTAGTGAATCACAAATTGGTTGAAAATTTTGACTTGACTCCTGTAACACGGTTGGCTTAGTTAGAAGATGCGCCGACTTCAAATCATACGGTACTGGGTTCAATCCATCTGAACTGTAATTTTTTGACAAGAAACTTATAATGTCTGCAATGAATGCAGTCATTACTAGGTCACGAGCTAAAAAAGTTACAAATGTGAATCAAGTAACAGAAAAAGATAGTTTTGTAAATAACTATTGTAAAACTATTGACAATTTAAAGAAAAAAGTTCTTCAACAAGATCAATTGAATAAAACATTGATAGACGAACAGGAAACTAATGCTAAGGAGTTTGAGAACCTCTGCAAATAGACCCAACAGTTAAAACTAAATATTTATAAGGATGAACAAAAGAACATTGAATTGCAAAACCTATACCAAAATCTTCTAAAAGAAAACACAACTTTAAAAAATGAGTTGGAACAATGGTCAAACCAACCTGCTTGTACTAGAATTTTCGAACTTGAAAGAAAATTGGACATACAAATAAAGGAAAACACAGAGATACAAAATCGATATAGTACGCTATTACTAAACAGTAATTCTTCAACAAAAAATGGATACAAATGCCCTAAAAAACGATCCAAGAAAGGAAGAAAACTGAAGAAAAAAAACAAAAAAAATAATATAAAGATCGAGCAATTAACATCAGTAAATATGGTTTTGGAGAAAGAATTGTTACATAGAGAATATATAATCAAAGCATTACATGAAGAAGGAGATAAAGTATTAGAAATTTTAAACAAAAATGAGAAAACCCTAAAGGAAAGGGAAGTTATCTATAACAAAGTGCTTTATCTGGAAGAGAAACTAATTAAACTTAAAAAATTGATACAAATCAGAGAGGAGAGTACTAAACCCGACTACACTGACAAATCTGACAGTCTACATTTATGAATGATGGTAATACTATGAATGTGAATATGGATAATTGTAATACTATGGTGGAGGAATATAATGTAATGACAAAAAATGACAGAATGAAAGTAAAGGAGATAAAAAGATCAGTTGTAATGGTCTCTGATATTTACGGAAAAAGCGTGTCAGCTGCAATGAATCACAAACTCCCCAACGAATATATTATAGAAAATGTTTGTAAGCCCCATAATACGTTTGAAAATATAGTTAACTACAATGCTGAACAGAAATCAAAGATGGAGGCTCTAATAATACTAATAGGGGACTACCAAACAGTGAAACATGATATCCATGGTTACCTTAGAAAAATAGATAAAGCTGCCAAAGATATCTACGTGAACAATAAGAGGTTGATAATAACCACAATCTCTTACACTGCTCATAGAGAAGTCAACAAAAAAATATCTTATGTTAACAGCAAGCTCTTTACTATTGCTTCTCTTAACAACAATATAACTATTGTTGAAATAAATGCGTATGTAACGAAAACTGGACTAGGTGTACAAAATTTCATAGCAATTAATATTATGAACAACTTGCTAAACGTTGGAAGCAGCAAGAATCTTATTTTAATACTTACAGGTGCTATCATTCCACCGCCCACGAATATAAATGTTGGAAATTTTACCCAAGCCACAAACATAGGAGTGGTGAAATTATTGTGTGTCATCAAAATGTCCAAGGTGTGTACAATAAGGCCTATTCACTTGGTCTATTTCTACAAGCTGAAAATATAGACATTATGTGTATGACTGAAACTTTTCTTAAAGTAAAAAATACTCCCGTATTCTGTATAGAAGGTTATGTTAAGGCGGCTTCTTTCTGCAGAACTGCCCATGAAAAAGGAGGCTGTCTTATCCTAGTAAAAAACAAGATAAAGTTTAAAGTTAGAAATGATATATCCCACTTGTCTGAAGAGTTTGTTTGTGAACTTTTGTGTATAGAACTGCAAGAAGCTATAATCGTGTTAGTATACAGATTGTAGTATGTCGAGATTTTTATGTAAATTTCTTAAGCCAAAATAAAGATAGCGCTAGTCTGTTTGATCTTATGAATAGTTTTTTGTTAAAACAGCAGGTATTTGACTACACTAGGGTTACAGCAACATCAATGTCATGTATAGACAATATTTTCACAGATGCTACTGAAACAAAAAATGTACGTGTAATAAATGGGGTAAAATCTGATCACTACGCACAAACTGTAAATATAACCCTTAATGTAGAACATTTAAAACCACCAAAAGTGATGCATAGACGAATAAATAATTTTAGAATAAACCTATTAAAAGAAAACTTAAGAATGAATTTTATAATTGATATGATATACACCGATTACGATGACTATTTTAAGTATTTTTTAAGAAATTTGAATATGTGCATGCCTGTAGTGGAAACCAGCCCCACTGTGAATAACAAATTTAACGAGTGGGCTACAAAAGGTAACAAGCATACAATAGTGGTCCCAGAATAGACCCCTGTGGAACGCCAGATGTAATTATAATATAGTCAGAGCAAGAGCCACCTACGACAACTGCCTGTCTATCTTTTCAATAAGTACGACTCTACCCATCTTAACAAATTTAATGCCCAGCTCATATAGGTAACGCAATAGTATAATAATTATGATCTACCCGATCGAAGGCCTTCTCAAAATCATTATATAACACCTGGGAGCCTCCATCCAAGTTGGTCGCAACATAGTCAATAAAAACACCTAAATTGGTCGTGAGTAGAGCGTCCCTTCATAAAACCATGCTGTTAAGATGGAATTGAAGAAGATACACGGGGTATACTTGTGTGTGGACTTTCCTTTCTATTTAACTTGCTAAGCACATTAAGAATTGAAATCGGTCTATAATTTTCTATTGAAGTTTTCGAACCTTTTTTGTGAACCGGGACGACATGGGCATTTTTTCATCTTTTCTGGAATTGACCATCTGAAAACGACCTATTAAAAAGTTGCGATGGGAATCCCATCGCATTACAAATGCGCAAAATCGTTGGCTATTCCCATCATGGGAATAGCCAACGATTTGAAGAAAAATATTGGTGGTAGACTATCATCACCCGAACCTTTGCCCGAATCTTGATAAATGTCTTTATTCTTTTTTTCCTAAGAGCCTGTATACCGTTTCTGAGTCCAAACGATTCAAAACGTTGGAAGAGTAGTAAAAAAAGTACCTTAGCACAGCTTCTGTTTTGGGTATGCTGAAGGAGCAGCGCGACTGGTCTGCCAGTCGGCCACGGAGCATGTCGTGCCCACGGCTCGCTCGACACATACATCGCCTCGTGTCCGCTGTGAGTGCACCATCAGCTGCATACCACTCCTCCGCGGCCAGTGCGCTACCCACAGCCATTGTTATAGCAGTGTAAGAAACTTATTACTTCTTATAAAGCCTCTTTAAAATTAATGATTTAGTACATAAATAAATTGTTGCCGTGTTGTTTTCTATATTTGGACTGTTATATTCAAGCATCTAAGGTATTTTTTTTTTAAATAAAACAAACAAAATTGGAAAGACATTAGTATCATTTGGACATAAAAATTTATCAGATAAAGAATCACAGAATCCCCATAATTCAAACCCTTTGATGACAGAATTACTATTGAACGTTATCACATACTATAGATCAGTCGGTAGAACCAACGCGCGCTGCCGCCGCCCTGCGCGGGCGCAGGCCGAGCGTCCCTCCTATCAGCCAGCATCGCATCGCATCGCCAGTTGTAAATCAATAAAGGGTTCCAATATTTAATAGCTAAAATCTCCTCTACATCTCTGA
Source organism: Eupithecia dodoneata (assembly GCA_947044415.1). NCBI lineage: Eukaryota > Metazoa > Arthropoda > Insecta > Lepidoptera > Geometridae > Eupithecia > Eupithecia dodoneata. Next base: position 13,231,111 of record OX345661.1, on the reverse strand, counting down.
GTATACGCCGCTCATACTATAGTAGTAGGAAGCTGAATAAAGAAATCCGAGGCCGCGAGGGGCGCTCCCTGCGTCTGGTGCGTTGTGCTGTGCCGGCCTGTGGTCCGTGCTTTGCTGTGATAGTCCTGTGCGGTCCCGAGGAAACAAAGGACTTACCGTTGTGAGTTTCGATGATTAGGATAAACGCAGCCGGGTTGCTAATTTTATTCTAATGAAGTAATTTTTTTGTTTAGGCTTCCTCCGCTCCGTGCGGTTCGATGGGTAGGCTTGCCTGGCTGGTAGCTCCGCGCCCCGTGTTTTTGTGCGTAGTGTCGGGCTGCTCCTAGTCATTAGAATTAATTAGCGGGTGGTGCGCGGCCTGCGCGGCTGCGGGGAATGCTGCGCGATAGCATCGCGGCTCCTAGTTGGCATCATCAATTATATGACGTCGTTATTTATCGAAGGCTGCGGGGTCCCGCGGCGCGGCGCCAACCGCGCGCCCGCGGCCGGACGTGTCGTCTGTCTGACCTCAACCTGTGTGATTACGTTTCAAGCTCCACGATGCAGCACGTGCTAGCGAGCCCGCTCGCGGCCGCTAGCGCACCACACTATACCGATCTCGATAGCCTATAATTTAGGTGGGAGCGAGGAAGGCCGACTGTAACCGCCTGCTGCCGATATGTTGTCATGAGAGCGCATTATTAGACGGCCGACTGTAACCGCCTGCTGCCGATATGTTGTCATGAGAGCGCATTATTAGACGGCCGACTGTAACCGCCTGCTGCCGATATGTTGTCATGAGAGCGCATTATTAGACGGCCGACTGTAACCGCCTGCTGCCGATATGTTGTCATGAGAGCGCATTATTAGACGGCCGACTGTAACCGCCTGCTGCCGATATGTTGTCATGAGAGCGCATTATTATTAATTAAATGGTAATCGATCCCTTTCATGTCCTTCGCTGGGACAAAAACCGCGCATTCCGTCCTCTCCCGGCGCGGCGGCGCGGCTGCGCTCGCCGCGACTAAACAACTCTTTTCCTAATCATGACAATGTGTAGCTTTTCTTGAGTACTAGGATAAGTTTGGAAATGCATAGAGTAACGTGCAAATATAATAATTAATTTTGATTCGCCAGCTTCATTCATACGGTCTAGACATGCCAGGCCTCCAACAGAGACGGCACAGTGGCCGGGCTGCGCTGCCTTTGATTGAGGAGCGCAGGCCTCATATCATAACGGCAAGTTGTCGCCCGCGGTGAGCCGGCGACATTCCTTGGCAGTAACCACGCAACAAACGACTCAATAAAACTGCAGCCACTTATTAAGATATGCGCGATATGCAGGTCGCGGGTCGCAAGTTCGAGTCCCAGCTGTCGCCCCCGCGGCGCGCCCCCCGTGACCCCGGCGCGCCCGCTGGCCCCGGCACCTACTGCCCCGCGCTGGGGGGACACTGGACTTATTATTGGACATCAAGATAATTCATGAATCGCACTATTATTGTGATAGTGAGCCAGTGCAGCGCAGACGGAAGGTGGTCATGAGTAGAGGCAGGTGGATGGCGGCACCCGAGGGCTATCTAATGGACTCGTTGTCTCGGGGCTCCCGGTGACACGGGCGGGGCTCCACCCCGCGGGGCGACGGCAAACATCGGTGATGGATGATGACGTGAGCGCCCCATCAGGGCTATCGGTTCAGCAGGGGGGGGGGGAAACCACTTATTTAATTCTTATATTTACACATTACGCACAAGACTTGACGAAGAAGCAACTTCAAGGATAGTTTGATTTGATATTTTTAGCTTTTGTTTGTTGATTAACGTTAACGTTAAGAAGTATTTCTGCATCTCTTTTAGTAGGTCCCCAAACATTTTAACTTTTAGCTATAACATTAATAACCAAAAACTCATAAGGACTAACTCTGTTGTTGATCTTGGCGTTACTTTGGACTCCAAACTACTGTTTGACCAACATGTGGGTAATATCACCTCCAAAGCCATGAAGATGCTCGGCTTTCTGTTTAGGGTGACCAAGGACTTCCGCTCTCTTAAAACACTAAAGATACTCTACTGCTCACTAGTCCGAAGTCACCTCGAATACGCCTCTCAGGTCTGGAATCCCCAGTACAACAAATATATTTCGTTACTCGAAAAACCACAGCGAAAATTTCTTAAATTTATCAACTATAAGCATAGGATCATATTAGCCGACTATACAGACAGCTGTAGACACCATCATTTGCTGCCCCTCGAGTTGAGAAGGGAAGCCGCTGACCTTACACTGTTGCTCAAAGTTGTTTTAAATCTAGTTGACTCACCCGCGCTCATATCTGGAATAGGACTAACTGTTCCGTCCAGCCGGGCTTCTCGACGAAATCACCTAAAACTTCACGCCCCGTCCTGTGCCACTAACTATCGGGAAAACTCATACTTGCAGTAAGTATGAGTTTTCCCGGTAGTTAGTGGCACAGGACGGGACTATGCATGTCTTTAATAAAACATACACAAAAGATGTTGACCTTTTCAATGTAAGGCAACATGCTTTTAAAAAAATAATTAATTCTAACTTCTATAAATAAGGGCTTTTTATTATATTCTTAATTTTATTTTAATATTTTTATCATTTTTTTTGGACGTTTTTTTTTCTTCTGTAATTACCATATTATTATTGTAATCAGTTATATTATTTGCGCACTACAAGCGGAAACTGTGTTAGCTTCATATTTAAAACTGTGTTTACTCATATTTTAAATGTACTATTAATTGTAGCTTTTTGTTTCCCAAATATATAAAAATAAAAATAAAATAATATTAAATATCAAGTCTATAGGAAGGGTTCTTAATTCGTTAGAAGTTCGGCATGCGGGCGATCTGCAGAAAAAGTTGTTTGTGGTTATCAGAGCAGCCGACGCGACCTCGCTCGCCCCGCGCGCTCGCTCGGGTCGAGGCGACACATTTTTTGCTCGTTCCGTGCTCGATGCGGCGACGTCTTTGTGCCTCACTCACTGCCGAGGGATCCTACCGACTCTCACTTCATTAATTCCGCACGACTCGGGGGCGAACTAATTTGCCTGCCGCTCGCCGCTCGCCGCTCGCTCGGGACGTTTCTTTCAATTTATTGCGCTTATCGGGTCCATCTCGCGAGGCGCAGGATGCCGCGCATTGTGCATATCCCGCGAGCGCGATCCCCGGGATTAAATAACGCGGAAAGAGAACGCAGAATGAAGCGGTCCCGCGCCCCGCGCCCCGCGAGCGGAGACAGGTGAACAATTGCTCGAATTACAAAAAAAACGAGACGAGTTCAAAGCTGATTCAATTTGGCTGCGGAGTGAAGCGGCCGGCGATTGTTCGCGATCAGACGGAGCCCTAATAGGTACACCGCGCGCCGACACAACGTCCCTCCGCACAGATTGTCTGCGCATTAGAGGTAGAGAGGCACACCACTGGCGCGGCACCGGCGCGGCGGCGCACTATGGAATATCGTAGAACAAGAGCATATTAAAAATGGTTTTTACAAATATCATAATTTATCTAATATTTTGATTTTATTAGATACTCGAATAGTCAAATTATGTTATTCAATAGGATTTTGTTACTTAATACCCAAAATAATATTATTTTTCATAGTCAGAAGTACGTTGAAGACGGCGGTGCCAAACTCAAGCCTTTGCATGGACATGTTTCAATGCAATATTGTGAAATAAATATTCAGCAGAGATATGTAGTATAATACATTTTTGGAAAGGTTGTTTCATGTATTTTACGAAACAGCTATTAAATTTTCATATTATTTTCATATTTTTGAGTAATAGCTAAAAACGTCACATACCTTATTTTTCACTAATTTTTTTTTTCGTTGAAGGTTTTCTCTGTCGCCCACGGCTCCCCACGCGCATTTTTTTGTGTTAATTAATAGTCTAACTATTCATACACATTATGCAAAAAAAATCAGCTGCGGTTTTTTGCGGTTTTAGAAGTTATAAGAAAAAATGTGATAGAAGTCGGAGCAGGAAATTTGTTATCTTTCGTGGTTTACCACAGAGACTGTTCGCAAGAACAGTATGGACATTTAATCAGTATTTTTTTTATCGGTCAATCATTTTGCGTGAGAATGTAAGTGATAATAATGATATAGGTAGGACCTACATCATTATTATCACTAGGTAGGTACCCATGCAGTATTGCAAAATAGTGTATAAAGGGAGGTACAAATTATTCCAGCCATTCACATTAGTGTTACTTCAAGTGAAGTGAAACTCATCTACGCCTGTCAGTAATTGATTGAAGTTCTAAAATGTCTTCATTCAGCTGCACTAAACGAGATTTCATGCTTCCCTACATCGAGGGTGGTAGAACCCTGGAATCATTGTCCAAAGTTTTAGAAGAAAAATTTAAAGTTTCTGAAAACAACTTGTGTTTTATAATAAGTGACATACAAAGGCACATTTTTCCTACGTTTAACAAGCGCTGGGCTATGGCATTTCGGAAAAAAGAAGATTTTATACAGAAGAATAGCACTTGGTTGGACTCAGGGTATTCGGTGACTTTACCGGACTCTGATCAATATTCTACACCATCAACTTCTGGCCAACGAGGAAGACCGTGCGTAGCTTATGGAGACTCCTCAGAATCTAACAAGAAGAGGAAAAACACACTTCTACTAAAAGAATATGGCTTTGAGCACATCAGTAACGCCTATGTGCAGGGACTACGGGCTGTGGGTGAAAATACAGAAGCACATCTTGTCGAATCATTAAGGAACACCAACAACCAAAAAAAATTATACATCTCAAGTATTTGGAACTCGGAACAGATAAAAATGCTTTCCGATCCGGAAGCATTGAGTGCTTTCTTAGATTTGGATTTAACAAAAGCACAATATATGTACTTGAGAAGCTTGACAAACGAACGAAATTGTAGTATGTTCCCGGCATACTACAAAATACAAGAAATAAAAAAATCTTGTTATCCACCGTCTTCTACAATTACAATCACTAATACTTATGCTAAAGTAAACAATATTAAAGATTTATTGGATCACACTGTAGCTAGAATTTTAGAAATCGATGCAGTTTTCCAAAGACAATATAAAACATTAATTCTCTACAGTAAATGGGGATGTGATGGTTCATCTGGCCAAAGCCAGTACAAGCAAATACTTCCAGAGGAGTGGGAAACGATTTCAGATGCCAATTTGTTCATCACTTCTATGGTCCCTATCAGATTGATTGATGAACAGTCGGGTATCGTTATTTGGAAAAATCCGGCACCTTCATCTGTTCGTTTTTGTAGACCCATTTCGATAGAGTTTTGTAAGGAAACTCCAGACAAAACCAAGGCTGTTGTAGATGAAATCAACAGGCAAATAAAGGCTTTGCAACCATCATTGATAAATAAAGATACTGTTGAAGTTCAAGTGAAGCATGAACTCTTTCTAACAATGATAGATGGAAAAGTGGCCCAGGTACTAACAGATACTCCTTCTGGTTCCACGTGCACGATATGTGGGGCCACTCCGCGACTTATGAATGATTTGTCGAAAGTTACTGCCAGACCTGAAAATGAAAGCGCCTACCAGTACGGACTGTCCACCTTACATGCCTGGATTCGCTGCATGGAAATGATATTACACATTTCCTATAATCTATCTTTTAAAACTTGGTCTGCTACAAGTGAAGAAAGCAAGAGATTGAAGAAGGAAAAGAAAGAACTTGTTCAAAAACGTTTCAGGGATGAGTTAGGATTGATAATAGATAAAACTCGGCAAGGTAGTGGGAACACTAACGATGGAAATACCGCACGAAGATTTTTCTATAACAGCACATGCTCTGCGGAAATAACAGGTGTGGATGAAACATTAATAAAACGCCTCTACATTATTTTACAAGTTCTTTCTTCAGGAATGATGATCGATTCCAAAAAATTTGGCGAATACGCAATAGAAACTGCTAGAATATATGTGAATGAATATAATTGGTATTACATGCCATCTTCAGTCCACAAGATACTTTTACACGGAGAAAATATTATCTAATATTTCGCAGTTCTACCTATTGGACAGCTACCGGAAGATGCACAAGAGTCGCGCAACAAAGACTACAGAAACATGCGACTACATCATGCCAGAAAATGTTCTCGAACAGCTACAAATGAAGATGTCTTTAAAACTCTATTGTACACGTCAGATCCGTATATAACAAGTTTAAGAAAACCATACGTAAAAAATGTCAAAGATCTTGAAGAAGAGGCACTAAGTCTTCTAAAAGTGGCACCACTTGCAACCGACCCTGAAATATGTGTAGTAAAGCCTAAGTAGATGGTGACTTCTTTTCCAATGTATCCATTCTTACCTTTGATTATTTGATACATTTAATCATTACTTTTCACTTTTTTACAGTAGGCAGAAAATATAAGGTAATTAGGTAGATAGTTAGATACTAGTAATATTTACATTAAGAAGAAATTTTTTTTGGCCATAACTTATTCTAATTAACTTTAGTTTTTACTTTTTTGTTAACTTAAACCTTGTATTTCACATTAAATAAATTATTTACTTATTTTGTACTTGTTTTTTCCGTGTTTTTACTTTTTATGCTGTATATATATATATACATATATGAGAAATCACTTAAATTTATATACCATATGAATCTCTATACATTACTGTATATCTGTACCAAATTTCATCACGGTATGATTAAAATTCATGAAGTTACAGATTTTTGATCCGAAACTGATCTAAATATTCCATAGTGCGGCGGCGCGGGGGTAACTCACTCTGCGCTATTGAATCACTTTATTAGGTAATCAATACGATCGGAGTATCTGCAGGTGAAGGTGATGTATGAGGCCCGACCTGCGACAGCGAGGCGAGGGGGGGCGGCGCGGGGCGCGGGGACAGGCGCTGCATGATGAAGTCAAATCATATTCCGAGCAGTTGTTATTCAATCATTGTTTGAAGTCGTGTGACAAATGATCGCGGAGTGTTCCTCCGGGCGAGCCGTTGGAGGCAGATTGATGTCGCGGAGATAGGATCTCGGGTCGCGCCGGTCGCCGGTTCGGTTCCCAGGCCCGGCCGCGCCGCAGGGGCCGCGCCCCGCACATCTGTCTTGCGACTGTCGCCGCGTCACCGCACGTCACTCTCTTAGCTCGCCCGGACAACACAACACATACGAACCAATACGAAGTGCGTTTTTATCACAAAACTAAACCTCCACAAAAACCGATGAAGTCACCTTTACAACGTAATGGGCAACGATCGGTGCCGCTTGATTTATGTGAGAACAATGACTCGTGTAACTAACTCTCAGCTCCGAATTGTAGATTGTATCTGGACCAGTTAGCAGTTCTAATGAAACTCGCTGAGACCACCTCGATAGGTTGCTATAAGGTAAAATACTGCGGATATATCTTAGTCGCGTTCCCTTCTCGACAACGCGAGATTACGTATAAACGTAGAAAGAAAATAAAATGAGCCGTCAATAAAGCGTCCATTTGTCAAAGATAAGAGCTTTGATCCTGATCTACGTGCACCTCGCAATAAGGGCAGTAATCTGTCGGGTGCGTGCCGGCGCGGCGCGTGTCCTCCATTGCTGGAACCCTTCCTGTCCTCGACGGAGAGTGACGTCACGCGAGCAATGCAATTACACTCATCCATACGTTTTATTTATTAGTAACGTTGCATAACGTAAGGCTTGAGACGAACCAGGACGAGCGGCGGCGGACGAGCAGACGGAACGCGTTGTGCAGAGGCTGCTCAAGCTGCGGAACATATTAGTAACGTTGCATAACGTAAGGCTTGAGACGAACCAGGACGAGCGGCGGCGGACGAGCAGACGGAACGCGTTGTGCAGAGGCTGCTCAAGCTGCGGAACATATTAGTAACGTTGCATAACGTAAGGCTTGAGACGAACCAGGACGAGCGGCGGCGGACGAGCAGACGGAACGCGTTGTGCAGAGGCTGCTCAAGCTGCGGAACATATTAGTAACGTTGCATAACGTAAGGCTTGAGACGAACCAGGACGAGCGGCGGCGGACGAGCAGACGGAACGCGTTGTGCAGAGGCTGCTCAAGCTGCGGAACATATTATAACACATACACACACACTATAACTTTTAGTTTCTTTTAGCATTATGGACCACTGATATATCCAAGTCAAAAAGGACAAATATTAGGGAAACACCTCTTGAGTTTTTCCCTAAAATTAGTCGTGCTCATTAACTTAAGAGGTATCCTTGAGGTGTATCTGGCAGATAATGTGAACGCGAGAGTGCTCCCGCGGGACTTGAAGACGCTTTTCATTAGAGCAATCCGCGCTCCTCGGGGCTCCGGAGACGGCGCGCCCTCGGCCTGAGACATCGGGCTATCGGATAGCACGATGTGACATCCGCGTTCTGATTCTCCTAATTAAATTCGCTCACCCCGTGCAATAAAAGCCAATAAAGGTCCTCAACAACCGGCACGTGTGCCAGCGTCCCGAATGGCCCCTCGCGGACAATGGCACCAGCAGACAAGTGTTCTAAAAAGATTAATTCGTCGTCCGTGCCATTTGACAAATAGTCCGGTCGCTCCGCTCCGCTCCTGCCGCGCGGGGCGAGGCGAGGAGGGAGCGAAGGGACGATATTAATTCGGTTTTATGACATGCGAAATTGCTCTCAATAAATTGTGCATTGAGAGAGATAGCTGGGGCGGGCGGCGGGGGGTGCGGGGGCACACGTGCACCGCGTTATTAAACTTTTCATTAGAGTCCGGACAAGCGACCTGACCCTTACACTTGTTCAACTATGAATTAGGGAGAGAACGGCATTTCATTAAATAAAGGTCCGCACTTGCTTTGAGAGGCGAGGGCTCCGCTCAGGTGGCGAAAGCTCCGGACCTGCCTACCTGCCTGCCTCCACGGCCGCGGCCGCTTTACATCTGTAAACTTGGTCGAATGTGCACGTTACCGAGTGGCTGCTTCCGTACAATCTACTCAAACATATCAACAATATACCTACCTGTACGAAGAAATACAACGTGCATCACCCTCGCATTTACGCCACTCGTATATTTTACAAATTTTTTGATTATATTCAGTTCGCGATCACCTGTCAATCGACACACGCGTCTCACCATAATCTCATTTCATTAGCAACTACATTTTAAGGTTAAATCAGTTGAAGCTAATTAATAATGTACGGTCCGTACACCACGTATAGTATCATACTATACCTACATATATCAGGAAAACCTAGAGAGACATCTGAATTGATATATCTAATGAAGTGATAGTGTGAGGACGCGTGTGAATGATAACAAAAATTATTGCCAAAATTATTGATGAGTGGCGTAAATGCGAGGTTGGCATTAATTGGGGCGAAGCACGATGTAGGTGCTCGTACACTACCTACTTACATCCAAAACAAAATAGCTGATACTTAAGTAGGTACCTCAGTGAGATCAAAAATAATTAATGTATGTGGAACAGGTCCATAATTAATGTAGAGACAGCAATTTATAAAATATATGCAAATAGATGATCAAAAGAGCACAAGTATGTAGTATTACACACGTAATCAAATTAAAGTGATGAGCCGGCACGTGAGAGCGAGTGCGCGGCAAATTGTGTGCAAACAATGGCGTACTGCAGCTGTCCGGGGCCATTAGACACGACGAAGGGAGGACGCGGACCCCGCGCGCGACTAACTTATTTGATTTACAATCATTCGGCTCGGAATGCGCTTATTGAGTCGACCCTTGCTCCCCCGCTGGCTGGTGCGGCCCGGCGCTCCTCCGTACCGGCGGCGGCGGCGGCGCACTGGTGCGGACGCACCGACCTATCTACTCCTCGACGAACAACAACTCTTTACTTCCGTAAATACAACGACGACGGTACAGAACACTTTAGAAAATAAAATAATAAATAAGTAATGCTGGACAATTCACACAGCATTATCTAGCCCCATGGTAAGCAGAGCTTGTGTTATGGGTACTAGATAACTAAAATAGAAAAGAAAAAAAAAAAGAAAAGGTAAAATTCTCAATATAAATTAAACCATGATAATAGTGATATTTTGGACTTCTGTTTCTTCGTTATTTAGGCTAAAGTACCTAAAGAAAAGACGAAGAAACCCTTACCCTGTTAGGTAGATGTTCATTTTTTTGGAGCATATTATTCTTACATATGTATTCTACAAAAATTACGAATATTTATAAGAAAGATATTATGATGAAGCAGTTATTGTAGTATTTTAAATCCAATTGAAGTTACTATATTTTCTGTAAAGTCTAAAACCCTGTGCTGTTTTAAAGTGTTATTCTCCAGTGTTTTATTACAAAACTACATAAACTATTGTAAAATGAAATATAAACTTTTGAAGATCAGTTATTTGTTTAGGTAATGTGATATTTTTAATCACTTATATTAGATGCACTTTAGAGAAATCTTATAGACGGTGCGCCATACATGGCACTCCGGAGTCCCCTTAAAGTGTAATTTTGAATTTATGGATAATTCCTGAATGAAGAACCATTTTTTTGCGTATATTTAATACTCGTCCGCGGAACGTGGGGGCTTTCTTATACTCCAGTCTAAATAAATTGATATGTTGTTTGTAGTAAGCCCTTTTTCCAAAATATTTTCGACAATTTGTTTGAGTTTATTTACTGATTTCCCTACTGACTCAACACTTCTCAACCTGCGCACCGCTATCTTCTATATTTTGCTTCAAATTATATGACGTTTTCGACTCTATTTTGGTTCGAAATTGTGAAATGAAATAAAGATTTTGAAATATTTAAATAAATAATCAGGTCAACATTTTAAAACATTGTATAAAACTTCCAACGAATGTATTTTATGTTCTACCTAAAATGATGATGATCTTTGTTATTGTGTCTGGTTGGACACTTCTCTAATAGAAAAAAAAAGTAATTGAAAAAAGTAGAGTCTAAAAGTAATTGAAAATAATTGTAAAATTAATGATTATCAAATTATGAAGACGGTTTGATATTTTCACGAGAGCCTAGTTCGTTATCTAGCAGGGTTGTACCACGTGCACGTTCGGGTGGCTTGGGAGACGAGATGTTGGAGTCCCCCTTACATTCCTATTTTCACGAGAGCCTAGTTCGTTATCTAGCAGGGTTGTACCACGTGCACGTTCGGGTGGCTTGGGAGACGACATGTTGGAGTCCCCCTTACATTCCTATTTTCACGAGAGCCTAGTTCGTTATCTAGCAGGGTTGTACCACGTGCACGTTCGGGTGGCTTGGGAGACGAGATGTTGGAGTCCCCCTTACATTCCTATTTTCACGAGAGCCTAGTTCGTTATCTAGCAGGGTTGTACCACGTGCACGTTCGGGTGGCTTGGGAGACGACATGTTGGAGTCCCCCTTACATTCCTATTTTCACGAGAGCCTAGTTCGTTATCTAGCAGGGTTGTACCACGTGCACGTTCGGGTGGCTTGGGAGACGACATGTTGGAGTCCCCCTTACATTCCTATTTTCACGAGAGCCTAGTTCGTTATCTAGCAGGGTTGTACCACGAAAATTACATTCCTATTTTCACGAGAGCCTAGTTCGTTATCTAGCAGGGTTGTACCACGTGCACGTTCGGGTGGCTTGGGAGACGACATGTTGGAGTCCCCCTTACATTCCTATTTTCACGAGAGCCTAGTTCGTTATGTAGGAGGGTTGTACCACGTGCACGTTCGGGTGGCTTGGGAGACGAGATGTTGGAGTCCCCCTTACATTCCTCTTTTCACGAGAGCCTAGTTCGTTATCTAGCAGGGTTGTACCACGTGCACGTTCGGGTGGCTTGGGAGACGAGATGTTGGAGTCCCCCTTACATTCCTATTTTCTAAGACATCCCACCATTCAGATCCACCATGAGAGGTTTAATGTCAAACAGTTCTGCATCAAACACGAGATGTGCCTGTGCTCTCCTCCGCCGCCGCCGCCGCCGCGCTACAACGTCGGCACGATTACAGTGATGTGCCTCGCTTGTCACCCGGATTATATAGAACTGTAGAAAGTACTGCCACAGGAACTGTGTATCCATAACGGTTGGTTACCTACTGATACTGAACTTGTATCCGCTACTCTTAATAAGCTGAAACATAGCTTATTCAGAGGATCGAATCACTGACTACCGCCCTAGCTATAGTGTACATCTATAACGGAGTGTCTGAATAGAAAACTAAAAAGTTTTCTATTCAGACAGCTCCGTTATTTCATTTTCATTCTATTCCGTTATTTGAAATTTTCTTTTGTAAGTTTGTAAATAGTTAAATGATTAAAAGGATGGTATGTGTGTATGCATCATTCATCACACCACAGAAAGAGTTATGCTTCAAAGATGATTAATTTGTTATTTTCGACGTAAATAACTGACACTCATGTTAGGGACCCATGTCAAATGTAAGTGATGTTATTTGTGTTGTGTTTGGGGGTGGCAGGGATGTCTCTGCGCGGCCGCGGGGTGCGGGGGGCATGCGTGAGGCGAGGCGAGGCGAGGGCGCGGAAGGGTGGCGACATATAGCGTGCTTAATATCCGGTTTTATTAGTTTTTCCGGCGACAGCGAGCGCGGCGCATATTTGCTTTGATGACGACGAGGGCTCGCCCCCGCCGCCCCCCGCGACCCCCGCCTGTGCTTCCGCCTCGCGTCACTTCTATCGTTCTATTCTTTTGTGCGTAGATTTATAGCACAAACGGATAAATGTTGTAAATTCGTGCCGCGAGCGCTTCCGTCGAGGCGGAATGCGCGGGGCGCGCCGCGAACGCTCTCAATTAACGTCGTTATGCGGCCATTTGGCAAATTTCTAATTGAAACCGTGAATATTTAGAACGTTTAGTGTGTGATGTCGCGTGAAGCATGCATCGGGCGGGGCGGGGCGGGGCGGGAGGGGAGGCCGGCATAGCTGGCAGGGCTCCAGCGGCGGGACGGCCGACGACGCCGCAAAGGAGCCGCGCCGATTGTTGCCTGCACAAATGACGAGCTGCCCAATTAGAGAGCGCAGCGCCGCGACCACGCGTGGGAACCGCACCGCGAACCCAGCCCTGCCCTGCCGCCACCGGGAAACAAATCAACGCTTCCGAGAATCTCCTCTATCCCTCCTATACTCGCCGGATCGCCCCTAGACTACAAGGACAACACAACATTCTTCCAAACGCGCCGGCTGGGCCCTAGCTGGTGGTTTCTGCGAACGGAGGCAAGTGTGAGCTCGCTCGTGTCGCCGCGGAGAGCGTCCCTCCGCCGCCGGCCATAAACCTGTCGCGGGACCGCCGCCGCCGCCGCCGCCGCCGCCGCCGACCGGTCCCACTCACAAACAAAGCACTAGATGTGGACGCGCAGATTCATCGACGCGCCCGTTACCTATCTATCTCTACATCGTTTGAAAGGTCATTCTTGGAAAAGTTGGCGGTTTGCGACGACTCTATCCTATAAATAATTGCCATTCGTTAATGTAATGAAGTGCGTGATACATCAATATGTCAGCCGCAACAGAGTGTTTGTCGTTCACACATGATAGCTGGCAGCTCGCCGCAGCCGCGGCTATAGATAACCCGCCACTTAGCCACCGCGCTGCCACCGCGCCGCCGCTACGCTGCTGCCGCGACGCCGCCACGCTGCCACCGCGCCGCGCCGCCGAGCCGCCGGCCGGACCTCTCTCGTTCCGCTCCAGTTGCGCAACATCGCTACATCACCGATGCAGCTAATTCGAACTGCATTACAACCGCCGCAGATAGCGCTTCTATTTATTGCTACAAGCGGAACACGACACAACATTACTTGAACGCACGCGCATTAACGACTCGTGTCACTTTGTTTCTCCACACTCGCATGCCCTAGACTAGAGTGTCGCGGTACCTACAGCACCCAGGGTATGCAAGTGTGGGTACGATAGTAGGTACAATCAATACGAGTGGTGGTAGAGGAGCGCGGAGCCAGCGCGGGCGGGGGCTTCAATGAGGGCCGGAATGTGGAGCCGGCAGCGGCCGGTGCTCCGGAGCGCTAGAATCCCAGTGCTGCGACGTTTGAAGTCCCTCGGAAGTCGCGGCGTCCATTGAGCCGCGAGTAATTATAGCGAGATGTCGCGCCGCACCGCCCCGACGATTGATTTACGACACGCGAGTAATTTATGCGCGTTTAATTAAAGTAACAGCAGCCGGAAGAACAGCCGTCAGAACAAACGACATCTCGCCGTGCTCCGCCGGCCCCGTGACTCACTCCGCGCGGCCTGCGCTCGGGCTGGCCCTGCAAGCGGAAAAATACGGCTCTATAGTGAAGCAAGCATTAGCACATTGCACAGCCGTGACTCAGCTGACTGCGTATAATGCCTTATTAGGAGCGCCGGTGGACGCTGCCCCAGAACAAGCGGCTCCCAGCGCCCGCTCGCCTTGTACGCGCGGCCATGTACTGTACCGACCCGATGTCTCATTTACATGTTGCAGTGAGACGGGAGCGAGCTCCGCGGGCCGCGGGCCCGCTGCGAGCGGCCCCGGAACACCAGAGCGGCACTAATACCACAGAAGAGGGAAAAAATTGAACTCTTATTTAGCGTGATTTCGCGAGCTCCGGCAAATTGTTCGATAACTGTGAAAAATGGAGGCCGCTCCGCTAACGGCGCAAATTGAGTGAAGTAACCTCGACTGTACCGCGCCCCACCCCCTCCCCCCGTGCAGGGGGCTCGCGGCTCGCGATAGAGAACACAGTAGCGGAAGGCATTTCTTTCAGGCTACGTTAAATTTCCTCGCGAGGGAGTACGTGCCTTTCAGCCAAGTCAAATGTCGATGAAATTTTACAATTGCACTATTAGGACTTTAAATCGAGGGCTTCCGAGAAGGTATCATTGGCGAGGAATGTAACCCGCGCTCGGGCGAGGGGGGCGCAGGGGGTAGGGGGCGGTGGGGGAGGAGAGGCGGCGGCTTTGAGCCGCGCGACGCGGTGGTGGTGGCGGCGGGAAATTGATCCGTTCATAGTTCATAATGATTGGCGGAGCGCGCCGCCGCCGCCGCCGCCGCCGCGCCGCCGCCGCCGCAATGATTCTGCTAATATCAAAGGCTGTGCGTTGAACCTATTACCATTTATAAACTTCCGCGTTAACTGACTTCTCATAAGTTATTATGGTATTATTCCACTCTACACTACCTTGTAGAGTTCATAGAAGGCGAGCAGTGCTGGTGAATGACAACTGATCATAATATAAAAGCGAAAGTTTGGAAGGATGGATGTTTGTTACTTACTCTCGCTAAAGCTATTGATCGGATCGGGCTGAAAGTCTACTTTAGACCTGGAATAAAACATACTTTTCATATCATACATCAGTTTCCTTGCACATCAAGAACCTCACTCCTAATATAATATCATATAAACCTGTTTTGTGACCATTATATTTATATTTAATTTGTACCAACGTAATATCTTGTGACACATTTTGAATTGTATAACTATTGCTGACATTGATTGCTTCGCACCTTTGTGCCTAACATTGTAAACGTGCGCGCCTCCGCGAGGCAGAATGTATCGGAAATACTATTGTTATTAAGAGCTTTTGAACATTTCTAGCAAATAAATGATTTGATTTGATTTGAAAAAAATATATATATAATATGAATGCAATTTGATCACCTTAAAAGAATATAATTTCTTAAAAGCATTTCGCCGTATAGGTAATTGATTTTTAAACAGTTTTAACAGGTTACATGTTGAACGAGGAGACCACAAAAGGCGTAGTCTCATCGCCCGCCTCCTGACATGACATTATTGCAGAGCTTAATGTAGGTAATAAAGTACATGTCATAGTTATTATTATTAGGGTGTACAATAATAATAACATGTACAATAGTAATGAGTAGGTCGTTATATAATATAGTGAACATGCAGCATAAAGAGTAAACAGAACAAATATCAAAGAGTGATTTGATTACATAGACATATTTTAAATTTAAAAAATAGGTGTTTACAAGTTAGTGCTAGAATGAATTTATAGGTACTAGGCAAATTTTGTACACAGTGTATCTGGAGTGTGTGGTATGTTTTAGTCTGTGTGCACGAGTGCTGTGTATTGTGTGTGAGGTTGTCTAGTGTACATGTGTGTGTGTGCGTGTGTGTGTGTGTGTGTGTGTGTGTGTGTGTGTGTGTGTGTGTGTGTGTGTGTGTGTGTGTGTGTGTGAGTATTAAAATGTTAAGTATATTATTATGTAGAAACTACATATGTACATCACATGCTAATAAACAAACCTGACATTTTAAAATCATAATTCATTATAAATAAAATAAATATTTGAAACAATACAGAGTATGGAATTATGGATGGCGGCAGACCTTATAATACGGTGCCCGGTACTTTACTATAATCCGCCCGTCCAAGGATTTATTTTGATGAAATGGGGAAAAAAATCAAAATGAGGAGATATGTATATACACGACTATACAGTTCCCTCATTGTTGTTGTAGGCTTCTACATCAAAGAAGATTACCCGCCAAAAATTCTGCAAGAACGAAAACTGTTACAAGATCAGCTAAAACACGAAAATGAAAAAGGAAATAAAGCGTTTATTAAATATAACAATTTGATTGTTCGAGGACCAAGCAACCCACTCAGAAAAGTGCCTGAGTTAGAAATACATTCTAAGCAAACGATTCCACATAGTGAAAATGGGCCAAGTAAGAGCCACAATTACTGTATCAAAGCAAACAATAAGAATAAAATATACAATGATAATAAAAGGATAACACAATACCTGACACAAACAACACAATATAAAAACACGTAATTATAGCAATAAGCGCACCCCCCTCCAGAACGCGAAAACAAAATTAGAACAGAACAAACAAACCAAGCATCCCAATACGGCTGGTCACCGCGGGAGAGCTAGACCACAACCCTCCAGCGCCCAAAAAAAAAAATTATGAGACGCAAATTTATAAAAAAAAAATATGAGACGAAAATTGCTGCTCAAACTCGAACAATACTGTCTACGAAGAGAACAAAAGTGAAAAAAAAACAAATAGAATTCAAGGCATTTATTACAGCTAAAAATGAATGAGACATCCTACCACCTATGGCTTAGCGAGATTTAACCAACCCAATACCAGGATCTATAACCCGAAAGGGGTCCTAATCCTAACCACCTACTCAAATTTAAATCAATAAAATACATATTATCTACAAATCTACAGAACTATTCATATTCATAATAATACCAATGCATGTTTTTTTTAAATACTTTATTTTAATCTAATTACTTTATCATTATAATTTGTTATAAAATATTTGATATGATTATTGTTAAGTACTTACCTACGAGTAGGTACATACCTACTGGTTATGGAATAAAAGGTTTTTTATTTTATTTTATTTTAATTATTTAATTGTTGAACTGCGAGGGAATGAAGACGAAATGACTAAATAAAATACTTTCATAGACACAGTTACTTTTGACAGATATGCAATTGTAGGTAGGTGTAGGTAATGTCGCGGGCAGAAACAAGTAGCATATAACAGAACAAAAATAATTGATTCTATTGCAACAACTATTTTATTCTATGGAATAACTATACTACCATAAAAATTAATTCATTGAATCGCCGGACTAAAAGTCTGTTCAATAATTTTGAACGACGACGATGACCAAATCGATTACAACTTCTTCAACAAAATCGATTGTCATGTATAATCGAATCGGTAAAGCATTAGGACATCAATAATTGATTGTCTGTCGAACTACCGAACAACAATTATGAGAGTGGAATAAATATTGTTGTTTTGAAAAGAAATGATCTTTTCGTACAATCCTCCAACTCGCGTGTTTCATGCCTCCCGCGCTCTACCGGCGCGGGGCGGCGGCGGCGGCGGCGAGCGGGACAGCTCGCTCTACCGCTTGGATTAGAAGCGATACTGCGCTAATACTGACATAATTAAAGTGTGCGTTAGAAGATCATTTAGCCGTGGAATTCGGTAGAAGTAGTAAGTTAGTGAGTAGAGCTTGTGCAATAACTCGGAGCGGCGCGGCGCCCGAGCGGGCCTAGGGCCGCGCCGTCCGCGCCGCCCCGCGCCGACTCCGCGTTTATAAATCAAGCGCCGACGTATCTACTATTGCGTTACTCTACATAGCCAAGTACCTCCTAGTGAATATTATACCTACGTTGGGTGCCTACGGTATGTTTTGGTGGGCAAGTCACGGTAATTCATTAGTTTGATTTGTGTGGAGCACGTTGTGTGATTAGGTTTATTTATTAGCTGGTTACCTAATAAATAATCTCTAGCTCAGGTGAACAATGTTGGAGGAATGCGGCCGCGACCACCGACCGGCTATACATTTATGTTCCGCGACGCTTATACTGATCTAGTAGGTACCTACGTTCATTTCCTTTACTACATACATTCCTAGGAATATGTATCGGGTCTGGTTGAGCTATAACTAAACTTAGGTCTATGTCCAGCTGTGGACTGACTTATGCTAATATACAGGATGGTACAAACAACTAATCTAATCCACTGGTCTTATCCGGTAATCAAACTCACTCAACATGTCTGTCCTTACATTTTGACAATTTATCTTGTAAACGCGCCGGTAAAGTTTTTGTTTTTGTCTGTCCGCTTCAGTTAATTGTTTAGTTTTGAAAATATGGCTTAGTAATTTTCATGTTGTGTGTGTGTGATGCACATTTTTCCACAGGATTTTAAAGTAAATTGATAAAAATGTTTGTATTTGAGTATTTACTGGGGTTATTTTTACAATGTGTAGTATTTGTAATCTGGCCCCTCAAAGTGCCTTAGTTAGTGCCCCGGGGGCATATAGCATGTAGATATGAGTAATATTTCTTTACTAAAATATTGTTTTGAATCGTTACATGCCCTGCATATTTTGTGACGCGAATTATGCTAGCTATGAACGTGGAGAAGACTGGATTCAGTGCCTGAGCTGCAATTATAGGCTCACATCGACTGTGCAGGTCCTGAAGGCCAATATTACATCTGCGATTTCTGTAGCTAAGTATATACATGGATATGGCCCCCTGGGGTCATATTACAACCCTCACTTAATTTCGAGATGCCGATTTTGTTTTTTTTAAGAATACATAGATTTTTGATAATTTTTTGGGAGTTTCATTTATTTCACCTTTAATTATGAGTAGGCAGATGAATACGGAACGCTATGAGGTACCTATTGCTTTGATTTCTCATGCAAGTAGTTTTTTTTAATGGCCAAAAACAAAGTGGAGCCACGCTACGTGACCCCTTCTCCTCTACTATTTGTTGACATTGCTTATTTAAATTGACCAACTTTACTTTATTATATTGACATATTGACATTTCATCTCCTGCTGTGCTGTACATTAATCTATTATTTACATTAATTTTCATAATTTGCCATTCTTTAAAAATGACGAGTATTAAAATGAAATGAGTATACATATAACTGCGTGCTGTTTTATAAAATAATATAATTATGATATTTTGTTAGTACAGTGAGTGTTTATTAAAATGTTTGTACGCCTGAGCGGCAGAATCTAGCGATCTAAAATAAGTCTTATGTACTGACAATCAATTACCTGATTCACAAACAATAAATGAATTCTGAAAAGACATACTGATACTGGTAGGTAAGGTACATGTCCGCACATACTCACTGAACACTCTGAGCGTACAGAGAGGTGAGACATCAGTAACGGTTCCTTACCGACATGATATCGAGTCTACTCTCGCAAGTCATCAATATTCGGCGAGTTGTGAGTGTGGAAGGTAATTAGAGGTGTGTGCTGCGGAGCGGCGATAGCATCGGCCACGCGCAGCTGCTGGCTCCATTGTATGGTAATGTGCGGCCGGCGGACGGACGGGGCCGGACCGGGCCCGACGCTACGTACACACAACACCCTACTCCAGCACGAGGTTATTGTTCCGCAGATACATTGCACTACCATATGGCACGGAAGCGAATGGGTTGTCTCTATCACTGCTTCAAGCCTATGACTCTATTTCATTCTGTCCATCAGTACCTACAGAGAAGGAGAGTGTTTCAGAAGAGGCGGTAGGTTCCTGAATATTGTATGTTATTAGCTCGCACCGAACTACTTACAATAGATAATAATCTTATTTTGTTTCTCACCAATGATCTTTTGAGAAGTTAATAAATATCTTAAAGTTAAACCTACTGTAGGTAGGTACTTATCGCTCGAGTCAATACTATTCGTTAGTGCCCTATGTTCTCTGTACTTTCCTAATTTATTTTGTAGTAATACTAGTCAAAGAAAGAGTCGTGCGCGCGCCGGCCGCGCCGTCAGCTGCGCGCGCGCAGACCAGGCGGCGCCGGAACCGGAACTCTATTGTTTTTAAATTTCCGCGACCCTCTGCGCATAACTCACTGCCTACCGAGGACTTGTCAACGCAAAACTAGGAATGCATGCATTCAATTACAAGTATTACAACTAGACATACATATAAAGAAACGTTCTAATGTAGAACACCAAATTAATGACGGTAAATGAAAAAACGGCATGATGTGCTAAATATCAATGATGTGGGTACTAAATTATGAAGCTTTTTACTGCAAAGAGCATGTTATTATCTGACATACTCGTAGTTAGCCCAGTTAGCGCGTGTGGGTGCTCTACATGCAGGGCCTGACTGCATGCTGGTTCTTATGATATGCGTCTTTCATGTTATTACAAGTAGGTACAGTCCATGTTTTGTTAAATGTTTGTACGCAATGTACCTCGAAAGGAAACCGCGCGACGGAGCTAGTGGTCCCTCGGACACCTGCCGACCGCCGCCGCCGTGCCGTTGCCGGTGTCGGTGTCGGGAGGTCATTCGTCAAATATATCGAGGAGCTGAGCAAAAAGAAACGTTCATATTTTATTTAGGACACTTTTTGCGGCTCTTTTGTGTCAAATCACCTGTTTGTCCTGTCCTCGGTGAAAGCTTATCTTTATTCAGCGGTCGCCGGCCACAGAGTACCCAGTAGTCCAGCTGTGGACGGACTGCGGTACTCACATATATCTACACTAAGACAGGCAGATACAATCTCTAATGGGCGCACCCTTATCCGTCAGCTTGATATTCTTCAGTGTGAGTATAAGGGAGGTGTTTGCTACAGTTTCATTTAAAATTGCTACAATAATAAAGAATAGTATAAAATTTGACTTTTCTAAGTGCTTATTTCTAAGCCTAAAGAAATAAATGAGTTTGAAATTGAGTTTGAGTTCTCTAGTGTGAACAAGTTAGCATAAATATACAGGGTGGAATTTTGTAATGCCACCTGGAGGGAAAGTACTCTTAATACTGTAGATAGAAAATTGTACTCAAAGAAAACATTCCTTTAATTTTGAAAAGAAAAAAAACTGCATTCAAACATTTTCGACAATTCGCTTGCCACACCCGGTAATCGAACCGACAAAATCTGTAAAAATTACACATCATCATCATCATCATCAGCCTATAGCAGTCCACTGCTGGACATAGGCCTCCCCCAAAGAGCGCCATAGCGCCCTGTCTTCAGCTTGCCGCATCCAGCATCTACCTGCAGTCTTTCGCAGGTCGTCATCCCACCTAGTCGGAGGGCGTCCTACACTACGTTTACCGAGTCGTGGTCTCCACTCAAGAACACGTTTGCCCCATCGGCCGTCGGAAAAATTACACCCTGTACTTTTATTGCATAGATCGTTAGGGTCAATAATAAGGATGAAATCTCTCTAACAAGCTTAATGAATTAAATGAAAGGAAAACCATGAAATCTTAAATTATAAATTGAATGGGTCAAGTTAAGCACATTAACTTAAAGATCCATCTGTTTACTTGTGTCAGTAATTAATAATTATCATTGACGTCATTTATCCATTAAAATGACGAATTAATATTTAGATAAGACGATTGAAATTTGCACGTGTTTGTACCTAATGCAGACTCCTTTTTTAGATGCAACATAACTGCAATGAGTTAAATGGTTTCCCCGAGGCAGAGCGAAACCAAATAATTCTACAGCAAGATGGTGCTCCAGCCCATAACAGCAGAATCACTACTGCCTACATTAATAACCATTTGAATACCTGGATTGGTACCAACGGCACAATCAGATCGCCTGCGAGATCACCAGATCTCACCCCTTTCGATTTTTTTTGTGGGGATATGTAAAAAATCTAATTTACATGAAATCTTATGCGAATGTAAACGAGTTGAGAGTTGAAGTTTAGAATACGATTTATATTAATAACCACAACACGTTATTAAAAGTTACTAGAAATGAATTCTTTAGAAGAATAAATTTGTGTATCCAATAATGGAGCCCATTTCGAGCAACTAATTAGTTAGTTGACTTTTTATTGTAAATAATTAAAGATTTCATGGTTTTCCTTTCATTTAATTCATTAAGCTTGTTAGAGAGATTTCATCCTTATTATTGACCCTAACGATCTATGCAATAAAAGTACAGGGTGTAATTTTTACAGATTTTAGTCGGTTCGATTCCCGGGTGTGGCAAGCGAATTTTCGAAAATCTATGAAAGCAGTTTTCTTTCTTTTCAAAATTAAAGGAATGTTTTCTTTGAGTACAATTTTCTATCTACAGTATTAAGAGTACTTTCCCTCCAGGTGGCATTACAAAATTCCACCCTGTATAGGGTAGACCGGGGGCAGTAGTAACATTTTTTGGTTTACGGACGATTGTACTAAATCAACTTGGGTATTTCTATAGTGATTATGTTTCTAGAAACCTAAATTCAATAGCTACAAACAATTTTGTTGAATTTTACGTAGGGCTTACAGAACATAGGGAAAATTAGGTAAGAATGATGACAGGTCGAGTGCTACAATTGACCCCTACTCTGGGTCAATTGTACCAAAAATTCCAAAGGAAACAAAAAACAAACGAATAATCAAATCACAACTATAATATCGTATATTAGTTATTTTGGCGCTTATTCATCAATCTTGATCATTAGGAACAATACTCAATACTCAATACTCAATGGTTTATTGCTTACATGTGTACAAAAGTTCTTAAAATATATATATAAGTCCGACATGCACCCTGCAAGGGTATTGCAACATAAATTTAAAGTTAAATGTTAAATGCTAGGTGGCTATATACAATAAAGTTAATAATATGCTTAATTTACCATTTCAAGTTAAAATTATAAACCAATTATATTATATCTAATCACTCATCACATAAAAAAAAAAAAAAAAAAACAAGATTATACCTTATACTAAAAGCCTAATACCTACTAAAACTAAAACTACTACACTACCACAACTAAAACAGGGCTAGAGAACAAGGAACATCAATTAATTATAGGTATCTATTTTCCAAAATATTCTTCGAGGCTATAAAAGCATTTTTCTAGTAAAAAATGCTTCAATTTGCTTTTAAATTGGTGCAAATTATCTTCTTCTCGAATGTTTTTCGTAAGATTGTTATATATTTTTACACACATGGCATGGGGGCCAGAATGATACATGTGAAGTCTAGAAAAGGGTATTGAAAGTTTGTTATGTGGTCTAAGGTTTCGTGGGCGAGTATGGGTGTCAAATAAGTGGTTATTCTTCTTTACAAATAAACATGCTTCTAATATATAAATACATATAAAGGTTAAGATCTTTCCCTCTATGAAATAGGTCCTGCAACTAACCATTGTATCAATATTAAAAATAATTCTAATACATCTTTTTTGTAAAATAAAAACTTTGTTATTGTCGGTGCTATTTCCCCATAGAACTATACCATACTGAAGCCAAGCATGGGCATAGGCGTAATACGCACATGTTGCTGTCTTTGTGTCAGTTGACTTTTTAAGTTCATATAGGGCATAAGTAAATCTAGATAGTTTGGCGCTGACATGTTTTATGTGCTCTTTCCAGTTTATATTTGAATCTATTTTAATGCCTAAAAGAGGGTATGAGTTAATACATTCTATAGGGATATCGTTGAATGAGTAGGATATATATAGAGGTGGTTTTTGGTAAGGGTGGAACTGCATTATTTTGGTTTTTGTGAAGTTGAGTAATAGGTTGTGATCAGAGAGCCACGTAACTATTTTATTTAAAGTCGTACTAAGATAGTTATTCAAGTTTACGTTATTTTTACAAGGGAATACCACAGAGATGTCGTCCGCAAATAGAGTGCAATTGTTATCTATGTTTTTTGGTAGATCATTAATATATATTAAAAATAAAATGCAACCTAGGACGCTGCCTTGAGGTATAGATTTGGTGACATTGATCATTTTAGAGGAAACTTTATTAATTGTCCCTGTGTTTTGGTCATGATGTTCTATTTCTACAAATTGTTTCCTACCTTCGAGATATGAAGTAAACCATGTATAAGCTGGTCCTCTCACGCCGATGCCGTATAGTTTTTCCAGAAGTATATTATAGGTTACTCTGTCATACGCTTTGCTCATGTCTAATAAAATCCCTATTGCATATTGCTTATCATTTATTAAATTAAGAATATTATTAGTATATTTATAAACAGCTAGAGATGTAGAATGGTTCTTCCTAAATCCATTTTGACTATTATGAAAGATGTTAAATTTTTCACAGAAGGAGTAAAGTCGGTTCGTCATCGCAGTTTCTAATATTTTCGAAAATGTTGGCAATAATGCTATTGGCCTGTAGTTGTTGGTATCTGTATGTTCCCCTTTTTTATATAAGGGTTTGATTACTGACAATTTTAATGGATTTGGAACGGTACCTTCTACAAAAGATTGGTTAATTAATATAGATAAAGGCAGGGCAAATTCTTTTGCACATTTCTTAATTAGTATTGGTGGTAAATTATCATGACCATGACTCCTTTTGTTTTTTAATTTACGTATTATTTTATAAGTTTCTTCTATAGTGACTGGTTTAAGAAACATCGTGTTCTCTGTCGGTGTTATTACAGGGCGCCCTGGTGTGGGTGACGGGGACGCATTTCCACCTACTGATATAAAGAAGTCGTTAAAGGAATTTGCAATTTGAATGGGGTCTTCTGTTTCTACATTGTTTATTTTTAGTTTTATGTTTTTTCTACTTAGGGATGGGAGCTTGTTTGTTTGTTCTTTGACAATGCGCCACATTGTTTTTACAATGTTATCAGAATTCTTCATTCTCTTTATGTTTTGTATTTTTTTAGAGGTAATTACTGTTTTCTTGAGGCATTTTTCATATTTTTTATAATTGTTAAGTAAGGTAGGATTATTAATTTGTGATAAAAATATTTTTAGAGATCTTTTATGTCTGCATGATTTTTTGATTCCGGTAGTTAGCCAGGTTTTTCTATTCTGAATTTTAATTTTAGTCTTTATTTTTGGTACACAAATATCTAAAATGTTTTGGATTGATTCGCTAAATTGTTTATAATTTTAATTTACATCATAATCGTTTTTAATAATTTCGTAAAAATCTATTTTTTGTAATTCGGTTTTAAATGTATGAATGTTTTGGTCACTAAATGCTCGTTTTTCTTGAATCCAGTTTTTGGGTTGTTTTAGTTTCGTTTCCAGTGCAGGTATTCTAAACAGAACACCTTTATGGTCACTGAAACCAAATTCCTCTACTTTAGTACTGACATTCTTGTTCAAAAAGTTAGTAAATATGAGGTCGATGCAAGAATATTTTAATGTATTACTATCAATTTTATTTTTCGAGATTCTAGTGGGTTCTTTGACGTGCTGGTGAAAGTTAAAGCTATGCATTACATCAAGTAGAGTGGTCGAGATTGTGCGGTCAAGTACGTCAATATTGAAATCACCTCCTATAACAATATCTTTCTTTACATATTTTTGCTGAAGGAACTGCATGAGTTTAGTTAAAGTTTCATAAAATAATTCGGGCATTCTCTTTCTATCCGGCCAATATAGCGTTATGAGTATTAAATTTGAATTAGTTACTTCTATAGCGCAAATTTCCATCAAGAATTCTTTAGTAAAACTATTTATATCTTTCAGTTCAACAAATTCTATGTTATCTTTTACAAAAATACAAACACCACCACCTTCATAATTAGAGCGGCAGTAAGAAGTCGCTAAATGAAAGCCTTCTATATGAAGTAGATCTTGTTTCAAAATGGTAACCCAAGTTTCTGAAAAACATAAAAAGTTTATTGTTTTGTCTAAATCTGTTGCTGCTTCTACTAAATGTCTCTTATTGCATAAGCTTTGCATATTTTGAAAAAGGGCGTTGATATTATTCAAGAAAAAAACTGATTTTGTGACTTTTGTTGCACTGATGTTTGTTTTGTAAAATTTTGGAGAGAAGGATTTTTGATATTATCAACAATTGAGTCTCCTTGTTCTCTATCTAGGATTGGGGTTTTGTGTGGTGTCTTGTCAGCGGTCTTATGATTTGTGGGTATGCCATATTCTTTCCCGTCAATGATTAGCTTATTATTGATTATGTTAGCTCGTTTTCCGTTACGTCGGGCTTCTATAAGTTTTTCAATCATTTTCTTTCGTGTTTGCAGTGGCTCCGGTCCTAAAAATTCAGAAACAGCAATGCCGGTGTTTCTGAAAGCTCGACTATTTTGTAAAATATACTTTGTCATATTCTTACTCAGCAAGTCAACTACCACCGGTCTTCGGTTCCCCCACTTTCCTATACGTTTTAAGTCATCTATGTGGCCTATGAGATTGATATTCAGTATTTCTTGGAACAGGTGGATTATTCTGTCGTGTAGTTGATACTCGTTTTCATGAGAGTGTTCCACTAGGCCATAGACTACTATATTTCTGCTTTTTTTATCTTCAGCTTCTACAGTTACTGTTTGTTTTTGTTCGATATTTTGGTGATAGTTGCGATTTAATACTTGACTTGAACTCAAGTTTTAGGAACAGTTCTACAAAATTATCAAGATAAAACTAAACAAAAATAAATTAAGTTATCTCTTCTTTAAACACAAATAATGCAAATTATTTTATTTTGGTATAATCACTCTGGTCTAAGCTTTGATTGAGACTTAACAAATAGCTTATAAATCTAAAATTGTTGTAAATAATTGACATGTATTACTTTCCTAGTACAATTGCCCCTGTAAAACTTTAAGTAAAATCATTATCTATCCATTAGCATTGATTGCATATATATTACTTAAATAAATTGTATTAGGGGTCATTTGTACCACGGGGTTAATTGTACCGTTACAACTGTCCCGATTGACGACGATATAATTGACCCCAAGTATAGATTTTGGAGAAATAACTAAATACCTCGAAATACTGTTGAGTTTTAGACACACAATATTAGGAATTATATGGCTGGATACCTACGTAAAAGCGTGGTTAATATATAAGTACATGAAACATAATAACCACTGAGTGACAAAGCAATCAAAATAGCAAAAAAAAATACTTTGGGTGCTTGAAAATAAACAAATGCTCCTGCAGAAGTACGTTTCGCAGCCAGCTCGCTGTCGACTAGTAAACAAGTCAGGACACATAAGGCGCGTACCCCCGGCTCTCGCACACACACACAGGTCGCCTAGTAGTTGAGATATTCGCAATGTTACTATTGCCTCGTGTTACTAGTGACAACACTTTCTCAAGCCGGCTAGTCACCGTGAGAAAGAAGGACTACTACCCTCCAACTACACCACTATCTACCCACAAATCGGAAACAATACTACAACGAGATAAACACATATACATAGCAACATATAATACACTTACATTAAGAACGGACGAGGCATTGCTGGAACTTATGACAGCATTAAAAAATATCAAATGGTCAATCATGGGACTAAGTGAAGTTCGGAGACTTGGAGAGAAAATTGAAGACCACGAAGAATTCATATTTTACCACAAAGGCGAAACACACGGAAAACATGGCGTAGGATTCTTAGTAAAACGAGAACTGAAACATAAAATCATAGAAATAATAGGTATATCAGAACGCATAGCCATACTCAACATAAATATCCCCCCTAACGAAGAGAAATGGTCAATAGTACAGATTTACTCACCAACAGAACAGTCAACAGCCACACCGACATTGAATCATTCTACACTAAGCTGAACAACGTCATCCAAGAAAACACCTTCAGTAACCTTGTAATCATGGGGGACTTCAATGCTCAAATCGGAACTAGGAGACATGGTGAAGAAAGAATATTAGGCGCGTACAGCGAAGGGAAAAGAACAAGAAATGGAAATAAACTAATTGAACTAGCTCACGAAAACAATCTTAGAATAATGAACAGCCAATACAAGAAACGAAAACAACGAAAATGGACTTGGGTATCTCCCGATGGCCGTTATAAGAACGAGATAGATTTCATTTTAACAAATAGACCACAATTCTTCGATGACTGCGGCGTCTTGAGTAATACTAACTTCAACAGCAACCATAGAATGGTCCGGACAAACCTAAAACTAGCAAAATCCAAAAAACAGACCCTTCAAAGCCAAACCATCATCTAAACTGACCATTACATCAACATTATAAATAAAAGACAAATTAGAAGACCTTACAGCAGAGATGGGAAACATGAACATACAGGAAAAACTCGAAAGACTAGACGATATTTTAAAATTAAAACCAATAAACAACGCAATAAAATCCATAAATAAAAAAATGACTAACACAACAATAGAACTCTTGGAAAAGAGAACAATACTCTTGAAAACTGCGGACAAAACAAAAGATGTAAGAAAACAAATAACGAAATTAAGTAAGCAAATACAAACTAGCATGCGAAAAGATAGACAGATGCTAAGTCTAAAGACATTCGAGGATCACATAATAAAAACTGGAGGAACAAAAAAGGCTGCAGCTGTCAAACACGAAAGAGTGGATACCTAACCTCAAAGACAAGAAAGGGAAACCTAGGACGAAAAGAACTAACTTAATCTGTATTGCTACAACTTTCATTCAAGACCTACTCAAGGAAAACTACTGCAAAGGAAACTAACTTAGCAGACTATACAAATATACCTGAAATCTTTGTACATTAAGTAGAAAGAGCTATTGAAATCCAAAAAAGGGATAAAGCACCAGGACCAGATCAAATAGATAACAAAGTTCTCAAAATTGGAAAGACTTTCATCGCGCCTATTCTCACTAACATATTCAACGAAGTTCTAATCAGTGAAATCATTCCCAAGAATTGGACGTCTTCAACAATTATTCTTTTACACAAAAAAGGAGATAGGAATCATATAAACAACTATCGACCGATAAGCTTACTGTCGAATATATACAAGGTGTTTGCGAAAATAATCCTCAAACGCATAACAAAAACTCTTGAGAACCAACCTAAGGAACAAGCGGGGTTTAGAAGCGACTTCTCGACCATCGACCATATACATTACGTTGTCAAACAAATTTTCGAAAAAAAGCAAAGAATATAACATCCCATTCTATTGCTGCTTTGTGTAAAGCTTTCGACTCACTAGAACACGAAAGTATATGGGAAGCATTAAAAAACCAGAACCTCGACCACAAATACATAAGAATAATTAGAAATATTTATAGAAATGGCACATCAAAAGTCAAATTAGAAAGAGAAGGAGCAGAGATTAGAATAGAACGAGGAGTACGGCAGGGTGATCCCCTATCACAGAAACTGTTTTCAGCCGTTCTTCAAGAAATCTTCCGACATCTCGACTGGGACAAATTCAGGCTTAACATAAATAGTGAAAAATTAACACATTTGAGATTTGCAGATGACCTCATAATCATCGCTTCAACTAAAGAAGAACTCCAACAAATGCTAACCGAACTCGACAACGAAAGCCAGAAAGTAGGACTTACCATGAATACAGGAAAAACGAAAATGATGACAAATGACAGGCAAGACCCAATTCACATAAACAATAGCATTATCGAGTGTATAAACGAGTATACTTACCTAGGCCAAATAATTTCACCAACTGACTTAATGTCAAAAGAACTGGAAGTAAGGACGGCCAACTTGTGGAAACGTTACTGGTCCTTCAGGGAAATCATGAAAAACAAGGAAACAAACATGTATTTCAAAAGGAAACTCTACAATACCTGTATCCTCCCGGTCCCGACGTACGGGTGCCAGACCTGGGCCCTAACAAAAGCTCATACCAAAAAGTTAGAAGTGTGCCAATCGGCTATGGAGCGAAGCATGCTAGGAAAAAGGAAACTAGATAAAGTCAGAAACCAATCCCTCAGGAAAAGAACTAAAATAGAAGATATTACAGTAAAAATAAGGAAACTGAAATGGAGTTGGACTGGATATACAGCAAGAGGAAGAGACAAATGGAGCAAAACGCTGATGGATTGGTTTCCAAGATACAAGAAGCGAAATAGAGGGAGACAATTCAAAAGATGTGAGGACGATCTAAGAGACGTAGCAGGGAACACGTGGATAAGGTTGGCGAGAGATAGAGTAAAGTGGAAGGGATTGGAGGAGGCCTTTGCCAAAAGAGGGCAAACAGATAATATAGATGTACCTAGTTTAAGCAATAGTAGTTAAGTAAAACCATATACTGTAAATATTTTCTGAATAAAAGGGTTTTAAAAGGTAGGTTTTAAAATGAAATAAAATGAACTAGTGACCCCGGTCTACCCTACGCATTACTGGTGGCCCCCGCACGAGGCAAGCCTGTGTCGCGGGAAGCGTCCGAGAGGCAATACTCTGTACATGCAATTTTAAAAAATGCAGCAGGCAAAATAACTCCTGCGTATATTCTACGAAATATTCTACTCTAAAATGATTTTGGGAAGAATGACACCGAATTTCGTTTGATTGTTGACTGTATATTACGGGTGTCTCAGAGCATGGGACTGTGGCGGGCAGAGCAAGTAGCTATGAATTAGAACCTACTATATCCAATGTTCGCCGCAGTGCGTTCAGTCAGGTCGCGCCTTATTCCTCCTGGTGGGTGTGGCGGACCCGCGGCGTGTGGGGCCACGTCTCCACACGCGGGCCCGGCACACACGTGGGGGCACGGGGATGCGTAGCGCGAGGCGAGGGTTGAACTTGCTAAATTAAGTGCGATGATTATGAGAAACTCTAATGGATTATTCCGACGTCAAGGAGCCTCTTCACGGAACACTCCATCGAGTCGAACCTTGGGAGAAAATTAAACAAAATGTTAACTCTATCCAGTTTCATTTATTTATTTAGGTTACACCAACCTCACATAAATATACTTTTACCTACGTATTGTGCTTATACGAGTATAACAAACGTTAGCATGAGACAAGTTCTAATATACATATATAATATACTTTTAAAAGGTGGACACAACATCCAATGAGTTTCGTGTAGGTTACGATTCTAAGGCATTTTTATGTATGAAAATTAGGCGAAGCTAATTAAGGTTAGTTTGAATGTAATGTCGGAGAGTTGACCGGCGCATTCAGCCGCCACCGCCGCCGTCGCGCCGGCGCGGCGGCGCTGGCCCGCCGTAGGTAGCTATGCTAATAAACGTAAAAATGCCACTTAAAATACCAAAATTACACTAATTACAATATTTTGATGTTTCATGAGTAATGCCCACTTTATCAGGGACTTATTAACATTTTTGTAAGTTTTATCTCGATCTCTACGTAGGTACCAGTCGGATCATAAATAGCATTTTGATTGCGCGCCGTAACGAACTGAACATTAGAGAACAATACCTCGCCATTGTTATCGTTTTGGAATTGTTCCAGTGAATTAATTATACCGTTTTTAATTTGATTTTGGGAATCTAGAGGGATTTTTGTACGATTCTGTATGGCGCGTAGGTATAGGTAGTAGGTATAGGTAAGTACCTATACCTTCTACCGAGCGACGCGCAAAAATGAAAATGAATTCGCTCTAGCTGGCTGCCTAAGTAGGCAGCCAGCTAGAGCGAATTCATTTTCAAAGGAAGCTTATATAAATGTACAAAACCTGAATATTTGAACATCAACTGCGGCTCAAATGATTATAACTGCATTTTACTTCCAAGTCATGCGGAGAAGAGCACAGTCTTCACGAGGACTAGACTACTTAGTTGTGAGTAGTCGAGAACTCAGCTAATTACAATCCGACTAATTACTTCCGTACAATTACTTTATTACATACAGAAAGTCAAGACTAGAACTTTATGAATAACACACATTGAATAAAGACATCTTAAACTTTCTCTTCTCTCAACGAAATCATTAGCTTTTCACAATGCAAATAATTCATAAGCCACAAAATGGCTGCGTGGGCGAGGCAAATAGAGCCTTCCCGCGGTTTCACCCGCGACGGAGAGCGGAGGGGGGGGGGGGGGATTGAATGAGTCGACACAAAACTCACATTGTTATTCAAACAAACAAGTCACTGTGCGCGCAAACAGCCGCGCCCGCCGCCCCCGCCCCGCGCCGCCCCTCACAACAGCCTTTGGAATCTGAGCGATTCTCTTCTCAGATTTATCCATTTCACTTTAGAAAGTACAATTAGTGGTTCAGTCACTCATTAAGATGGAATATAACAATCAAATGCAAATGCCAGAAAAACTTGGCGTGGAACCAAACGAACTGTAAATCTAAACGACTGGTTCCACCTTAACCGATGGTCTGCTACACCAGGAGGGGTAATCTCGAAACGTCATCAAGCGCTTTATTTCCTTTAGAGCTCACAGGACTCTGGGAGACGTCACAAAATTCAAATGACATCAGTACAGTACAACTAGGAAACACTGATTTCTGGGGTAAAGTAAAGGAGTGAACAAGAAACCTTTACTTTGTTAGATTGTTCGTTTTTGAGTTTGAGCAAAACTCGTCCCAAGCTTTTTTATCGTCGCTAAAAACGCCTAAAGCACCTTGCGACTTCTCCCAAACATCAAATACTTATAATGCGATATCAAGGCATCAGTAGTTGACCTGGCGCGAGTAAACCCATTGCATACAATGTAGCAGGTTATCGCCTAAAATGCCTAAGTCTATGTAGGTCTGATGACACAGGTGGACGAGGACCAGGTCGGTACAATGTTCCTGGTACCTCCGAGGTGTTCGCGGCCCCGCGCCCGGCCGCTGAAACAATGATACCCATCCTTTGTGATTATTGTATTTGATGCCGATCCTTTCTATGTACAGGGTGGCTTTTTGAGACGCGAGCGGATCGACAAACCATGAGAGTAAGAGAACGGTTGTCAAATGAGTCATGACCTCGGGTTACAAGATTAAACTGAAAATGCATCATTCGATATTATTTAATCTTTTCATGTCGC
The DNA here is from genome assembly GCA_947044415.1 of Eupithecia dodoneata. Lineage (NCBI taxonomy): Eukaryota > Metazoa > Arthropoda > Insecta > Lepidoptera > Geometridae > Eupithecia > Eupithecia dodoneata. The sequence goes on along the minus strand of OX345661.1, from coordinate 13,198,019 downwards.
ATGAAATCGAACTGATTCTTATTTTAAATATGACATTCTATAGTTTTACACGTAGGTACGTATTCGGTAGGGAGCTGATATAGATCAAGCTTTGCAAATCAATGCATGAGTGAAAATGAATGGAAATGGCTATTTTTAACAATTTTAGTCTAAAAACTCCCCCTACTAAGCATCACTGAGTTGTTTTCCAACAAGTGGAGGGCTTGCTGTTGCTATGGTTACAAAAATCAATTTGTGGAATATTCAAACAAAAATTGTAATAAGCCTTTCATTTTCCTTACAGGATTTTTCCTAATTCATTTGCAAAGATGATTCTTTTCAGCAACCGTTATATTGCAAAAATATCGAATGTCATATTTTGAAATCAATCAATCATAAAATACAGCCCGCTGACGAGCGGACAGATAGCGGCGAGGCTTAGTAAAATCCCAAAAACGGAATAATTATATCCAGTTTCGGTCTTCTTATAAACCAAGATTTCTTATATAACTTTCATGGTTTTGTATTAGGCCATCCACGCCCATCTCAATAAAGCTATCCTGTAGATATCTATAATATAGTTAGGTACCTTTTTTACATTGTATATAGTAGGTAGTACTTCATAGAACATAAAAAGTGTATATAGGGCGGCGGCGGCGGTACGCGACGGGTGTTCTCTTCCATAAAATGTGGGAATTAATAAAGTGTCATCAGCAGCAGCGTGCCAAGTCATCAATTATTTAGGAGAAGGCTAATTGGAGGAGATCATGCAAGTGCAGGTCGCATGACCCGCGCTCGGCCGAGCCCTAAGGCGGGAGGTATTCGCTTTTTGTGACCAGCTAGTTACACGGAGTCTAGCCGCCGCGTTTGTACGACATATTTGTTCGTCTTTTTTGTCAGTATCAAGTTGCGAGGTGAAGAGTTAACAAGGTCGAGTCGAGCCGACGACGTGTTGCTAATACCTACTCCATTATTCCCACACATTGCCTAGAGGTAGGTATAGGTACTTGGTCTGTTTTTGCGCGATGATTGAAACTAGTATCTTCTATTTGTGCTTAACTGAAAAACGCGTGCGCATTAGTACCCCTTTTCAAGTACTCAGGCATGTCCGTCCCGGGATATAGTTTACCTCTCTGCCAAACTTTATTAAGATGGTCTAGGATTATGTCTCGAGCGTCTAGGATTACCTAGGTATAAACTTATGTATGTGTCCGATCCTAACTCACAACTAACTGAATTATCAAAGAACTTTATATGATTTTTTTGGGATTTTTGTTTGAATGAATACCTTGGAATCAGTACATGGTACAATTAAGGTCGTGCAAATAGTCCCGTGCACAAGAGCTGCGAGGCGACCACGGCAGCGGCGGCGGCGGCGGCGGCGGCGGCGGCGGCGGCGGTAAAAAGTATTGTGTGCTGTTTTGCTGGGCTGGATGTCGGATAATGGCGACCATATTGCCCACTGGGCGTATCCGGCGGCGAGATGAAAGTGGTCCTCGTCCCTCCGCGAGCCTCCCCTACATGCGCGCTCGCATCGGAATGCGCCGACAAAGCTCCAAGCGATCTGAGCTCCGAGCTTTATCTGCCTTCAACTACATCCATCTATACGACGACGCGTCTTCGCACAGTATCGCATCGATATCAAACCAAAACCAAAATCGTGAGAAAAACGCTATTAATTGTTTTTTTGCGACAAAATTGGCGATAATTATTTTTTAATATGTGCTTGTGTTCTTATTCTAAAAATGACTGCCCACATTTTGATATGTTCTAGATTTTTATATTTTAATCTAAAGATACACATGTTTAGGTTGTTGGTTTATGAGAAAAAAACACCAATTATGTACATAGGTATTTTACCCTCGCCAACGTTTTGAATGTGTTAGTTATTTAACTAGTATAGGTACATACTAGTTATTCATTGTTCCTTCGACAATATTCTCCGCTGAATTTTAAAAATCGCTATACGAATTTTAAAAATCATGCCATATTTACTTTCCAACATTACATTGTTCCTGGTGGAGCCTACATGTGTCGTGCGATATTTAAATAAGTGATGTCATTGCCTTCACGCCTGTCGCAAAGTGATCAAACATGTATATTTATCTATTTATGGCAGAGTTATTCAATTTTCGTTTCGCTAATTTTTTATATATCTGTTTCGAGTTGCAAGATTCATTTACAAATAGGTAACTTTTAAATAAATTAAGATAGCGAAACGTTAGTAAGACAGAAAGATGCAGCTTGAGTTAGACTTTATAGAAATGCAAAAAATTTGATTTCGCAAAATGTGTTAGTAATTTAATTTTCCATCCACAGCGACGAAATATTAAATAATGTAAGGTCCTACAGTCGTTTATTCTGTTTAGATTCCATCCTTCAACATAACTTTCACGCTTTTCTAAGCTGCCCTCGGCTCACCGCGGCCCGCGGCGGCGGCGGCGGCGGCGCATACTTGGATATCACATAATTGTTTTAGAAAATAAATGAACAATAACGATTTCCCTTGTGTAGTCACTTAGTTATTTCTAAGGAATTTGTACTAATTAGGTAAAAAAATGTGACAACGTTGAATAAAATATTAGGTAGGTAGGTCGGAAGGCCCGCGTAGGGTGCGTTCACAGCTGTGTATCCGTAAGTACGTACTGAGTACGGGCGCGGGCGGGCACATGGCGCCGGCGGCAGCTGGTGGATGGAGACGTCAGCGCATTCCTGCGCAGCACATCGCCGCACCAGATCTGAACAACATGCCAATGACTGACGCCCAACGAACTCACTGAATATGAGAAAGAAACGTGATACCTAGGTAGGTACGGTACAATCAGCCTCAAATGTGGGTGGCTTACAAAATATAATACAACACTAGCATTAATGCTAGTGGTGCTAGTGTCACAGGTAGGGCTTACCCTTGTTATACCTACTAACGACGCGGCAGCTGGCGGAGGCTTTAGGTAGGTAATTATAGGCATCTTCATCTAAGGGCTCTAATACGTCTAAAATCTTAAGCATAGGTATGATGGCTGTAGCGAGCAGCAGCTCCTCCCAGGCCGAGCTGGTTTGCGGACCTGGAAGACATCGCTTTATAAGGCCGCCAATTTCATTGCCTTGCTACATCCATGTACGAGTAGCTATTAACATAGATCTATCCCTATCCATAGGATAAGCTTAATTAACTACCTTTTGTTTTTATTCTATGGTAAGTATAATAAAAAACTGACTGACAAAGCTAAAGTAACGCTGAAGCAGTATTTCAATGTCTTATCTTATCCGAACTATATTTCATGTTGCTCGTAAATAATGAGCGAATCAGCGAATACAGCCGCGGACGGACGCTAACGGCGCTGCGCTGCGCAGGCGCAGGCAACTAATCACGCTTTACTTATCTACAGCACGTAGATAAAACTAGCGCGCTCCTCAATTTACAGCCATTACGCAGTTATTACGGGTATTTACGGGGCATTCACGTCGCGGCGTGATGGATCGCCCGCGCCGCGCCGCCTCGCGCAGCCCTGCGCCCGCGCCACTCCGAGTGCAGCGCTGCGCTGCTCACGCGGCATGCCTTGACCCTAATTACTGGCGATAAAATTAAATAGCCCTAGATAAGATTAGTCAGGTATTTGTACACTACTCCACTTGGACACTCTTTTATTGCCAATAAATAGTTTAATATTTACGTTTGTAATGTAATGTAATGTGGGGCAGTAGTTACGATTGCGTATTACCTACTTAATGATGGTGTCCTACCTATGTACCTGTATTTGGTACGTAATAAACGCGATAAATACCCGTTGTATCAATACTTATAATTATGTATTTGGTACCTCAGTTAGGAACAATAAACCTGTCAATGTTGCATTTGTATGTTTGTAAGTAAGGTAGGTGGACGTAGATAGAGTCCTCGTTGGTTAGCATCTCACTTGCGTCACGAGGTACCTACTTACTGAAAGAAGCCATTAGGAACCGTTAGAATATAAATTGGCGACAATGAGGCTACCGGGGGCAGGTGCCGCGGGCCGGGGGCCACCCACCGCGCCGCACTAGATTCCGTGCCCGTCGCCACATTTTTTACACCCTAATTAAGCTAATTTATCGAGACAATAAGAGAAATTATCGGTAGCCGCTCGGGCACCGCTTTACGAGAGGTATTAAACTGTCGGGTTTAAGAGCGCTACCGAGCTACACCGGTCCCTTCTGATGACCCATAAATATCCGGAGATGTTATCTGGAGGTGAGCCGCCCTCGCCCGCGACAGGCGACAGGTCAGCTCCGGGAATGCGCTTACGGAGCCCTAAAACGATAATGTGTACAAGCGGACACTGCCGCCGCCGCGCCGCCGCTAGGGTGCCTCTACTCTGATAAGGAAGGTGACGAATCTCGCGCTCTCTGATTAAATTAACATTGAATCACGGTTTTAGTACTACATATCTAATCTACTGTATTTAATACTCAGGTAGATTAGATATGTTAATGCTGGACCTGGACCATCCACACAGCATCATCTAGACCTAGGATAAGCAGAGCTTGTGTTATGCGTACTAAATGACTGATATACTTTGGTACCTCATCATCAGCCTATAGCAGTCCACTGCTGGACATAGGCCTCCCCCAATGAGCGCCATAGCGCCCTGTCTTCAGCTTGCCGCATCCAGCATCTACGTGCAGTCTTTCGCAGGTCGTCATCCCACCTGGTCGGAGGGCGTCCTACACTACGTTTTCCGAGTCGTGGTCTCCACTCAAGAACACGTTTGCCCCATCGGCCGTCGGTTCTTCGCGAGATATGGCCGGCCCACTGCCACTTCAGCTTGCTAATTCTTTGAGCTATGTCGATAACCTTGGTTCTCTGTCGGATGTATTCGTTACGAATCCTATCCTTCAGAGAAACTCCGAGCATAGCTCTTTCCATAGCTCGCTGAGCGACTTTGAACTGGTGGACCAGCCCTATCGTGAGAGTCCACGTCTCAGCTCCGTAGGTCATAACGGGTAGGACGCACTGATTGAAAACTTTCGTTTTCAAGCATTGCGGTATGGATGACGTGAAGACTTGACGTAGTTTCCAAAATGCTGCCCAGCCCAGCTGGATCCTCCGTTTGGCCTCCTTCTCGAAACTGTTTTTACCCAACTGCAGAATCTGCCCAAGGTAAGTGTACTCGGAAACAGTTTCGAGAAGGTGACCATGTAGGTACGACCACCGGCCTTGGATCAATGTGACCATTGATCATGACTTTGGTTTTATACAAATTCATGCCAAGACCTATACATCGGGAGGCTGAAGCTAGGCCGTCCAGCATCTGGTTCAGTTCCTCAAGCGACTCCGCCATTAAGACTATGTCATCAGCGAATCGCAGGTGTGAGATGTACTCGCCGTTTATATTAATGCCCTTTCCTTTTTAGTCCAGCAATCTAAACATATCTTCCAATGCGCACGTGAACAGTTTCGGGGATATGACATCCCCCTGCCTCACTCCTCTGCGCAATTGGATGGGTTTAGACTGCTGACCCTGTACTTTCATGGTGGCGGCCTCGTAGAGAAATCTCAGCACCTGGATATAACGATAGTCTACTTGGCATCGCTGTAAGGAATCCAGAACAGCCCAGGTTTCGACGGAGTCAAATGCCTTCTCATAGTCCACAAAAGCCAGACACAGGGGCTGATTATACTCTTCGGACTTCTGTATAATCTGCCTCACTGTGTGTATGTGGTCTATGGTGCCATATCCTCCGCGGAACCCAGCCTGTTCCGGTGGCTGGAACTCGTCGAGTCTCCTCGCGAGACGGTTCGTGACCACTCGTGAGAACAGCTTATAGACGCTTATAGACTTTGGTACCTACTAGAATACATTTACATATTTTTTTTTTATACATATATTTAGAAAATACCCAGGCCCACTGCCACTTCAGCTTGCTAATTTTTTGAGGTAGATATTTTGATAACTTTGGTTCTCTGTAGGACGAAGGTATTCGTTCCTACATCCTACAGAGAACAATCTCCACTCCGAGCATAGCTCTTATCATAGGCCTCCCCCAACGAATTTTTTTATTAACAAAAAGTTTACATCTGAGAATATGTAGTTGGTCTTAAGAGCGTTTATTCCTAAAATGCGCAGAAACAGTACTTTTCAAACCCGTTTATATCATGAACCACTTATCTTATAGTATATGTTATTTACTAATAATTTTAGGAAATTTTAGTGTCCAAATAGTTTGACTATAAAATATTTCGATTAATATAGTATGTACGCGTTCTATCAAGATAACTTGTGAGAGGTTTTCATAATTTCCCTTTCAGCATCAGTTTCGAAGCTCAAAATAATAGAAAATACTGACATATCTAATTAAGAAAAAAAACTACTATAAAACGCTGCGCGAAAATCAGTCCGCCGCGAGGCTTTCTAGAGTGTGGTCACGTCGCTTATTAAATATTTATAGAAAAATAATAGCAACAAAATCATAAAAATTTTAAATGTATGATTTTAAAAAAGATGCTTCACTTTATTGGTAGGCTATTATTATATTATATTAATTAAATAAGGTATATCGGTAAAAACATCATTTAAAAATGTGAAATATTCGTAATATTTCACATTTTTTTAATTTTAATTTCTCATAGTAGGATACCAAAACCAAACATCTATCTAATTTACTTTTTAGCCAAGGATCATCAGTAGGTTATATTTTTTTCTTAATTAGATATGTCAGTATTTTCTATTATTTTGAGCTTCGAAATTGATGCTGAAAGGGAAATAATGAAAACCTCTCACAAGTTATCTTGATAGAACGCGTACATACTATATTAATCGAAATATTTTATAGTCAAACTATTTGGACACTAAAATTTCCTAAAATTATTAGTAAATAACATATAAGTACTATAAGATAAGTGGTTCATGATATAAACGGGTTTGAAAAGTACTGTTTCTGCGCATTTTAGGAATAAACGCTCTTAACAATTTGTCCTTTCGGACATTCAATAATTAGAATTCAATAATAAGCATAATTCTTTATTGAATTTGAGGGTAGGTGTGTTACATACCTACTAGATTTTTTTTCTTGTTATGAAGTTGTTTTGCTTATTGTAATAAATATTTTTAGATTTGTACTTATTCTTTTATTTGGTTGCGTCTGGGTTGCGTAGACTGTTTTAATAAAAATATTTAAAAAAATTGCCAAAAAAGAATAATTACAATCACATAATTAATTTGTATTTTACATTTGGAAATAAGTCCAGCATTCTCAATAAAGATTCAAACTATTATGTAGCCTCAGTTGCCTAAACTAGACTGAAAAGTCTGTAGGTTAGGTAGGTACCTAATATAGGCAGCTACTGTGCTTATGTGTATAATAAGGAGCGTTTGATTGAACGATTTAAATTGTTGTATGGATTCTATATCTAAGCATAGGAAACTTTTTGAACCCGCCATCCCACCCCTAGCCCCTCGATGACCACCGCGCACCCGACGGGAGTGGATTGGAACCAGCGCCGCATGTTCTCAATGCAGCACAATGCCACAGTACACTATAGGTACTGAGACAAACACAGTACACATATAGACTGAAAAATCGAATCCCTTTGCCTGTTCTTATCAGTTAAATATTTCGATGTTTACTTCTGGTTTACGTTAAAAATGTACTTTGGGCAATAAATAAATAAATGGTCTAGGTACGCCTGTCCACGTCCACGTCTTTCCGTTAGGTATATAGCATTTGGTTATAAAAAAAGACACTATTTCACTATCTATTTCGCTATTTACAACTTGTAACACAAACACAACACAGGCCATTTGTTGAGAACGAACCATAACATCTTCCCTTTTTAACCGACTTTAAAAAAGAGGAGGTTCTCAATTTGACAGTTTTTTTCGTATCTCATAACTTTCAACTGGGTGAATCGATTTTGATGATTACTTATTTTTTAATTTAAAAACTGATGCTTCCCGTGTGGTCCTATTTCAATTTTGTCCAGTTCTGACAATGGCATCCATGAGAAAATCATATGTCTTACATTTGCATTAAAACCGATTTCAATGATTCTTTATCTAAAACTTAGTTTTAAACTCATTTTAATTATTTAGGAATTTGAAGTTGGTTTATAGTTTTTAAAACACTCCAAATTATTTAAAACTAGGTTGAACCCATTTTAATTATTTAAGAATTTGAAGTCGGTTTGTAGTTTTTATAAAAACGATAATTTATTATTTACTTTTATCACCTGAAGAAGCCGTCCGGGCTAAATAAATACTGAACGAATGACTAACTAACCTATAACGCCATCTAGCGAGCTATTTATGAAACAAAACGAGTCAGATTTTCAGCGTTAGTTCAACGATCGCCCTAGCCATTATATAGATACCTCACGCACGCAACTAAAAAACCCAACAGGAATACTGATTCAAACTTGATTCAACCAATAAAGTACACGTAAGTCTACTATAAAAAGTGTACCTACCTTGTGAATCGACCACGATCGACCACCAAAGTTGCAGATTCAAACCAATACTACCATTTCATATATCATTTTTACCATAATAATAAGCGGCGGCAATTAGCTTAGTTATCAGTATAATGTGTCATGTGAATATGGTCCTTACTATCCAGAAACCAGTGATTTACCTTGGCCACCAACCAAACACTATGCCAACTACCAATCTGAAGGGTAGTTTATGAAACAACCATTAAAATCTACCACAAACAACCCCTCAACCTAATTGAGGTAGCATTTTGTAATTAAGTAGGTATATCATACCTTTGTCGATTTTTACTACCTCCAATGCAGCTCTTTTGGTTCGAGTAATAGAATAGTTTACAATTTGCGTTGCGTCAAACTATGTGGTTACTACTTACTACCTACTCTACAACAGTGGGGCTACCACGTTATTAACACATAACGTAACGCGCGTTGTCAGCGTTATTACTCTGATTTTATAATAACGCCCTTTCCTGAGTTATTCGCGTTAAAATGCGCCTTAACACGCGTAACCCGCGCTAAAATTAGCTAACTGTACACACTGTATAGCCGTAAAAATGTCATGTAAGTATTTAAAAGAAGTCAAGTCAAGGGACTTACTTTGTTGATTACAACAAGGTAGAATGGAATAGTACCATTGTTCTCAATGTCATTAGCTTTGGTGCTGTCACTGTTAGAATATTCATAACGTCAGTCATGTCAGTCAGCCAAGACGAAATGTCGTTTAAGCACTATGCTGATGTCCAACCGGACATCCCTAGATCTCCGTGGTTTTTTAAGTTTCGGAAATTCAATAAAGCTACCACCTCGACCATTTGTAGATTAAGGCTAGGTCATTCTTGCACTCCTGTCTTCCTTGCGAAACTTAGGATCAGGGATCACTCTTTATGTGAATGTGGGATAGATGAAGGCCACGTGGATCACATTTTTTTCTGCTGCCCTATTGTTTCTCTCTCTTTATATGATTCCCTTCCTTCTGATGTCCCTCTTCCAACTTCTATGAAATGTATTTTATCTCTTTGCTTCTCCCCTAAAATTAACTATGCCTTATGTAAATTTGTATATAATAATGATATAAAATTGTAATTAGTATACCTTTTTCCTTAGTGCTTTTATATATATTATGCAGTTTTTAGTAAGATATTTATTTAGCACTGTTTTTTCTTAGTTTCTTGTTTGTAGTTTTGTAGTATATTTTGTTGATTCACGGTTAGTGTTTTTCTTTGTTGTAAATATTATTTCTATATTTTGTACTATACATGTAAGTTACCTTCTCTTATAAAGCTTGCGATGCTATCATGAGACGGACACTGGCAAAATTGCGTCAATCCAGATGCAGAGCCATCTAGGAAGAAGTTGAAGTTGAAGTTGAAATGTCGTTTGTCATGTCTGTCTGGCAGCTCAGTAAACCAAACAAACCAAACAAAAATTCAACCAAAAGTCCAAAAGAACAAGAACTTCGACAGCGCATATCGCGCTTGCTCGAAGAGTAAAATACCACAACAATAAACATTCGCGTACCGTACCGAAAAAATGCGCGGTGCTAGTTACAATGGCCGCCCTGAACGTCGCTGAATGGAGCCCGGATCAAGTGGCGGAGTGGCTCACAGGTGAGGGAGCGCAGCCCCGGAGGTGAGTCACGGAGGAGAATTGTCTGTAATGTAACCGTGGTGTGTGTGCGGGCAGGGCTGGGCGGGCCGGTGCTGCAGTATGTGGAGGGGCTGCGGGCGCGGCAGCTGGACGGGCGGCGCCTGCTCATGCTGCGCTGCGACGACCTGGAGTACCTCGGCATCGAAGTCATCGGACACCAGGAGCTGCTGCTCGAGGCCGTTGAACATCTCCGGAACTTTGTGAGTGCAAATGCAATGCATCTATTGCATCGGTTACTATTGCATTTGATCTAACTAATAGCAATTTATGCAAAATTTTGATCATTTTATTCTTGGAAGTAGTCTCCAGCGTTGATATTAAACGCTAAGTGGAGTGTAAATGTACGCGGATGTGATATATCTGAGATACACAATTGTTATGGGATGTGATAGTATGAGAAATAAGAAAAACTGAAGACTTCATTGATATTTAAGTCCTTTCAACAGTGTCATGGTCGAGACACAATATTCATACATATTATGGTAGTAAAAAAAACATACTATGTAATGTTTGTAGAGCACGAAATTATTAATTATGTTATATGAAGAAAATGCTAAATACAATCTACAGCCTCTTACATATTAAAGTATAGTAAACGGTAGTTATCATAATGTAAAGTCATAATTCAGTGGTATCATGACACATGTTATCTGAGACCAAGTGTGGAGCTGGTGTCCGTGGGCCCATGTTATGTTTATGTATGTACCCAATCACTTCGCACTCATCTGTGTCTTGTCTGTAGTATGTATGTACATGTGAGTGATTCATGCGGATAATACATTTGTGTTCAATTCTTTAGTTTTTTATAATGTTGGGTGAATTATTCCACCATTGTTTGTTCTTATTCTTGCAAGTTGTTTGTACAATCAAGTAGTTTTCTAAGATAAGATTCAGATTCAGATTTCTTTAATGTCATAATGTTGTTTCTTTATTGTAATAAGTTGAGAAGAGAAGCTGCGGACCTGTCACTATTGCTCAACATTGTCCTGAACTTAGTCGACTCACCCGCGCTCTTATCCGGTATAGGACTAACCGTCCCGTCCAGCAGAGCTTCTCGCCGAAACTACCTCAAACTAAGTATTCCCAACTGCGCCACAAACTACCGGAAAAACTCCTATTTACCGCGGACCATGCAAACATTTAATACACATTATTCCAAAAACGTTGATCTCTTCAACATGAGGCGAAATGCTTTTAAGAAGTTGAATTATATTAACTTCTTCAAATCCTCATTTGAAGAAGTTAATATTAACTAGCTTCTTTTAATTATTTATTTATTTATAATTAATATCCTATTCTCGCACCTTGTAGTTACCAACCAAGTCGATTTGGTACTGACACCAGGCAAACAGAACTACATTTGTTGTGTATTTTTGTTTTAGGTAACTTAGTATAGTTTATTTTTAAAAGGCACTTTGTTTTTTGTACCTACTAATTTATTTTCTTATGTTTTTTTAGGCACATTCTTTTTCTTTTTTATAATTTTAATTTTTAGTTGAACAAATTTCACGTATATTAATGTTATATAACTAGTTCAGTTATACTTTCAAGCTACGAGTGGAAACTGTAGTTAGCTTTATTTATTCTAAGTATTTGTTCTAATTATAATTAAATATAAGCTTTTTGTTTCCCAAATAAAATAAAATAAAATATAATAATTCTTACATAAAAGTGTACAATATAATATATTATACCTTAATTATGCTAAGGATTTCTAAATATAATAACAAAAACTTTGCTATTTAAATTTAGAAAACTGTTTTGTTGGCTAGATTTGCTTCTAAAAATTGATTACAATTTTTTTTTCTTGTGGCATTGTTTTTTGCCCATGGTCATTCAATGTTAGTGAAGAAACTCATTGCCTTGCCTTCACCATACAGCTTTTACTAAACTTATCAGTGTTTGTAGTTACCTCATTAATTGTATGTGAACCTTGTGCAACTCCACTTTAAGTTAAACATTATGAAGGTGGGACAGTGTAAACATGATCACTGTTTAAAACTATTTCATGACAGCAGCTTGAGGGTTTTAATCTGTCCCAAATTCTGTAGATACCCTTATTTACAGAATGCAGTAGTTGAGGCAGATTATTATTGGCAGTGGCGGGCAACAAACTGGGGTCCCCACCGCAGGTTGTTACCCGTGTGTTGCTGGAACGTGCGTTGTTGTGTTGCAGCAGTATGAGGTGTCCCGCGAGTGCATCCAGCAGCTGGCGCTGAAGCTGTCGGTGGTGGCGACGTCCCTGGCGCGTCAGCTGCGGCACCACGCCGACGCGCGCCTCGACACCCAGACCCTGGCCGACGTCGCGCGCCAGGTCCACGCCGTCAAGCCGCTCGTCTGCTGGCTCGACAGGTACATGCGTCTGCTGGTTCTAATCCTTTATTATAACCCTGTTGGCCGACAGATGCGCGCCTCGGCCCGGAGACGATGGCGGACGTACGCTCCATACTCTATCCATATCGTTCTCGTTAGACACCATTACTGGTTCTGCTCCCAAAACTCTTGTGTAATTGAGAAAGTTGGCGTGTCGAGTGCTGTGTCACGGTGCTTAGTTCCGAGCCGAGCATGCATAGGCGAGGTACTGTTAATGAATCAAGTCTGACCTGGATTTTCCGTCAGTGTAACGCGAAATGTCTTATATATTTTATGCATTCGTATTTTGATAGTCTGATTTCGTAGAGTAGAACCATAATGCAACCAAAAGGACACCAGATTAAAAAGTAAGTAGATTCCGTAAAATGAATGTGATGTGTCAGATGGGCGGCGTGCAGCGGGGGCGCGGTGGGCGCCATGCTGGGCACGCGGCGCACGGCGCTGCTGAAGCTGGCGCTGGAGGCGGCGACGTGCGCGCACCGCGACCGGTTCGCGGAGCAGCCGGCGCGCGCCGTGGCCGCCGCCGCCGCCACCACGGCCGCCGCCGCCGACCACATCCTGCACGCGCTGGACCCCTCCATCCTCAGCGTGGCCGGCCTGGACACCGTGTGTGTGCGCCAGCGCGGCCGCCCGCTCGGCTTCGAGGTGGTGCCCTCCTACTGCGGACACAACCAGCTAGCCGACATACGCTTCGGCTCGCCGGCGCACGCCTCGGGCCAGGTGCACGCCGGGGACGAGATCGTGCAGGTACTTGCCTCGCTTCTATTCTCAACTCTCTGTCTCACCATTAAAGAGGTGGAAAGTTGCTTATAATGGTTTAAAAAAAACACGTCATCACTAAGATTGTTTCCTTTTTAATGACCAAATTGTCATGGTTGTATTGTGTATTGACTGCATTACCTAATACTACGTGTAATGATAGCTTACCACTAATAGGATAGATACATTACGATTATTACAGATTTGCGCCATTGTCACAATCAGACAACTTAGCCATGCGCAAATGTGCGTGTGAGAGTCCTGTCTTAGACGTCACACGCACATTTGCGCTGTTCTAGAGATATCCCTCTCCTCTACGTTTTGGTTGCAGGTGGGCAACCAGTGCGTGATAGGATGGAGCGGCGCCGCGGTGATGTGCGCGTGCGCCGCGGCGGGCGAGGAGCTGTCCCTGCGGCTGCGGCGGCGCGGGGCGAGGCCCCCCCCCGCGCTGCCGCACGCGCCGCGCCCGCCGCCCCCCAGCGCGCTCTACGTGCCGTCCCGCCTGCAAGCCCCGCACTCGCACAGCATCATGAGCGAGGTCAAGGAGGTTAAGGTATGTCGCCTCACTAACTTTCGCCTATTTAATATTACCAGTATAGTTGAATAGTATAATGATTTGTTGTTCAGGAGGCGCCGGCATCCTCCTCCGACGAGAGCGAGCCGCTGTCCCCCCCCGCGTCCCCCGGTCCCGCGGCTTCCTCGGACCACAGCCGCATGTACTGGCCCAAACCGCGCGCGCTGGTGCGGCGCCGGCACTCCGTGGGAGGAGGCAGCCCCCCGCGCCGGCCCCCGCACGCCATGGAGCAGTTCTGGCTGCAGCTGCGGGAGGGGCGGCGCGCGGGGGACTGCAGCGCCGGCGCCACGCCGCCGCCGCCCCACGCCGCGCTCCGACCCAGAGACAAGGTATAATAATCATCATTTATTCAAAAATAACTTGGAGTAAAGAGATAACAGAAAGTAATCTTATATTTTATAATGCATGTGCCTGAACTAGGTAACAAACCTGTTTCTCAGGCAAATAAAGTGCTGACAACACAATAAACAAAATAATCAAATGTAATAGACTATCACTTATAAAGCATGCATACGTGAGAGTCAGGTGCTTGTGCTAAACACACTTAATTAGTTTTACTAATGAAGGTGCTTACAATTAGTGGCGTACTTTAGAACAGTCAGTACATTTTCTGTGTCATCGTATCACATAAGTTGTAAATCGGCCCTTAATCTACTGCATAAAAGAGAACCAAGGATTTATTTATCATTTGAACAAGCATGTCACCACCTAGTTGTTAAGGGCAAATATTATTTTTGTTCCTTTTGTTAGCGCTTTCAGTGACATATGGAATACTGTTATTGAAGTATGATTCCACTGTATGTAACGCGAGATGACCTTCAAGTGATTGACCATAAGTGGTGTGCTTGTTACAGGCAGTGTCGTACGGCACGGGGCTGGAGACGTCCCGTCCGCGCACGTGCCTGGGGCTGGGCGCGTCCCCCCCGCCGCCCGCCGCGGCCGGCGCCCCTGCGCCCCCCTCGCCCCCGGAGGAGGAGGAGCGCGCGCGCGGGCGCCTGGACAAGAGCCACAGCACCCCGGCCTACGACCTGCAGGGCGCGCCCCCCGCCGCGCACCCCGCCATCCCGGAGTCTCCGCCGGCGCCGCCCCCGCAGCCCCCAAATGAACCTCTCTCGGTAATTATCACCTAAAAGCCAATCGCGCCAGAGTCCCAGAATTCTTTCGATTCGGCGCGACGCGGCGGTTAGTTGATTTCGTAGGTTAGAGCATCTACATCAGTCACCTAACGAGCACTAGCAATAGTATCTTTAGTATGGCCCCGTCTATATTAACAAACTACCAAAGTCTATAATTAGACTATTGCCGAAATTGGAGTTCCAAAGAAAACTTATAACTATACTTTCTAACAAATGTTATTATACTATTAATGAATTTATTACTGACAAAGATTTAACTACTCCATGACATTCGATGTCTTTAAGTTTTTCCTTTATTAATATTTTACTCAATTTTCATTATTAATTTTACAGTTTTTTTTATTTTAATTATATTAATTTAATTTCATCACATACATTGTAAATCTGACATTGCACACTTAGCTGTAGAAATACATTGAATCACAATCATATTATAACACCTTTATACACATGTATTTCATGCAATAGATATACTTTACTTTACTTTACTGAACGATGGCCGCCACTGTACCTCAAACTTGGTTCTCATCATCCTCAACCTCAAATTAGTTGTGGTAATAATCTTCGAAGGCCGTAAAGTCTTAACAAACATGAATGTAGATTGAGTTCGTTTCCAGGTGTTGCAGCAGTCGGCGGAGAAGGCGGGCCAGATCCTGGAGTTCCTGAAGTCGTCCTCTCAGATCGGCGAGGCCATGCAGCAGCGCCGCGCCGCCGACGAGCCCCCCGCGCCGCCCCACATTGCCCCCACACCTCCGGCGACACACATCGCCCCACAAGGTATCACATTACTTCTACTAATGCCTCGGTGCACTACAGGCATATAATGACAAACTTGCTCTACTTACTTACTTCCTTCATAATCCTTGTCCTTGCCTTGAAGTCGCGCGAGACACTCATTCTTCATTAGTGCTAATCGTACTGGTTTGTGAGGAGGGCGTTGTCATTTCTGCGACACAGTGTTAAACTACTGCAGATGACATCGTTTTTCAAAACTGTTTTTTTTGTTCTATGTCATGTACCAATAAACGATTATTAAACGATTATTCTATTGCCTTACTAGTTTACAACGCTATCCTCATAGGTGTGTCAGATTGTTGAGATGAGGTGTTAATAATACAGAGAAGAAAACTGCGGTCCGTGTATGAACCTGTATGGTATGTTTCCAGCGTCCTCGGGCACGGGCCCGCGTGACGAGACGAGTTCGGAGAAGGTTCTAGAAACCATCAACATCGCCATGATGGAGCACCGCCGCCGCTCGCTGCTGGAGGCGCCGGCGCGCCCGCAGCCGCCGCACGCGCGCAGGTAATCACTTTACCAACTTACTTTGCCATAAGTCACACTATATATATATATATTATCACATTTATAAAATATTATATAGCCTATGTCACCGGATATAGTAGTGTAGCTTCCCAACGGTGAAAGAATTTTTAAAATCGGTCCAGTAGTTTAGGAGCCTAGTCAATACAAAATAAACAAAACTTAAACCTTTCCTCTTTATAATAATAGGTCTTTACCTATGAAATTGCCGTTCTGCAGTACTGGCCATTTCAAATCAAAATAATTTTTGTTTGACTAAGAATTCTAATTTCAAATTAATTTTATTTTAAAAACATGGAATTCTTTTTCCAAAAGTAGTCATTTGTTTATTGATTAGTGTTACATTTTCATCTTTTTCGTCATCATGGATACGTTGAAAATTCGAGTAATTATGGAATATGAGTACCGTCGTGGCAGCAACGCGGCACAAGCGGCACGCAACATCAACGACGTTTACGGAGCTAACACTACAAACCAACGCACCATCTGTTATTGGTTCACTCGCTTCCGTTCTGGGAATTTCGGCCTGAAAAATTAACCTCGCGGTCGTCCGAAGACTTTGGTCGAAAATGACGAATTAAAGGCGATTGTGGAAGCTGATGATACACAATCTACGGCTGAATTAGCAGCAGCTTTCGACGTTAGCGTCAAAACAATATTGGTCCATTTGCGTCAAATTGGCAAGGTAAAAAAGCTTGACAAATGGGTGCCCCACGAACTCAATGATCGCCAGCGCGAAGTACGCGTCGAGACGTGCCTTGCACTGCTCAACAGACACACAAATGAAGGAATTTTGAACCGCATTGTTGCTGGATGAGCATTACTGCAGATGTTTACTGTGAAGAACTGAACACAATGATGGAGAAGCTGGCACATCTCCAACCAGCATTGGTCAATCGCTCCTCTCCGCTGCTCCTGCACGACAACGCGCGACCTCATACTGCACAGCAGACGGTATCCAAGTTGCAAGAACTGGGGTTGGAAGCTCTCCGTCATCCGCTCTACTCACCAGACCTACGCCTACAGACTACTACTTTTTCCAGAATTTGGATAACTTCTTGGCGGGAAAAAAATTAAATAACCGAGAGGCAGTACAAAATGCCTTTGAAGAATTTGTTGCCTCCCGTCCTGCTGATTTCTTTAAGAAGGGCATCAATAAACTGCCACTGCGTTGGCAAAGATGCATTGATTGCATGGGTGATTACTTCGATTAATACAAATAAAAAATACATGAAAAAAAATTCGTTTAAATTTTGTCATACAAAACTGCAATTTCATAGGTAACGACCTAATATTAGTATAGATGTGTCACGTAAGATAATAGTTATTATACATTTAATCTGCAAAGAAAGACTTCCTGATTTTTTATGCCATTTTGCTTACAAATGATTTATTTTTTACCAATAGGCGTCGTATTGTTAAGGTTCGCTTGTGGTTCCAGAGACAGCGTGGTGTCAGCTGGCGGTGGCGCGCGCGGCATCCCGGGCGTGCAGCTCGGCGTGCTGCGCGCCGTGCCCCCCGCGCCGCCCCTCGCCTCGCCCCTCAAGCACACGCGCCACATCGACATACAGCAGGTGCTCCTCACACACAAACATTCTCCAGGATTGAGACACAATCCCTCCAACCTTCCCATGGTCCTGCTAACCTTGTCCCGTGCACACTTTGTCCCGAACACTCTCCCCCTTCTGCGGCATGCCACATCATAGCACAGACTTCATTGCCGGGCTGTGACACCTCCCCCCCCCCCGAGGCTCAGTAATGATTCTCGCCTTCCCCCCAGATCTCGGCCCCGCTGCGCAACATGACGGCGCAGGACATGCGCGCGCCCCCCTCGCCTCCGCCCCAGCCCCCCCAGCCCCCGGACACAGAAATCGTGGTGGGCGCGCAGGCGGAGGGGCGTGGCGCGCTCTCGCCCACGAGCGCGGTGCGAGGCATCTTCCCCACCTCCAAGTCACGGAGCCTCAAGAAGAAGAGCTCCATCCTCGCCAGTGAGTACTAGTGTCTAACTCAGAGCCGCGTGTAGCAGTAGGGCGAGAAGTGACGCGGGACCACCGTCTATATGTTTGTGTTGGTGAGTGAGTTGTTGTGTGTTGTAGAGCGGCGCAGCATCCCGGCGCGCTGGCTGGCGGCGCGCGGCGCGGCGGGCGGCGTGTGGCAGCGCGTGCGCGGGCGCGCCGCCGCCACGCCGCGCTGGGCGCGCCGGCACCTGCTGCTCGCGCACAACCTGCTGTACGCGTACCGCGCGCCCGACGCCGCGCGCGCGCACTGCATGATCTACCTGGAGGGGTTCACGGTCTGCGCCGCGCACGAGGTACCGCGCACAAATACTAGTACTAGTACACCCCCGCAGGGGCCTGTGCGCACTTAGCTTGAGTGTAAACAATTTGCGTTGTATAATGTCCATGAGCATTGTTGTCAGGTGAAGTCGCGAGCGCACGCCTTCAAGGTGTACCACACGGGCAAGGCGTTCTACTTCGCGGCCGACACGCGCGACGCCATGTTGGCCTGGATCCAGCTCATACACCGCGCCACCTTGCTGCCCTCGCTCCTCACTCAGGTAGCTATGCCTCGCAGCCAGGGGATGCTATGGGACCAGTACCAGACCTTTGCAACGTACAAAGTCTTTGACTAAGTAGTATCAATCTATACTTCGAGTGTGTGCAGGACACAGCGGACATTTACTAGCGTGTAGCGTGTTCCTCGTAGAACATAACTCCATAGAAGGTACATTTATTAACTTGTAGTTTTTCATTTCCAGTCCGACCTATCCAATAACTTCTCCGAGACTGACTACTCCGAGACCGAGTCGGACGCCGAGAGTCCCGAAAAGCGCGGCGAGCGGGACCGGGACCGGGACCGGGACCGAGACCGAGACCGGGACCGGGAGAAAGACAAGGACAAAGACAAGTCCAAGTTCGGCTCGCTGAAGAAGCTGACGGGCCGCATGCAGCGCAGCGAGTCACAGGAGCACGTGCCGGCCGCCGCTGCCGCCGCCGCCAGCCTCGACCGCAAGTACCTCAGGTTCTTCTCGCGGAACAAGACCAAGGATGACTCCAAACTGAAGGTGAGCTCAATATAAACCTGACACGGGAATGTTTCGTCTACTTCTCTTGAGAATGGCGTCCAATCAGACATCGCCGCAACGAAACTGAACTTATTTGACGGCACTCAAAATAATACTCTTCCGCTTGTTTCCTTCAGTTTAGTAACTATCGAAATATTGCTCAACATTGTCCTGAACTTAGTCAACTCACCTGCGCTCTTATCCGGTATAGGACTAACCGTCCCGTCCAGGAGAGCTTCTCGCCGAAACTACCTCAAACGAAGTATTCCCAACTGCGCCACAAACTACCGGAAAACTCCTACTTACCGCGGACCATGCAAACATTTAATACGCATTATTCCAAAAACGTTGATCTCTTCAACATGAGGCGAAATGCGGATTTGAAGAAGTTAATATTAATAATGTTTTTTATTTATTTATTTATTATTAATATCCTATCCTCACCTTGTAGTTGTGTAACAGAACTACATTTGTTGTGTATTTTTGTTTTAACTTAGTATTTGTTTTCTTTATTTTTAAAAGGCATTTTGTTTTTTGTTCTACTTTATTTAATTATGTTTTTTAGGCACATTCTTTTTATAATTTTAATTTTTAGTGGATTAAATTTCACATAATATGTTAATGTTATATAACTAGTTCAGTTATACTTTCAAGCTGCGAGTGGAAACTGTAGTTAGCTTTATTTATTCTAAGTCTATGTTCTATTTATAATTAAATTTAAGCTTTTTGTTTCCCAAATAAAATAAAATGAAATAAAAAGGTAGGCTTTCTTTCTAGCGCTCTAAATAATCCGTAAAAGTTCGCTTGATTCAGCTGATGGGGTTAAAAATAAATTTAATCGACGCCATATTTTTAAAATTTTATTTTTAAATAAATAAGTATATCTGTCTGTTCCAGAGCAAGACGAGCCAGGTGCCGCTCCCCACGGAGCAGTACCGCAGCTACCGGCGGCTCGTCTCCCCCTGCAGTCCGCTCGCCTCACCCCCGAGCCCCCCGCCACCCGCGGCCCCCGCCTCGCGCGCCCCCCGCCTCCCCAAGCCGCTCCACTACATTCACGCCTCCAACCCCAACCTGCTCGACTTCGAGAAGAGTGACTTCGTGACCAAGCCAATGCTGCAGCCGCCCAAGCCTAAGGTTATCAAGGTACCTCCCTCGCCACACTTCTAAGTACGATTCATTGATCCATAAGGTTCATCATCAGTAACGGGATCGTGGGGTTGCAGGGCGCGGAGAGCGTGGGGCTGGTCACCTTGGAGCAGTTCATGCTGCAGAAGCAGGCGGAGGAGCGCAAGCAGCAGGCGCACTGCGCGCAGCCGGCCGCGCACCACGCGCCGCCGCACACTATCGGTAATGTGGAGAAGGGACTGTCCTACTCATAGATCTATGCTTGAGTGCCGTTTACGCCATTGAAAAGTGGTACCTACTTAAGATTCATGACTGAGCAAAACTGCATATCACGGTCCATAGTGTAGGTACATCAATTATGAATATTGACCTACCGTGTGCGCTGACCCCGTAACGCTCCCGTAGGACACGCACTAGACGTGGTATATCAGAAAAGCAGTGTCCTTACCAGTTTTTAAAGCTCGCGTTTCACTCACTTTTACTTTACTTTTACTTTTAAAGTATATTTTGAAAATTGTTTATTTGTAGAAAAAGTATCTTTACATGCTAGACAGGTGTTAGGACATCCTTTTAAGTATGTAAATATACTTAAAAGGATATGTGTGTATGAGAGGGTGTGTGTGTGTATGTGACTATGTGTGTGTGTGGTACCCCTGAGGACACCGGTCTCTTAAGAGTCCGGGCAACGGGGGCTACCAAGAGTTTGTTAAGGTGAATGTGTATGTATGTTTACATAGTTATAATAATGAGAGCACTAATATGAGTTGTTGTGACATATATTTATCGATAAAAAACAAAAAATAAAAAATAATATGTTACCTATCTCAAAAATAAAGCCGATTAAATTTTTTTTTAATGAAAACTAGTTCATCTGGTTTTTTCTTCGTTTCTTTTTGAGTAAACGGAGTATTTTATTCAAAGTAGTCTCATTTGAAAGCTAGATGGTCTACCTAGCTAAGAAAATAAGAAAATAAAAAAATACAATGTTGGTACCATCGACTACGTACCCTAGACACCTAATACAGGGCGAACGATTTAAGACATCACATAAGATAAAGAGATCTTATAAAAATCCACGCCCACTAACGTTCGATCAGTAACGACCAGACCAGTGACCCGTGACAATCTCTACGCTCGCTTACTCAATGGCTCCTGACGGAGCTCAACTTAATTTGGTTGACCGGTTGAGGTCAACTGTCGAGGTCAACTGTGCATCTCTTTCTTTCATAACCAATTCTGTATTTGCTTTCCTTTTTTCTCTGAGAAGGCGGGGTAAATAGTGCTGTGCCGTAGGCGACATTAAGATGTCGATTGCCGTAGGAAAGATTATGATGAATTACATATGTAAAAGTCGATTAAAATAATATTTAACGTTACATTGCTACATGTTATTTATCTAAAATGTAAGGTACCTAAATGTTAACTCTAATATTTATTTATTTTTCATATAATATTATTCTATTCTACTATAGTATAAAGCTAGATTACCATTGATACTTATTTTTTTTATTATTATACATTATATTATACATTATACATACATACTATATAAAGCTAGATTACCACTGACTGACTGATTTTCGCCTTGATGGTGGATGGGAAGGTATGTTTTTTTTTACAGAATCGTATAGGAGAGGTAAAAGTCTCCTAGGGAAAATTCCGACTTTTTGACATTTGCCCCCCCAAGACCGCCCCTAGTGGGGGGGCTCCTACATGGAGCCATATTACTTAATTTTTTTATGGGGGTTGTATAGAGGGGGACAAGTAATTTTGAATGCATAGAAAATGTTGCTCCCCCTGCCCCCCCAGAACCCGAAGATAGAGGGGTTCTGATTGCGGGGTCGTATAGAGGGTTTCTCTTTGTTTTGGAAGAAAAATAATTGGACTTCCCTTTAACCCCTTTTTTGCCCCCCCTTTTCCATCTCCAAAACGGATAGACTCGGAAGAAATTTTTTTTCACAGTCATTTAGAGGAGGACAAATGGTTTTGAATAAGAAGATTTGTTTTCCCCCTTTTGCCCCCCAGACCCCCTTTTTTTAGGAAAAATCTAAAATTGGCCTATTTTAGACCTTTTTTTTCGGGTGGAGCATCGCAGCGAGCGAAGCGACCCCGGGGAACAGCACGGCGAGCGAAGCGAGCCGTGTTGTGACCCCCTCGACAACCTCCCCCAAGACCCCCTCACTTATAACCCGGGGGAGCATTGTGGCGAGCGCAGCGAGACGATGTGATTCCCCGACGACCCCCCCAAGACCTCTCACTTATAACCATTGCGACCAAGGGGAACAGCACAGCGAGCGAAGCGAGCCGTGCCGTTACCCCCATAAGCCCCCAGCCCCCCTGTAGCCCCTCTACCAAAAAATCGGATATGGGTATCGTTTTTGACTAACTTCAAGATGCGACCGCGGGGAAGTCGGGGGGGTCGTCGTCGGGGGGTCACAGCACGGCTCGCTTCGCTCGCCGTGATGTGACCCCCCCAAGACCCCCTTACCTAGAACTCGGAGGAGCATTGCGGTGAGCGAAGCGAGCCTTGCCGCCACCCCCCCAATGACACCCTAAGACCCCCCCTCCTACATAGAGCCTAATTGCTGGATTTTTTTATGGTTACTAGATGACTGATCGACTTAATACAATACAACACATTAGTTACATAGATAGATATTTTTTATTATACATACATAGAAAATACCCAAAACACCCGAAAAAAATAGGTACTTTCAGATCGTAGAAATATTTGACCCGAGGCGGGAATCGAACCCACAACCTCCTGCGTCGCAGACAGCCCTCGCCCGCCGCGCCACATCGGTCGTCAAATCGTCAAAGTAAATATACCTTGTTGCAAGTATCGATTGCTTTCATAGTACTTACCCCATCACTAATAATGGTCATGATTTGTCGTAACCTTGAACGGACCAATGAGCACTCACTTCCCCGCGCCCGCTCACCTCAGTTGGTTGACAGACTTGTTTGCACAGTGAATAAATAGGTATTAGGCGTCTAGGGTACGTAGTCGATGGTCGGTACATAAGCCTAGTAAAATCAATATTTTTTAAAAAATTTGCAAAAAAAATACGATTTTTATTGTATTTTTGATCTGTAACTTTAAAACTGGGTTATTGTGGTGTACTTTTTTGCATGTTGTATTAAACTCCACAATTTAGTCTACAAATCCTCCAAAAATTATGGGCCTATCTCTTTTTGTTGTCATGTTATTCACCATTTAAAATAGGTACTTTCTTATTGGATAGGTAACATATAATTTTTTATTTTTTTATTTTTATCGATAAATATATGTCGTGTATCCGCAAATCTCGTTTGATCAAGGTTCGACAATACACATTGTATATATATTTATTTATCTTTAAATATTCATGTTATGTTCATATTTATTCTAGCTTATCTTTGGTACACCCCCTGCCTTTCTTAAATTCACATAATTATGTCCATCCAAAGGTTGCCCGGAACAGATCGCTTCTAAGTGATAAGGCCGCCCATTGTACTTGTATCATGTGATGTATTTTATAATAATCTGTATCTGGTGTACAATAAAGTATTTTCGTATTGTATTGTATATATAAATGACGTACCTACTCGCTGGATCCGCAGCCGACGCACGTCATCGAATAGCGTCGCGCCTCCTGACTGATGTAATGTCTCTGTTCCTCAGTGGCCGATGTGATCTACGGCGAGGTGTGCGCGCCGCACTCGCCCAACAAGCCCGTCTCCGTCAAAGGGAAGGATGGGTGAGTGAGAACACTTCTTTATTTCTCTTCTCCCCGACACCGGTGGTGGGATGAACCTAGATCTTGGACAAGGTATACAGAAAAATATCCGATATATACTATGCCAGTGGAACATCATACTCAGCCCCCAGAGGCAGGTCCCAACGTGATGGATATACACTGACCACGACCACACCCAGTATCTCCGGTCCTACATTTTACTCTAAGACGTTGACTATTTGCGTTATTTCTCAATATGTTTTTATTTTATTTATTTGGGAAATCAGGTACGAGAAGATAGTGTACCCCGGTGGTCCCCCCTCGCCCTCGCCCTCCCCCTCGGCCTCGGTCCCCGGCGCGGGCTACGAGAGCCTGCCCTCGTCCCCGGTGCCGGCGCCGGCGCCGCAGGCGGACCGCTGGCGGGACTCGCTCCGCAGGAATGATAAGGTAAGTGCTGTACCTAGGCTCTGCGATCCTGCGAGTCTTGTGGGAACAGGACAGACTTCAAATGCATTGATTTAGAAGGAAATATTTAGCTTCTTGTAATGGAATTTTAACGATTCTCCGCCCCGCGTCGAAACTACAACGGCAACTGACCGTCTGTTTAGGACGTCACCGCACGAACATCTGATGATACAGAATAAAAAATTACAATCAAATAATAGAAAACAGTTAGAACCAACTCGTATCTGGAAGACAGACATTGCAGCAGCCTGCAAAGGCACTACCTCGTATCTGGAAGACAGACATTGCAGCAGCCTGCAAAGGCACTACCTCGTATCTGGAAGACAGACATTGCAGCAGCCTGCAAAGGCACTGGGTGTCAAGTGTAATGAACCCTTATGCTAAACGAATTTATTACTTATATAAATTAAATTGTAAGTGTTCATGTGAAAAAAAATAATTTGACCGCGATGTAATTCTTAACTAGCTATACTAAACATAGTATGGATGTAATTCTTAACTAGCTATACTAAACATAGTATGGATGTAATTCTTAACTAGCTATACTAAACATAGTATGGATGTAATTCTTAACTAGCTATACTAAACATAGTATGGATGTAATTCTTAACTAGCTATACTAAACATAGTATGGATGTAATTCTTAACTAGCTATACTAAACATAGTATGGGTGTAATTGTTTGAATCAATAAGCGAAGTTAATTTATTTTATTATATTGTCAAGAAACCAAGTATTGATTAAAAAAAGTGAGACCCATGCGATAGTTATACCTGTGGTTATTCTGTGCCTTTACATTACATATCGCGAGTGCATGACGTCACGGATCAGTAGTCTCTGATTGGTGTTCAACGTGTCATGGCGGATTAATGTATTTTATAGTTTTATTTTATGAAAATAGTAATTAATCTCGATCATAAATACATAACCATGGTGGTTTTAAAAGACCAGTGATCGGAATATAATTACCGGTAAATATACGCTACCTATTCCGATGAGTGCTGCTGACTGTGATCTGTATCGAGTTGTTAATGCGGCAGGTCCACACGCGGACGGACTCGAGCCCGGCCAGCAAGTCCACGCAGGCCATCGCCCAGAGCGCGGCCGCCGCCGCCTCCAACGACAGGTACCTTACCTACTCCAACACTAATAGCTATATGTACTTTTATATTTGATCAACATTTAGAAAAAAACATTAATTTCAATTTACAATTTCTTTATTTTCCGCATGGGCAAACTCTGACTTTCCTTTCTTTCGCTAGAGGTCTCAATTAGTGATTGTTGACGAATGACGACTTCTGTGGCGCACTGGACGTTGGGCCACTTGATGCGCAGATTCGGGTTCAACTCCCGCCGCAAATATTTTTTTATGATCTGCAAATAATTGTTCTGAATCTAGTATTTTTAATAGCAATGGTTTGATTAACACACCTGCAGGTAGTCATGGCAATACAAAGTGTGTTAGTTTGGAGGGCGAGCGTTGTGGTAAAAAGTATATTTATTGCTTAATTATTATACTACAAGATGGCTCACAAAATAATATTGTATCAATGGTGTGTTTGTTACAGCTGGAACAACAACGTAGGGGGCGGCGGCGGCGAGGGTGGCGCGGGGGGCGCGGGGCCGGGCGTGTCGCGGCTGCGGCTCATGTTCGGCGGGGGGCGCGCCGCCAACCACTCGCAGGTCGGTATCTAACCAGTATCGACTCGCTGGGGGCGCCACTGTCGGGTGTATGCCGTCCGCAGCTTATATTTTATTTATTTTATTTTTTATTTTAACAATAATGGCAAGCGAGACCGAGGAAAGAGACCGCTCAAAGGATCTCCCTCGTGACAAGCGAACTGAGTGTCCAGGGCCAAAGGATCTCCCTCGTGACAAGCGAACTGAGTGTCCAGGGCCAAAGGATCTCCCTCGTGACAAGCGAACTGAGTGTCCAGGGCAGCCGTCAGGGATGATGACTGCTTCATTTCACTTTCTTCGAGTATTAGAAACATCATTGCGATGACCTATTTTTGACGATGACGATTCCTGCCTTGGGACAAATGTTTGTATGATGTACAGATATTTATTTCGGTTAAAAAAAAACGTAATTTTACAGCAGCTTTTACAAAACGCCACTTTCATATGATAGGATAATATTGTTTGTGTTGTTGCAGTCGTCCCCGGCGTCCCCTGTGAGTGGTGGAGGCGGGGGCGCCCCCCCGTACCCGCACCTGCAGTGCCCCCCCGTGTTCCACGCGGAGACCTACTCGCTGCGGCCCCGCGCGCGCGCGCCGCCCCCCCCGCCGCCGCGACCCGCCGTCTGATACATACTTTACTTCATACGTCCATATCGCACTCCGAGCATTGTCTCCATCAAACATGGAGAAGGTAGATACTGTACATATTATCTCAAACATAATGTCCAAGTCCTGCCTGACTCGAGAGATCGTACTCATCTGAAGCACACACACCGCCACGCGAGACATGGCGATTGTTATTGTTACCAGTACATAACTACCTCCTGTAAGGTCTGTAGTAGGTAGACGAAACCCCTTCAACGAATGTTATCGTTGACAGTCTGTTAAACAAACAGTAAATAAACGTACAATATATACAGCTCAGTTATGTATGTAAATCCCGTTGGGTGGACGTGCGCCGTGGGATGAGGCCGAGCCACTTGTGCACTAGCCTAAGCTAAGGAGTCCGCCGATGCGCACATACTTGAAGGATTATTGTAAGGGACTCCTCTTTATCTGATAACAATTTAGTAATAATATCAAATGTAGCTAGGTCAAATTATAATCATTAATCTAATTAAAACACAATTTAAAGGTTGTTCATGTATATATAATGTATAAAAAATTAAAGCAATTTTATAAACAAAGCTATAATCGAGAAAATAAATATTTTAATAATTAATTCGTTGAAATGAGAAAATGTCTCATTAGAATGTTCACGTCGTTGTATATACTCGTAGCATGGAGCTGTGAAGCCACTCATTGGATAATAAGGAATGTATTTAGAGAATATATATTTGATATGTGTAATACGTAACGGTATTCTAAAACGGCGCGTGCTGAACGGTTAAAGGATAGACTGATGGTAATTATTGAAAAGCTTTATTAAATATTGTTGATATTTGTGTAACGTAGCACTACATGGGCCCGGCAAGAGCTGAGAGCGAAGCGGCACCGGGCCCGCTCTGGGCTCAGCTCTAGACGAGCCCGCTCCGGGCTCAGCTCTAGACGAGCCCGCTCCGGGTTCAACCGACCTATCGATCGCGCTCGCAATTCTTTACTAGTTCGTGCTTATTAAACTTCCTCGCTTCCAGCTTGTTCGATAATTTCATAAAATATATAAATTTTGTACTTAAAAAATACGGTTTTAAAAATGACGTATTGTATTATTTATTAATATTCCATGTTTTTAAATAAATATTCATAAATACTAACGTGGGAAGTATTCTTACAAATTGCTTAATTTTCAAAGAAATTGTTATCTTTTGTAGAAGAGTTGCAGGCGGATGCAATAATAAAAGTATTAGTGCGTTTGTGAGTTGGAGAATACACCGGTGGCTGTGCTAGCGATATACAGCTTTAGTTCTTGTTGCTAGTTGTATTGGAGTGAAGGAGGTGCAGCGCAGTGTCACGTACGTCATACTAGCTGTGCCTCGGCTCGCGTCACGGCTCAGTGTTCGCGCGGGAAGCGCCCGACCAGAGTATCTAGTTATCAGAGATACCTAATATATTGACGACTTCTAGTACGTTATGCACATAAATGTGACTTTGCATTAAAAAAAATAGCGTAAGCAAGTCCAGCAGGCAGCGAGTAACGTAAGCAACACTACGAATGCGGATAATGAAGCGATTTCATCATTTTAAAGGACATTTTATGAACGTACCTTTACTAAAGTACTAATTTACCTATTAATGATAGGTATACGAACGAGCCGAGGCTTGTGCATGGAGCAACGATTCCTTCCACTAAAGTATATGAAGCGATACCTTCTGTAGTTCGTACTTTGCTGAATTGTACTGTATGGCACTGTAATGTACTGTTCGTAGCTAGGAATTCAGCTCAATTTTGACATTATTTGCGTGTTCTTGTTGACATTTAGTATTGAAGTTGTAATATATAGGGAAGTAGGTACCTACAACAAGCAATACTAGTAAACTCGCGCACTCGCCGTTCATTTGGCGCGTGCACTTCTTGTACGCTGATTGTGTTTATTTCAATGAAGTTTCGATGCGTACGTGTTGTATTGTGAAGTTGATATTTATGTACATTTTAAATGAATTATGACACCAATATCTGACTGTCAGCGAAGTTTTACCAGTTTATTTGATAAGATGATTGTTGCTTCCCAGAGGAACACGAACATTGTTTACTGCTATGTTACTAGTATTGTATTTAATTTAAGATGTAACGAGTTCGTTCAAAAGCTCGATCGACGATCGCAGGGTCCTTGCCTGTGAGATATTAAGAAACATATTTTAAATTTATATTAGATTCATTTGAATGAATATTTAACTGAGAGTGCTATTACTATTATATTACTGAGGTATATTTTATTCCTACTACATTAAGTTAACTCATTTAGTTATTAAGGAGATGAAACGCAACAACCGCATGTAATCTATCTAGATTCTATCAATAAATTTTACCATGAAATATAATGCGCCTTTTGATGGATCCCATTGTCATTGGTCCACCTGGAGCTGCGATCACAAATACTATCTAGGTGTCGGGTAGACGCAAACAATCCGTCTCAGTAAATATGGAGGGCACGGCAACATGCGAGCTCTTATTTTGTTTAGTTCGATTGAAACACAACCAACGTAGACACGTGTCACAATACCGCAATGTGTTTTCAAAAGTTGCAAAAATAATGCCCACTTAAGCAACTTCACGGCCAGAGTGTCTTACTTTTGATAAGTAAATGTAGAATAAGTTATATTTTTAGCTTTAAACTACAAATAATATTTTATTTTTATTTTTGCTACTTTAAAATACACTTTGCGGCATTGTGACACGTGTTTACGTTGGCTGTGTTTCAATCGAACTAAACAAAATAAGAGTTAACATTTCAATTGCGTTCTTATTTATACGGAGACGGCTTTTAGCTTTGATTTTGTATGTGACCTGTAATCTAGATAGTATTTGTGATCGCAGACCTGGAGCGAGACTTCACCAGCGTGCGCGAGCCCGGCTGATGTCGGGTCATAAATAATGCCGCGCGCGAGGCGGGGCGAGATTCAACACCAGTTAATTGTCTGAATTAAAAACGACGGACTTTTGTCCTCGCGCTTATAATTAACATAATAAATTAACTAAAGACCGGCGCGAACCGGGGCTGAGTGCGATTTAATAAGAACACGGAGACGACTAATCTAATCAACTACCTTCTTGAGATAAAAAAATGTAGAGCACCCTCTTCCGCCGCGCGCGAGAGCCCGCCGCGGTCTCTCATTACATTACACTGGACCGCTGCCCCACTGTCTCCTTCACTAGCGCCACTTTACTGACTCGACTCGCCCAACGGGATGTCATGCCACTACATCTGGAGATATTGTGTTTACTAATGTGGACCGAACCGAGAACGTACCTATATGTTACGTACGCACATCATTTTGAACGGGTTTAATTGACGTCCTTTGAGAAGTCAACATGACTAGTGGGAAATTTCTCCCGTGTTAACGGTGGATACCCAAGTGCTGTGCTGCGTAGGAACGCAAGGCTTCATAACAGATTTAGTGATTCATTAAAAATATAAAAGAGAAGTTCCAAAACCATTTGTTATTCAGCGTAGAGCCTGTAAAACGTTGTCGTCCTGTAATTATGCGGAGCATTGATGTCGAGGGACGAGCGCGAGGTGCGACACGCGAGCTTACAGCGGCCTCATTTGCATAGCGGAGGTTGTTTCATGCAGATGAGAGGCCGGACCACGCGCCCCGCGCACGCCCGCTGCTGCGCTCGCCACCGGGCCTCACACGGTACCTACCCTAGCCAACACACAACACTCTAGTAGGTATAGACCTACAAATGTTGTAAAAAGTGGTGGTGAGTGCAGTGCAGTGCAAGACAGGAGGTATTTTGTGCGGTTTTGCACTAACCGCACAAAACACCTCCTGTCTTCCTAATCCGCGCAAACAACAGTGTGTGTAGGCAGCAGGATACACCGGTGAACCAGTTCTGAAGGGCTCCGGGCTCCAGTGTCCGTTGTCGGTGACCTCTGGAGACTCTGATCAGCCAATCCATTTTAAAAATAAAGTCGTGAGTTCGAGTACAAATACCATTAAATTAGAGGTAAACGGATCCCTACCGAGATTAGTGCGGAGTGCGGGGAGATGATTCCACCCATATACTCGTAAGTAACGATTGCCCTAGCGCGGGGAGGCGCGGGGGGCAGGGGCGGCGGGGAGCGGGGCAGGCAGGTAGGTACTTGAATAAATATTCGTGTAGGACTAATACATCAAATAATAAATATTAAAGCGGCGGCGGAGGCGGAGGCACTCTCGCGGATTACATCTCATATCTATTGCTCATCGTCGTCTAAAGTACACGCCTATTTATTTGTTCGTGGGGTCTGGGGCCGGTCCGAATCAACTCACATCTAGAGGGGACTTACCTAACAACGTTACCTTTCACTTCATATGTAGGTACAAGTTGACTAACAAACACCCCCTCGACTAAAGCGCCTCCCATGGGGAGACTACCTGATGCGTGACCTAGGTAGGTAGTACGTATGCACTAACATATTGCATTACCAGCGACCCCTAGCACTAGTTGAATCACTTACGTGAAGTTGAAGATATTTCTCGTGTAAATTCGCTTATCTTCGCTAAAATATGAACAGAAACAGAATACCCTCGTATTCCATAATTGCATTACTTGAAGAGCTCTCCGTCTCGAGGCACTCGAAGAAAAACTTAAAACTATATTTCCCAACCGGCGCGGGGGGTACATAAACTTAAGAATAACAAACAGAGTCGCGCCGGCCGCGGCCGCGACGAGCTCGTAATGCCTTCCTCTGCTCAGCTCATTGTAAACGAGCCAAGTTTTTCTATTTCCTGCGTGCCCTGCCCCGCCCTGCCACCCTGGCCTGCCCCGCTCCACCCCCGCGACTGGGACCCGATGATGAATAGTAACATCACCTGTCTTCGAAGTTGAACCCGAAAGCCTAAACTTTTTGTCCGTCAAGTTCCGGAGCGATTACGAATGGATGTGAATAAAAAACTGGGCCCTTTTTAAAGAGCTGGGTGAGGGTAGTTTGCTCCTTTGATAGCGCGGATATTTACCCTATTCAAATAATATTTTTATAGCTTACGAAGAGCGATATTGATTCACCTTTTTCTTTACGATCTTGTTCGATGATGTGGGCCCGGCGGTGGAGCCTTCCGCGCGGTGCCTTTGAACTTGACCAATGAATCGGACTCTTCAGTAACACGCTGACTTCCTTATCGTATGTAGGTAAGAACATTTAGCTCAAAACCCCTGTACGTCTATAAGCGTGTATAATTATCAGCGGAAGTGGTCGATGACATGCGTGATGTGATGACTGTAGCGTGTGCCTGTACTCTTATAATCTGGCGGGTGAGTGAATCTTCTATCACTGGCAGTTGATACACCTATAACTCCGCTCACGCTCTGACTCAGACGATGAGCTTTACGTTATGTAAATAAGGAAATAATGCTGAACATTCCACACAGTATCATCTACCCCTAGTAGTTACCTACTTAGCCGTAGCTTCGATGACTGATATACTTAATAGAATACATTGGACGTCGATGACAAAGTGTCCGACCAAAACATTCTGCTCTACTTTCATAATAAGCACGGCCGAAGAGTGGAAAGAGCTACCAGCGTCTATTTTCCCGTCAGAGTCTACAAACCCAGGGTCAATAAGTTTCTTCTGGGAAAGCGTGCGCCATCTTGGACCACATCTTTATTTATTCAAGTGAGTTGGTAAGACAGGCCAGTCAGATGTTACATTTGATACAATTATTATAAATAAATAATTTATTTATAACCATTGTATTTATAACATACTTTTATAATAACACATACCTACAGCCGATCAAAGAAACTCTCTGTTTTCGAAGTTTAAAAAAAAATATTTTGAAATGTATTCCTTTGATTATACTTGTAATCCGACACATGGGCCTCTGATATTGAATTTTTAATAGGTATTCTTGTTAATTGACTTGTGTTGTAGAGTTGTATGGGTTGCTTATTATTAGCAGATTCAACCGGCAGATCTGGTAACGGGCGTGTAGCCCCGCGGCGTACACCTTCCTTCCCCAATTTGCTTAGAACCCTAAATATCACAAATAATAACTCTATTGAGATGTGCTCCTCATTAGATATTTAGGCCCAAACTCCACCGAACCGGAGATTTATGTAGCGTCGACGAGAAGAGATGTTTTCGCCGCACGCGCTCTGCCGCCATGCGCCAGCACATGTCTGCGCTGCAGACTAGTCAGTACACATCTCCGCACAGCTTTGGTGGAGTCTGGCCCTCAAATTGATTGCGGAAAGATTTCACCACCAGACAATAAAACAATAATGTCATAGAAAAAAAACTGTTATGCAATGAAGACAATGTGCACAACATAACATCCGTGCATCCGTGTTTTACCTGTAGAGACAGTCTGTGTCCTGCCGATGGCTTGTTCTTATAGTGGGTGCGGCTCACACAATCCTATTTTAAGAGCAGCGTCTGTAGCTCGGCTGAGTAAACGAGTAGGGATGTGTACGAAGAGCGCATTCTTCCCTACTTGGATTTAGATTTTATAGTTTGCCTGCAAATATCCCGGCCTGTCCCCTGCGACCATGTCGTTAAGTTCTATGAAGTGTGCTATAGAAGTTAAAAGTATGACCTACTCTTAGGAGCCGAGGCGCACGACTCACACTTGGCCGTGCCTCGTGGCTCCCCTCGGAGCCTCCGTCGAGGCGGCGAGTGACGGCTGACGCGCGCGCTTTGTAAACAGTTTATGCAAAACGACCAATTGAATAAAGGGAGGATCCATCGCGGGTCGCTGCCGGCGGCGCCGCGCTCACACCCACCTGTAACCTTCCTGAGTTAACTATGTTAATACAAGACGGGTTCCTTACAAAAGGCCGGTCCGTCAACTCTCTCTGAAATATATTTTGTAACAATGTTCCTCACATAATCTTAAAATAACCATTCGAGAGAAATTGGGTAGATAGGTGGAATTATTCTAGGTGAGATGAATTAGGAATAGGGTACAGTCATAATATCATAGTTGTGAGTAATCAAGAGATCTGAGAAATCAATTAATAACACCATAACACGTGAAAGATAATATTATTAGGTAATTTATTTTATTAGTTTACCAAAATTTAGATCTCTTACTCGTAATTAACACAATGATTTAAATAGGCAAAACTGTAGTGCGTGAGGACAAAGTAACTCGTGTGCAAAAGTTTGTTACAGCTCGGTGTAAGCGGCAGCGCCTCCGGAGTCAAAGGCAAATGTGATGCGATAACGTAGCGATATCGTTATAGTCACGTCCCGTTATTGAACTAGTGGCGCCCCCCGGCCCGGCCCGGCGCGGCGGGACCTTATCGGATGAGCAAGGGACGAATATCAATCATATTTAGTGATATGCCAACACCCTTTTCTTACAAATTCTACATAAAAGGATCTTGCAAGAATTTACAAGGAATATCAATTTCAGTCCGAGTTATTCGTGTCGCCCTCGCGTGGAATAGTTGTTCAAATGCC
Organism: Eupithecia dodoneata; assembly: GCA_947044415.1. Lineage (NCBI taxonomy): Eukaryota > Metazoa > Arthropoda > Insecta > Lepidoptera > Geometridae > Eupithecia > Eupithecia dodoneata. Next base: position 13,163,664 of record OX345661.1, on the reverse strand, counting down.
CTCTAGTCTCGGCTCCAGCGTTTTTGTTCGAGAAGTTCACAACTCTCTCGCAGTTAATTGAAAACAAGTTAGTTGTTGTTAATCCCGCGGCGAGGGCGCGATCTGTTGAATTCGCCGAGTAATCGCCTTCATTGGGACGTTTTTATTCTCTCGACCTGAGTCTACATGACTTTAACTTTGTTTTTTTAATGTTTCGATAATCGATATACAGTCGTGGTCAACTAATTAGGGACAATCTCTAGTTAAGCCAAATTGTGTTTTTTTTTTCAACGTGTCTTAAAAATATTCCATGTCTTTTACATGTAAGTATAATTAGTCATTGATGTGCCCGATTATACAAACAATAACAACTTCTTAAACATTATAACTTAAACATAGTTTTGGCGGCAATCCCGATTTTTATTTTAAGTTTTTGAAAAATTATTAATTGAAGAAACCTGGGCAAAAATATAAGTTGCAATACAACACTACGGAAAAATGATCATGAAGTTTGTTGTCGAGCATGGTTGGCCATACCGAAGGATAGCATTAAATTGTTCAAAAACTATGGTATACAATGCAGTGCAACATGTCAGACGCAATAACACAGCTTTAAATGTGCCCAGAACAAAAAGATCGAGAAAAACAACTCCACAAGAAGATAGAATGATAACCAGGGTAGCTGAAAAAGATGCGTTTCTAGGCTCTATTTTAATGAAACACTTCGTGTTTGGGACAGACGAAAGAGCTGGTGTCTCAGCGAGGACCGTTCGACGACGTCTGGTAGAAGCAGGGTTGTTCGGAAGAGTGGCTCGCAAAGTACCGTTGTTGAAGAAAGAACATAGAAATGCTCGTTTGGCGTTTGCACGTAAATATGGACATTGGACCTACGCCCAATGGCAACATGTATTATTCTCTGACGAGACCAAGGTTCATTTGATTTCTTCAGATGGAAGGCAATACGTACGGCGTCCAGTAAAAGCGGAAATGAATCCAAGATTCACAAAAAAGCAGGTGAAACATGGCGGTGGAAACATTAAAATGTGGGGTTCATTTTCTGGACGTGGAGTGGGACCTGTGAGGAAAGTTCAGGGTAACTTAGACCAACATCAATACAAGGCAATATTGGAGGAAACGATGCTTCCCTATGCTGAGGAGCATCTCCCTATTATATGGACGTTTCAGCATGATAACGACCCGAAACATACCGCCCGTTCAGTCAAGCCGTTTCTTACCAGTCAGTCAGTATCGGTGCTAGATTGGCCAGCAAATAGCCCGGACCTTAACCCAATCGAGCACCTTTGGCACGAAATCAAGAAAAAAGTTGCCACTTGTCGTAGCACAACTTTAGATGAACTTAATGAAGCTTTTTGTGAGGCATGGGCAAACATTCCTGTCGAAACATGCCAGAAACTGATAATGTCTATGCCACATCGGTGTCAAGCGGTAATTACTAACAAAGGTTTTGCTACTGGGTACTGATTTTACACGTAATAAAATGGAGCTGTTAAAGATATTATAATACTGCAGATTATTAGTTTTGTTTAACTCTATTTTTCATTATAGTTTACTGTCCTTAATTAAATGTCCAGCTACAGAATTATACCTTTAATATTAAATACTTTTTTCTATTTATTTATTCTTTTATTTACAGCCATTTATAGCATAATAATCGGACCAAATTATGCAAATAATAGGTGCTGAGAAATCAATAGGGTTTTATATTATATGTACATAACCGGTTATTGCTCTTCACTATCTTGAAAGTCCCTAATTAGTTGACCACGACTGTATATATTTAAAGAAGCATCAAAATAGCTTTTAATATTTCGATGATTCGTCTGCTAGGAAATTCGTAGCCAAACATTGCGAAGCAAACTTACAGCAACTTACGTAAAATATGTATAAAATTTGACATTTCCAAGTGTACTAATGTATCTTTATGGAATAAATAAATACAATACAATACAATAGCACCATCCAGCAAAAATAGAGTAAACTCATAGCTACCTCATAGTTGAGTCGTAGCAACCTCTTAGCAATCTCGTAGCACATTCGTAGCAACCTCGTAGCATACTCATAGCAACCTCGTAGCACGTTCGTAGCAACGTCGTAGCACCCTCGTGCGTATTCCTAGCTCCCATCTCATTAAAATCTATCTATTTCGTATTCTCGAGCATTTCTAGTGAACACGATAAAAGTGCAACTCCAATCGACCGAGTGATTGAAGCGGTCGGCGGCAGTTTCAGCGGTTCTATGAAACTTGGTGCGAACGAGACAAGTCTTGTTTTATGTCCGAGTTCTTTGTTGCGGCATCCGGTAGCTCGAACTAACCGACTGATGAGTTTACTTTTGTTGGCTTTTACATTCATTGGGGCACAGCCAGGGCACAGCTTGTTGCGTTGCGTTGGCACAAACCTTCTATTTGTATTAGGATTTAAATAGACAAAACAAACATGTATTAGATACTTAAGTGATATATTAATATACTAGTGATTTTTTTTAACTTCTTCTACTAGTTATAAAAATCGAAGTGAAGAGAAAATCAAAAACACCTTATTTCTTATTTGATAATAATTTATAATATATTATAATTTTGATTTGTCTTTGAAAGAAATAAAGTCTGATTCTTAATCTTCTAAATCTATTTTTTTGTAGTTTTACCTAATTAGTTTGGTGTTTATTTATTTAATTTATTTATGAACAAAATCCACATCTTAATTATAAAATAACTTATCGTATAAATATCACTAACAGCCAATAAACGGATTTACATTATTATTATTAAGACAAATAAGGACAACATCACCAAAAGTGCCATTATAGAGGCCAAGAAGAATATAATAAATTAATAACAACTTAAAGACATAATATAAGAAAAAGAAAAATTTTAGCTTAAAATTTGGCACTCGTGCACAACAACATAGGTATTAGGAAATTACCATAATATGTAATAGTTCATTTACTCCTACCATTTCACAACATTTTAAACCACTTAAAATTATGTATCTAAAATTTATATAAACCTGTATAATGTACACATAATATCCAAGTTGATATAATTAAAAAAAAACATATAAATATAATAATAACAAAAACGTACATTAAGTATGTACGTTCTTGCCATTATTATACTTATTTTACAAATTAAAAACCCTACGTAACAATGCCTTAACTATACAAACTTTATGAAGCACCACTCCTATCTGAGAGCAATCGAAGAATATCACTCTTAAAAGCTGCTCTACTACTAAAGAAAATATCCAATGAATTGAAAATGTTGTTAAAGCTTCATGTGTTTATCCATATTCTTCGTGTAAAGGAGTTTCTGAGAGTATTAGCTTTAACCGAAACGTTTATTCAGTTGACTTCTTGTCTAATTCTTGTATAGTTGTGTGCTCTCACACAATGATTATGTCCAATGTCCCGGTGTTCATTACTTTAAAATACTTATTCTTTATTAATAAGCAATATTTGCCTTAAATAATAATACTTAGTATGTAATAAAATATAATGAATTGTATATAACATTCATTTATAATATATGTATTTGAATAATTGGCAAAGTGTAGGTAGAACAGGTGTACAGAGTTAAAAGAACTCTCTTGGTTGCATCCTGTTGACTCGAGTCCGGCAGCCTCCAGATCACCAGTCACAGCCCGCGTCGCTGCCAGCCCCCCGCCTTAGACAATTAGCATTTAGATTAAACAAATAAACGGCCGCGTGACCTGGAAGCGGTATCGCTTTATTTATTATCTAATTATTTTATTTATTGCATTCTCTCGGCCCGCGCGTCTGCCCCCGCCCCCGCCCCCGCCCCCGCCCGCGCCCCCGCCGCCGGACGCGCCTGATTTATTACTACACTCTTTGTTTGCTATTCATTTCCGAACTCCAACCTTGCACAGTGCGTGTTGTATCCGACAGGTGGTGCTGATGCCAGTGATGCTTCACAATTTTGAATTTAAATGCTGTTTCTAACACCTCTTTAAATAATGTGTTCTCACCCAAGAACACGTATCACCTTACCTTGACTCTCTCAGCAGACTGAACACTGACTGACTCCTAGCATTATGACTCAGACTAGAATAGTACCTACTAGTGTGTGAGAGTTGCACTGGCCTGAGATAGTTCGTAGGCAACAACAAACATAACAATATCAACAGAAGCATGCAGGGGACTAAAGGCTTACTGAAACTTGTACACATAATATAATTTCATACAGTATTATGAGTTCATGATCTCATATTGTAATTTCATACAGTATTATGAGTTCATGATCTCATATTGTAATTTCCATATCAATATTTCATATTGATAATAATTGACTTGTGGGCAAAGACCACCACAGAGTGGAGCCCACCCAACGCTAAGAGGCGATGTGGAAGGCCCAGGATGAGATGGCGTGACGAGGCACATTTTCCATCATGGCCTGTTGCAGCGGTGGATCGCGAGGAGGGGAAGGAGAAAAGGGAGGCCTTTGCCCAGCAGTGAGACAATAATGGCTCAAAATAAATAAATAATAATAATATTGATAATACATATTTGAGAAGCTTTTATATCATTTCACCATTGTTCCTCTGGAAATAGCGGGTTCACAAATAACAACCCCACAAATCTTCACCCTAGGAGTAACACGCGATAATTCAAGTCCAAAAGCACATTCGGACGGACACACACATTTGTTAGTGGCTGGATGTAGCTTCCCCCCGCGCGCCCGCATCCTGCTGCACCCCACACGCGGCACGGACGGCTCAGTGCATGATGCCGCACCTCATAGAAAGGCGCTTATCATTCACGGGTTCACGTACCTGTAGAGTAAGTTCTTTGAACTCGCCCATGCCCATATATCTGCCTCGGATACACCCTGGAGCAGAATTTTACGGAAGCTTCTTTATTATGTATTTGCTATACTCAGAAACTCTCCTGCGAAAGACTGCAGGTAGATGCTGGATGCGGCAAGCTGAAGACAGGGTGCTATGGCGCTCATCGGGGGAGGCTTTTTTCCGATGATGATGATGATACTCAGAAATGCCCTGTTACGTGTAGTGCAGATACATTCCGCTCGATGCATCGCTATCTCGTTGTCTACTAATATATGATGTCTTTTTTTTGTTTTTATTACACTGGGTATTTGCTCGAAATTTGAAGCAACGTGTGTGAAGCAGCCAATAGATGCATGTCTGTGTCTAATGTCTCGCAGAAGCTAGGTCTGAGTAAACTTGCCTTAACCGAGACAGATCGCAACTGTTCTGGAGACAAACACCGGCCCGCGGGCGGTGGCACAAGGCCGGAACAAAAGGCGGTCGGGTGTTCACGAACACCGTTAGACGGGTCAGTAGAGCTGGGTGGAAGCTGCTGAAATATGAACCAAGATCTACACACGTCGCTCACCACTAGGCCGGGAAAGCCCCCGCGGCAAGGAACTGCGCGTGGAGGTGCGAAGTACCAACAAGAGGATTACTTACTATCTTACTAGCCATTGGTTACATATTAGGTCGGCCATATGAACGTAAAACATTGAGTTTAGAGTTAGTGATGTTGTTTTCAACATCTGCTGGATATCTGACGTGTATTGTTGGGGCGCGGGGCGGGGCGGGGCGCGGCGCTGGGTGAGCGGGTTAATGTACATCTATTGTGTGGTGCTCCATCTATTACTCACTATCCCATCGCTGCGCGTGAAGGCTCGAATGTAACTCTTCACTTCACATTGTCTGCGACGCACCGCGCCTTGTTTTGATACCAAAGGGATATCTTTCGTTTCTGGCATCCACGTTAGTTATACCAATAAGTTGTTTTCCAACTAATTTGCTGTGTTTATTTAACTCTCAAGTAGAAGCAGATGATACCCTTCAACCGCCTACAAGTTGTAGGTATCAGTAAACAAGCGCTCGCAACTGATACTTGCCGACATATTAATTATCTAACGCAAACAAAGTGTGCTCGTGTGTGGTTTCCGCCGGCTGCCGCTGAAGCCGCGCCGCGCCGCTCACGGCGGACCAGCTGCCTCACTCCTTATACACTTTCTACTTTAACTTACTGTTACAACCCAAGCAAGGCCAATTATAATAATACTTAGGTGATCGTTATTGTAGCACTCTTATTATTAAACAAGGTATTTCGATTTTGCATTCTCTTTATTCCGTTTTGGCGACCAGTAAACTGGGGTAAATCCTGGGTTATCCATCGATTTCAAACTATAAAAGGCAAACACTTTGAACACCACTAAAGATAGGCCGCTGTAATGTGACAGCTGCAGGGAACTTACTTGCATCTTAAACTCTCTCAGTTCAGTTTCCACCTCACTGTAAGTTTGTTCTTAGATCGGTCTCGCCGCGCTCGCACAACTTGTGCGGAGTCAATGGAGCCCAGTGGCGGCAGCCGTCGCGTCGCGGACCTGTCGCTCCCTTACGGCCGAGCGTACCGAACTCTGTATGTACTGTGCGTACTTACTGCACCGCTGATAGCCCTGCATGTAGGTACACGCACCACGACTAGTTGACGCACACCTACTGTGCCTCAAACATAAACGCTTTACAAATTTCATCTAGACTAAAGTAATAAACCACTTCAAAATTATGTAAATAAATGAAGTTAAGAAGTAAGAGAATTTTCCCGGAGTTTCAGAAATGTTTGCGAAACTCTGCACGGGTAATAATTTTGTACGAGAATTATATTTGAGCGGTAAAATAAAAATTAGCTGTAAAACATCACACTGTACCGTTTTTGCTGAATGCGGAAATGTGTAACGGATTTGGCTCCACGTGGGAAGTACCGAAATGTCACGTGACTACAAACCCACATCGCGTAGATGAACTACAATAAACATGAATGGTTCATTGTGTGTGTGGATGTTTAATCTCTTGAACAGAACCTTGCTAATTCCCATGTTGTCGGTGTGAACAATTAGCTACCCCACACTCTCTGCAGTCAATCCGTTGTGTTGATGATCTCTCGTTCCCAGTAAAGTGACGCACGCAGCAGTGCTGTGTAGAGCGGTACGTCGCTGGAGGGAGTCTCGTATGGGAACGAAATCATCTGGCGAAGCTCATTCTAAACTCCGCAATATTAACTTCGCCCCGAGAAGTAATCCGGAAACTAAATTAGCCCCTATTGCGTACAGATAAGGGGGAAGGCGTGAAATTCGGTTAGAATATGGCTACATGGAAATATCTTAAGCAAAGTTTCTTAGCTAATATTTGTGGTACATTTTCAGGGAATACGTTTAATACAATCATAACATTAAATGTTTCGACGGAGTTTGTTCTCGAGTGTCGAGGCGGTCCCGCGGGAGGCGCGGGGGGCGCTGCAGTCCGCGTGCTCACCACATCGTCGACATACACAATTAGGAGTGGTAGCTGGCGCTGGCTGCGGGAGGCTTTACGAGTTTTGTTTGTGCGGAGTTTTCGCCGCTTTAGAGAAATCTCGGAGCTTCTTATCCGTGTTTGCGGAGGGTTACTGCGGAACCGGCGCATTACGGCCTGTTCGGGCGCCGGCCGGGGCGCCGACGCTTCGCTAATCTAAAGCTCCTTTACATTTGCAAGTTTATTATGTATCGAAATGCTTCTATTGCCTTTATTCTAAGCCTTATTTTGCTCGTTTCTATAGCTAATTGATCTTTGCTTTGTTCTTTCATAATAAATATGTTACTTGTCGAAACAAATCTTCTGCCAGCTATAAATGGACCCGTTAAACGTCGAACAGCCCTGAATAAAGAAAGTTGTTATGCTAGTGATACGCTCCCCCCCCCCCCCCCCTTCCTCCCCCGACAAGGCAAATAAGAACATATAACTTCCTTTCCGAACCCTTCTAGGTGAAAATTAGTATTCCCGCAACGCGGGGCTATAAAATATGGGGTCAATATGTGTCCCTTTTATAAAAAATAAATAAATATGATGGAGCCACAATGGGCGCGCGGGCAATACTAATAAAATGTGTCAGTGTCAATAAGCACGCGCCGCCCGCCCTAGGGCTGCCCTAGGGCTGCCGCTGCACTTTCACAAAGAACATTATGTTACGGCATGTTCTTATAACATTTCCTAACTAAATTATACAATACAATCACTCTTTATTGCACACCAAATAAAGAAACACAAGACAGAAAAAGGCAAATACAAAATGTGTTGTACAATGGACGGCCTTATCGCTTGATGAGCGATCTCTGCCAGGCAACCTTTGGATGGACATGAAGTGTAAATAATTTTTTATTATTGTTATTTCTTCAGCGATCGTTGCCCACTGCTGGGCTAAGGCCTCCCGATCCCCCTCCTCTCCTCACGGTCTTCTGTTATGTGAGATCGACTTTCTAAAAACGCATCAAGTTCGTGCGCCATCTCCGTAATAGTAATCTAAGTATTTGCATGTTGTGGTCGTTATTTATTCCCATAATTATAATTTTCAAATACCATTTCGTAAACTTTGCATAAACAGAAGGCTGATCCTCATTGATGATACTCTCTTGTTGAACAGAGAGCCTGTAGATGGCTAGCTATCAGAGAGCCTGTAGATGGCTAGCTATCAGAGAGCCTGTAGGTGGCTAGCTATCAGAGAGTTCGATCGTTACACAATTTATTGGTTGATTCATATAACAATACTGGTAGCCCTTGTTGTATTGACGGTGTCTTTGGCAATATTTCACGGGTCGGGCGGGAGAGGTGCGGCCCGGCTGCGTGTCGGCAGCGGGCCGCGTGCGTGACGGGAGCGTGGCGGCTGCATGCCACTGGACTCTGCCAATCTGAGTTATTTACGGCCACCGCCGAAATATCTTTTACGAGCTGCGAAATTAAATGTCCCGGGACCAGGAGTAAGCCACTAGCTCAGTGTTTATCTTGAGTTACTCTACCACTTTGTTCGGGGCATTGATTCACAATTATTGGTGTCAAAAAATAGTCTGAATAGCCCTCTACCTAAGTTTGATTCTTATTAAGCCGAAGGAGCTTCGCGTACAACGCGTTGCAAATTTCCTTAGATTAACTCGGACGCACCTGCAGGAGTCTTAAGTACTCGATTCATTATTCAAGTTCCTGTCTGAAGATTTTTAAACCTCTTCTATTGAACCGGGGCTGCCCTGAGTGGAGTGGCTCTGGACTAGACTCTGCTGCGTCAGCGGGCGGCGGCCTCTTGGCGAGTCATTATCATACGGTGCAGAGAAACTGCATTAATCTCTAAGCACCAACTCATTGGATATACACAGGTAAAAGTGAACATTGAACAACTTTAAAAACACAAAGTTTTAACTGCATTGATCTTTTTTCAAATAACTCGGTAATTCACGGCACACATTATCACAGAAATAAAGTAACATCATTTAAATGTATTATGTATTTGTCCTGAGGTTGGAATCGTATTCTCTGCAATGTTCTCTTTCTCTTCTCTCACTGTGCCACAATAGCCTCTACACTCGTTTATAAATGATTTCTCAAATAATGTAAATAAATTCTGAGATTGTCTCCATTTTGTTTGAGCACAGGCAATAAAGCAAGTATAAAAATAAATAAGTTGTAATGGACATCAATTTGAGGCTCACAATATGGAGTTTTCACAAATAACGGCGAATTTATGACAATGTTTATGGGCCCTTTCCTCCGGGATAGCATTGAGTCTGCGTGAACGTGTCGCGGCTTCCGGCGCGCGCCGCCGTCTCCTATCAGGAATATGGGGGCTGGACTATACTATTTGTTTATAAAATTATGACTTCTTTCATGATGCTCAAGATTTATCAATAAAACACGAATTCGGCTAGTGTTTGATTTTATGTACAAGCATTGATGTCGCGGTCGATATGCTATACGAATGATCAGCTAGCCAAACTATATGAACGATCAGCTAGCCAAGCTATATGACCGATCAGCTAGGCAAACTATATGAACGATCAGCTAGCCAAGCTATATATTTAGGTCCAGCTTGTCAGACAACGATGTTTTTCATGATTCCAAGCAAATTATTAGAATGTCTCTCAATGATCTTACGAATGAACTTTTAAACAAAGTGGTTCCCAGAGTAGGCGCCTCTCCCCGACTCCGAAGAAAGCGTTACTTTTATAACAAACACATAAAAATCTAGTACACGTTTATTACAGTTTTATGCATCCTAATAATATTCCATGTTTACTGATAGCGGCTGTTATTTTATATTTTTTCGAGTGTTTCCTTTGTGGGAAGCTCTCTCCCAGTTCGGGAAGTATTTCAAATGATTCGGCTGTTTGATTGTGGGTGGAATGTTCCCAGGTTCTGAATTACTTGGGAATTTATTTGCATGATTGTGGGCCGGGGTTTTTATGGGCTATTCGGTTTATTGAAAAGTGTATTTTAGCTGACGGAGCTTGTGGGTCGATGTTAGCGTCCTAATGATAATACCTATCATATAGTTCTCGTTTTTGTTTTAGACTCCGAGAAAGAGTAGTGTTGCAATTATGAAGATAAAAATAAGACTTTGCTAAAACACCGAAGTTCCTCAAAAGTTGGGGTCAAACTACAAGTAGGTACAGTACGCACCTCTGACAGCAAGTCGCGGCGGCGAGCGGAGCGCCGAGGTAGAACTTACCCTCACGTAAAAATAGTTAAATCGCTCTACTTTGCTACTTCTCGTATTAGTTTCTCTAGAAACTAAATAACGTTAAATTATAGAACTGATATGATAGCAGTGAGTTATAGCGTCGTTGTGGTATGGCCAATGGTGTTATGTTTTAACTCTTATTTGCCTCAATCATAAAAAGACAAAGAGGCGTGACAGCAAGCAATCGTGCGTAGTGGCTGCACCGCCCATGCTGTACCGCACGGGTGAGCTTCACAAGATGAGCAGAACAATTAATTATGTTAGATCCATTAAGAGCGTTTATTCCTAAAATGCGCAGAAACAGTACTTTTCAAACCCGTTTATATCATGAACCACTTATCTTATAGTATATGTTATTTACTAATAATTTTAGGAAATTTTAGTGTCCAAATAGTTTGACTATAAAATATTTCGATTAAAATAGTATGTACGCGTTCTATCAAGATAACTTGTGAGAGGTTTTCATAATTTCCCTTTCAGCATCAGTTTCGAAGCTCAAAATAATAGAAAATACTGACATATCTAATTAAGAAAAAAATATAACCTACTGATGAGATCCTTGGCTAAAAATCTAATTAGAAAGATGTTTGGTTTTGGTATCCTACTATATTTGATGTTCTATCACCAATAAAACCCAAAGGAGTTTCGTATCTATTCGAATGTGATATTGTCGTGTTGGTTTAGTTTCTGTTGAATATTAAAATGGCGGAGAATTGCCTAAGTTGCGCACTTGGCAAGTTCGAGATGGATGTTTACGGGTTGACTGCGAGCGCCGCGCGCTTCGCACTTTACTAACGAAAACCACTTGGAATAAATATTAAAAATAAATGTTTTCATATTAAACGGTGTTGTTATAAACATCTTACAAACGGACCATTTACATTTTAGTCCCCATAACAGTAAGACGCACATTCAGAAACATAAACATACATCACCTACTATCGTGGCCGTGTGTTTATCGTGAGGAGTGGATGCGGAATAAAGTAGTCTCAACCTCACGGTGAGGCACTATTATTTTAAGTCGTTGTACTGTCGTAAAACGAATTCGTTCAGTTGTTATACGTCGTGTCGTCTAATGACATACAATAATATTATTATAGATATTAGATCAGATGAGTACTATATTTTGTACCTATTATCATTTGAGAATCCATCTTGTTGCCATTTGAGACTTCCAAAGAGAGAAAATATAAATTTGCATTTGAAAATGTAAAGGTCGTAAAATTGGGCAGAAGTTCCTGCCAATATTTACGAGTATCAAATAACAAGATAGGCAAATTGCACAAAGCGTGGAGTTACATTATTCAGAACAACTCCGCGGCGCGACGCGGGCCGAGGAGGTGAGGAGTCCGAAAGTTTTTATTGCGCAGGGCACGGCGGCAGGGGCGAGGGAGGGGGGGGGGGGCGGGGGCAGCCATTAGGTACATTAACAATTTAAAATTATTTGATATAGGTCCCATTCCATCAGTTAGCATCTCTCCTATACACTCACACAAAAGACTAGGTACTTAGAGCTTTGTATAATTTAATGAGTAATATGACAGAGTACCATACTTACATTTGTGTCATATTATGATCTAAAGGTGGGTATGGCACACAATTATGAAACATTCGGGTCAAACCCCTACGGGTTTAAAGAGTGTTAAATATAAGAAATCATGTATATTCTTTAAAAATAAATAAATACAAAAAAACTCGTCCGCCATTGCTGTTCTTCAAATTTGTTTCCATAGGATGACGTCCATACGTTTTACTCGCTTCGTCCCTACATTAAAATGTTTTTTTCAATGGGTTTTCTTAGTGGTTTACCTGCTTAACTTTAGTAAAGCTAAAGTTCTCCATTAGACGTAAACTCAGCCCCTTGTCGGTAGTACCTGAGTTCCCCCTAGTACCTGGGTTCACCCCTGTAAGGCTACAGTCGTCGCGCAGATGGTTAAAATTTTACTTTTCATTACTTTGTACCATTTATGTTTCGGCGCGAACATAAAAATGTTTTAGTTGTAAACTTTTTGTTTGTTTGCGACAAGAATGAAAAATGTAGAGAAAATATTACAGTCTCGGAGTTTTACAGCGCGACTCTAATTAGTATGGAAGCGCTGTTTGCGTTCACTTGTTTAGCTAGGCCTTCTGAGAGGAAGCTCTGTAATGCCGTCTAAAACTGCGCGACGCATCGCTCTCTCACTAAATAATAAATGTGGTTGATAAAAATGTAGTATATCCCATTCTAATAAATTGAAGGCTAAAGAATAGGAAGGAATTGTAAAGAACACGGCAATAAGTAAGGAATCCGTGCGCCACATTACCGCGGTCTCTCGATACATACAGTGCACTCCTGCGTGCGATATACTAAATCAGTGCATCGGATAGCACGGAACGCTTCAACTCGTATATTCGGTAACTAAACGACTCGTATAAATTGTACGTAGTGACACAAGCCGAGCGGCGCGGCCCGGTACCCAGCCACTGATGTAATATGCCTTTACTTCGGGCTGCAATCAAATCATGTTACAAATTTACTACTTTTGTTTATACTATTGTTAATTTCCCGCTTATTAAGTAACGAAGCAGAAATAAAATGTCTCTTGCACAATCTCTCCTCCTTCCAATTCTCGATTATGCCGATTCTTCCTTTCTTGATCTAACTGAGCAACAGTTAGACAAACTTGAGCGCCTGCAGAATGTCGGGATAAGGTTTATATTTGGTTTGCGCAAATATGACCATGTCTCGGAATTTCACTGACAGGAAGGGCTCAAGTGGCTACCTATACGGCTTCGCCGTAATTCTCATATCCTATCTCTTCTCTATAACATTCTATTTCTGGCCTCTGCACCCCCTTATCTCAAAGAGCGTTTCACCTTTCTTCATATTTCTCACACTCTTTCTCTGCGCTCTTCGGCAACCCTTATGTATCGAGTACCAGCTCACTCTACTTCTTTCTTCGCCCATTCCTTTACTGCCTGGGCTGTTCAACTATGGAACGCTTTACCAGTTTCGGTGAGGCGTGCTAAGTCGCTACCAACCTTTAAAACTATGTTAAAGGAGCACTATTTGTCCTGCTGTCACTAACGCATAACTGAGTCCCTATGTATATAAGTAGTATAAGTAGCTATATATTTACTCAATGTTCTGTCCAAAAACAGCGTGGACATATTTTACGAAAACCTGCCGAAAGCCATGAAAAAGGCACAAAATGTTATTGAAACAAAATTATAAATTATTTAGTATTGTGTGTATGTAAAAAAATATGTAATTTTTAGTATAAGTAGTTATAACATCGCCTTAGGGCTTAATAAAAAAACCTGTTATGATGTTATTATCTCAATAAATAAATAAATAAATATATTTTATGATTTGTATGTAGTATATTTCAGACCCCCTGGTACTGTCCACGATCCTATCCACCAAATAATTTTCCAAATCGGTTCATAATAATTGAATGAGAAATCGCCGAAAATACATAAAAAACATATAATCGAACATAGAAACTCTTCTTCTTTTGTTTTTCGTCGGTTATAAATCAACAAAAATGCAAAATGTTTCCTGATTTCAAAGTGCTATGACGTAGCAATAATTGTTACGAAAATTGGCTACGGCGTAGCTGCTGGCTACGGCGTAGTCGATCTTTGCCGTAGCGAATCGTAGACTTCGTATTAGCGGCTATACGAAGGCATATTATGGGCTATACTATAGCCCAATGGCTACGAAGGCGACGTAATTATCTCACATTTTGTAACTAAATAATATAAATACAAATGAGTTGCCCTATTGGTTCAGTTAGCTCCACGGCCGTGCGCGCACTGGAGGCCCGCCCTACGTTTAGTGCACAAACGTACACACTGTGCAACTTCGCTATGACGTGCGGTGCATTAACGAATTTATTGCGATTGCTTTTGTGTGACTCTGATTATGTTTTTGGAACGTTTCAGTGCAAAATTGCTGTTCCGGTTTCGTAAACAATGGAACTCATTGTTACGAAACCGGAATAACAAATATGATTAGTTCCTTTGGTTGAATAATCCAAATAAAGCCTATTGTTTTTAGATAAACTATATTTAGTCTGGGTCTATATCTAAACGTGGGCTCGCCGTAACTCAAATGTGGACACATTTGAGTTACGGCGAGCCCACGTTTGTGCAGGCTGTCTTATCCGTCATAGCAAGTAACGTTTTCTGAGACTCAGCACTACTCAGCAGTACTCGGCAGTACTCGGTTGGGGGTCGGACCATGTTCTGATCAGTGATATACTACCAGATAACTTTTGCTCAGTTAAATAAAGACGACAGTTTTATTGAAAGTAGGGCCGTTTGCCTTCTGTAATTTTCTTGGGATACCCTAAACTTGCAGTCCAAGTTATAAACTCAAGGCGAGTAGAATGAATAATTAATTTAATAAATAAATTAAATTTAAAGTTTATTTGTGAAATAAATAAATGAAAAGAAATAAATGACGGTGGTGAGAAAACAATATTACCTTTTTTTGAAGACTATACACAGAGACACGAAAAAATACATAACCGACATATTTCTTGCACAGCGCTGCGAGATCTCTTATAAATAGATTTTTAAAAATAATAACAGAACCAGTCTCACATATGTTATGCATATACAAATAAAACAAACCAACACAGCAGTAAAATATATTCAACTTCAAAGAAGAGGATATTTGCAGGGGCAAGGCGCTGATCTTCCAGACCTTGGATAAAATGGACCAGATGCCCTCTCGACGCAGGGATGGCGGAGAGAAAAGTGTCCAGGATGTCATCGCGATATTGAAGTGTACGGACCCGGACGACGTGCCAGACTTCGTCGCGAAGGATTTGCATAAGCTGCCCCGGTTACATATTATTATAACTAAACTTATTCTAACTACTTTCGAAATGACTACGGTCGATTCACATAAGTTCATAATGCATATTGGCCGACTCAACTACTGTTTAACTAACTTAATTTTTATTAAACTAAAATTAATTGCACTATGGAACGATCAGTCTAATGTTTTTTAAGATATTGGATGATTACACTACGTATGAAACACCTAATGGACGACCCACCTACAGTTTATCAATACTGCGCCCTGCCCTGGGTTTTTTCTATAATCAGAGTAGCGCCAACAATTTATGAATACTACGTGCTGGATTAATCAAAAAAATTATATCGGGGTAGTTTTTCATGTTTTTTTTTATTGCATCGCGATCGCGATAGATCCGGCGCTGCGGGAAGTGCAGCCTCTCCGCCATGGCGTAACAAGGGACAGGCACCACTGCTCACCTTCTATCAAGATAACTTGTGAGAGGTTTTCATAATTTCCCTTTCAGCACCAGTTTCGAAGCTCAAAATAATAGAAAATACTGACATATCTAATTAAGAAAAAAATATAAACTACTGATGAGATCCTTGGCTAAAAACTTACTTAGAAAGATGTTTGGTTTTGGTATCCTACTATGAGAAATTAAAATTAAAAAAATGTGAAATATTACGAATATTTCACATTTTTAAATGATGTTTTTACCGATATACCTTATTTAATTTAATATAATAATAGCCTACCAATAAAGTGGAGCATCTTTTTTAAAATCATACATTTAAAATGTTTATGATTTTGTTGCTATTATTTTTCTATAAATATTTTAAAACTACTATAAAACGCTGCGCGAAAATCAGTCCGCCGCGAGGCTTTGCGTTTTTGCGTGTGGTCACGTCGCTCATTAAATATTTTAACTTTTAAATATTTATTTTTTATTATAGTAAAATATATGCTACTCGCTCTCCGCCCTAACTTTGCACCATTCCCAAAAGAGATAGAGACATTTTTCGCTTTGCCACAAAGTTAAAAACTCGTTATTGTGGGGCGCGAAGTTCGCGCGCGGGCATTGTGCCTGCGGCGAGTTATCGCGCCGTCACCGCGTCGCGTCGCGTCGCGTTCTGACAATATTGTATTGTTTTCATCCTCAATTCGCTAACTTTGGAATTAAAAGATCATCAGATTGGCTTCTATAGAAAAAATAAAGAATTAGATGTTCCACGTCGTCGAAACAGGCTTTCAAAAATAAAGGAAATCCCAGGTGGTCTACAGTGGAGAGTCCTCTACGTATATTTTTGGAAACAAGGCTATGTCTATAGTCACGGGCTGGTTCTAGTAGGTACACTACCATACTTTTTTCGAAAGTGTAATCCTCCAGCTTGCTTATTCCGGCGGCGTGTGAGCGGGACGTCGATACTGCGTTATTGAGTAGGTGCGTACGGAGGGTAGAGCGGGCAGGCATATTTTATGGAGATCTCGCGCTCTTTTTGCAATAGAAGCCAGAAGGCGCGCACCCTTCATATTTACGATTAAGTCGTGATCAGAAAATATAAAGTATTCTTGTTTTTTGTCGATATGTTACACGATACATGATATTTTTACGTCTTCGATGTAAGAGATGTAAGATCGCTACGGAGAAAGCTTTCTGCAGTTACACAATAATACACGAATCACATGAAATATCACAATTACATGAAAAATGTAATTTAAAACACCAATGACTACCTGGGCCCGTAGACTTTTATATTTAGAGTTACCTGCGGATGTCGTTCGTAAACAATATACTTAGGTATAAAAAGGAATCAGTGCTGCAGTATCCATATACCATGTAACCAAATAGTTATTTAGTTAGCTGGGTATATAGATACAACGATAAACGATCATATCATAACACATGATAAGGTAAATAATGTTGATAAATATTTATTTATCAACATTATTTACTTTATCTTAAGCGAAATCACTAATCAAAGCGTTTCCAAGGAACAGACACTTCGTCAGGCCTGTGAGTGACCAATGTTAATCTGGTCTAAACCATTTATATTTGTAATCTTGATGAATGCGGGGTCGCAGTTAGGAGCGAACCACTAGTGTTGTTAAATTAATGAGTCGTTTTTAACGAAGTATCATCTAAATTGTATGAGCTTTCTAATTAACTCGCGAATTAAGAAACGTGAAGGCGTGCGCTAACGGGTTGTGCAAGCACGGTAACGAAGCGCCGGCGAGCTATGAGCGATAGAGGTGCTAGTTTAGCTCCAAACACCAACCCAGACTAAAACATATAACCTTTATAAATAAATAATAATGGATATTCCACACATTCTCGTGCTGGAACAAAAGGTTGGGGTGCAGGGATGTCCTCAACGTAATAGTGTTTATGTTTACAGTAGTGTCCAGTCGGGATTTGGTTTTCGTTTTATCAGCGCTGGTCGCCCCTGCCGTGGACAGTTGGAACAGGTACCTGATGTGCATTCAGATGACTAAGGTTTTGAGTTTTTTCATAACAATCAAATTATGCATATGACTATATACTTAGCCCGTGACGGTACTTTATACCCATACAGCCAATGGTCCACTGCTGGACGCAGGCCTCCCCCTGATAAAAACCTTTTTTATAGATTCAAGAACATTTTTCTATTTCCTCCGTTTACCTGAGTAACTGGCACAAGGCTCCTCTGGAAATGTATCTAACTCGATATATGTGGCTTATAATAACAATGTACTTCCTTATGTATAACCACAGATATTATAATAACAATGTGAGATGTTCTAAAAGGACCACATCCAAACTAGTCAGCAGTCAGTGTCGCGGCTCCGCGCGCCTGATTACTGCGCCGCTGACGAACTGCATTCACCTGTTCCCGCTGTTCCTCTCACTCCACTGTAATTGTGTGTACAGTTACATCATCATTATCATAATCTAGATGAATCTCCTCCTCTCATAATTTATTAACACATCATTACATAGTATAAAACAAAGTCGCTGTCGGTCTGTCCCTATGTATGCTTAGATTTTTTAAACTAGGCAATGGATTTTGATTAGTTTTTTTGACACATAGATTTCCACGCAGGCGAAGCCGTGGGGCGCAGGTAGTTATTTATAATTAAAAGTACCCATCTTTATTGACTGTCCTAGTTCATCCGGATGAGATCGCTCGCAGCCATAAGACTATCCTTGTTGTAAGACACTCCCGGAATATACTTTACGTTGTCTTTTATAAGTGTTGTGTTCGTGCTGCCTCAGCAGATTTTCTGTTCCCTCTCTTTTGATCGGCTATCTGAAATAGGAAGTAGAGTTGAATGCGAGATCATAAACAGTACTAGCAAGCAATGCGCAGTATCACCTCAGTAAATAACAAGCGAACTCACTAAAGATCCTCGAAGGACCGACTGAAAGTTCGGTCAAAGCGGACTGCAGTCCGTTTGAAGTCGGCATAAATATTGTATGTGCGGTCCTGCAGAGTTATAGGGGTACGTCTCACCTGACTTAGTTATAGCTGCCTGCCGTACTGTAGGTACCTACCTACCTACCTGTGGTAGCTGCGAGGTTCCCCTCAACTTATGTGACTCAACGCAACACTTAACTTATCTGTAGGTAATTGCTCACAAAAAATCAGAAACAAAGAAATACGATCTATCGACTATTGAAGTCGAAACGGGGACGAGGTACTTATTGTCGGTAAGATACTCGAATTGTGTGATCAATCAGAACAAGATTCTACCAGTATGATAATAAAAAAAAACAATTCCATTCCCACTGATTGCCTACACCGCACCGCCTCGCGCTCTCGTGGCTCGGGCTACGGTGCAGGTTCGGTTCTCGTTCACGTAGAGTACATACAACTATCCCTAGTAAATTCCGCCGTCCATGAGCCACGTACACACGCTCTAAAATATTCACAACGGAGCCGCTCGAGAAATAAAACCCAGTACAAGACACGAATGTGTATGTAGCCTTAGCAGTATAGATTTTGTTGGTTTCGTTTCTTTTATAATTAACTGAATTTTGGAGAGTTTTTTGCATGACATTTTCAGATCTTGGTAACTAACCTACCTAAAACATGAAAGAATAACTCACTTGAGTCACTTTAAATACGCTTTACCTTCTTTATTTGCAAAGAAAATTACAATAACATCATAAACACAAATTATAATTCGTATTTATACAACTAAAGCAATTGAGCTAACTGCAGACTGTTGTAAACAATCTACAGGTAGCTTGACTGATGCATATCCACAGCAGTCCCCTCGGGTCACGCGTTGCTTCGACCAGACGCTCAGATATTTTTTAAAAACGAGAGAGTGGAGAGTCAGAAAAATAATAACCTATTTTTTGAAATTCACCTACCTGTGAAGGTTGGTGGATCATCACACTCTGTGTTCACCCCGAGCTTCGTCATCCAGCATCCATCCAAAACCAACTACTTAATATTATGTAGTAACATTATTAATTGTCGCCAGTCTCTTGGAGAGGTCGTTCCTTCGTTTCTTCAATTACCTCGTTATCTCCAACTGAATATAAACCGAGACGGTTCATCATTTTCGCGGGAAACTTTTAGTAAGTTTTTGTGCGCGTTGATTTATTACCCGCTGCCGCTTAATAAAGGAAGGTCAAATTCTCAAGAAATAATGTTAGGGCTGAGAGACTGGGGATTGTTAGTGAGGAGGGCGTGAGGGACAGGTTCCGAGGAGCTGGCTGATGGATCTAGTCCAGGTGATTTACACCAGACATCAACGTTTGTCATGTTTCACGGACGTCGCGTCGCGTCAATTTGAGTGTCTAAGATATTATTAGACAAAGAGTTGTTGAGCTAGCACGAAGCCGTTTTATCAGATAGTCTTGTTTTGCAGTGGGTATGTTTTAGATGCCTAGTATGTTGTTTTCATGTATTATTTCATCACCTCAGCGCGCAAATACAATTGATTGCAAATGTCGAACATAAATGTATACCTAAACCTACCTCTAAGTCATGTAAAGCTGTAAGAGTTACCATATGTTTGATGTAGTAAGGACGTGCTCCGTCCTCCGATCATCGATACGCAAACTGCTGACTACCGGCCGAGTGTAGCGCTAGGCGACCTCTGTTGCGTAAGCGAGGCGCCTCGCAATTGCCTTCTTTAACACGCGGCACGCGCGCGGGCGAGCGGCGGCGCAAAAAACATACTGACAGCGCAAAGTTCGGCTGCCAAATGCGAAATATTGGATGCGGAGCTGCCTGGCTTTTGTTAGTCTACATGCTACTACTTGGTAGCTCTCTTGGATTTGGCTGTGAAGAGGTTCTGGTTTATTTAGGAAAACATCAGTTGATGACATTATTGGGGTAAAACCATTGACAGTTGTCAATGGTTTTTACCCCAAGTACCCTCCTTCATCACTTGCAGGCGGATATTACCCACTTCTGTCTGGATGAACAAGATCTTCCGAATTTTGTGCAGTCGATCACGGTCCTGCGCCAGGCGAATTATAACCAGAGAAACGAGTTGAGGTAAAAGTATGAAAGTTACCAGAACATTGCTACGAATTAATAGCATTTATTTTACAAAATACAAAATTAGCAACAAGTTTCACGAAAAGCCGATACAAACATCTCGTATGGGCACGGCCATGGGGCATGTGCATAATGCGCGCCACCTGCGACGCTAGCGCCGCGGTTTACGAGCGCGCCGTGGCGCGAATTGCAACTAACTGCCACTTATGGAAACATACGGGCTAAAGTAACATTATCCAATCTATGATACGGGCTCCATCTTTCTATTTTCTATCAAGTCGTCGATTTCGACTCAGGTTGAATTTGAAACATTTGTCTCGAGGCGGAAATCAAACCCCTTAGCTCCGGCGGCGATGCAGGTGGACCTTCGCCGAGAGGTCGTCAAAAATATGATTTTTACCTTGAATGAATACTGAATCGGTAATGTGCGTGCATCTTCCAGACTTGGCTTATAGAAGGGATATAAATCACGAGCAAAGGGGCAGGTTCTGTATTAGAAAAATGAAATGTGCAATGTCACATTTTATAAGTTTCAAAGCGACTACTGAGTCTCGATAGTCTCAGTAGATGTGCCGATATTAAGTAGATCAATGGCTTCAGGAGAACGCTTTCTCCTGAAGCCTTTATTTGCATTTACCCACAGCGCGGCGCGGCGCGGCGCGGGATCGGCCACATTATGAGTGTGTGCGTCGCCACAACAACGGCGCTCCGAGAGCTGTGTTGTAACGTATTTATTGCCTATTTACAATCATTCCGCGAAAATCGACAATCTACAACTGTGTCGCGCTGTTGCGCTTCCACCGGCGAAGTTTGGACGCGCGAATATTGCCGGGACGGCCGCTAACAAGGGAAACAGCTTTGTACGTATTTACGTTACCTAGGTTAGGTTGTTGGGTTACGCTATTTTTCAACTTTCTTTCTTATTTTACTCAACTTTTTCCTTTTGTAAGTCAACCCTTATTATCAAGCGTTCTACCGAGTATTATATATATTTATTTAAACTATATTGCACTACTAAGGGTACAAAGGGTGGGCTTAATGCCGAGGCATTTTCTACCTACCAACCAGGAAACACTGGTTGTGGCTGGATGGGGGTTCCATTTTGATAAGGTTCTTATGTGTCTGAGTGTTATACGTCAGCGTATATCTCTGTACCTCAATAGATCTCCAATAGAGCCCTAACAACTGTGAGGTAGGCCTCGAAAACTTTCGCCTTTGTAATGAAGTTGTGTTTTTGTGATCACACATGTTTCTTCATCATTATATATGATAACATAGAATGATAATTCCTGAAGCACATTGCTGGCGCAGAGAGGCTGGAGTTAGGAACATCTTGCAAAGGCTATAAACTGAATTATGCACACAACTGCAACGATACTTTGTTCCGCTTCCGAGAGCGAATATAAAGTGGTCGCGAGCGGAGCGGTGGGACGAGCGGGATGCGGTTACCATGCGGTATGCGATGCGGGTTGACACCACATTCGTGTATTCGAATAATATTACGACAGTGATTCTGTTGGTGTGCAGAGAATCAGAGATACTGTTTGTGTTTGTGCGACACAGATTTAGATTGAATCGCTCATAGAGATGGTCCGTGATTCTATGACTCTGTGCAAAGTATACGAGTATAATGGCAGTTGAGGTCGCTGCGCTCGCACCGCGCGGGCGGCCGGACTCAGATCGCTGCGCTCGCACCGCGCGGGCGGCCGGACTCGTCCCGCGGGAGCCCTAATGCAGACTTACACCGCCGCAATGTTCGTTCAATTTAAAGTTTAATATGCAACCGACCGCCAAATTGGAAATAATGATCTGCACACCGACCGCTTTCATACTTTAAGAAGGAATCTCACGAAGTTGTGGCTCCGTGGATGAGACATTGCGATGCCGTTTCCCGGGATTAGAACACTTCGCTTTGTTAAGATTTTTGTTCTCTAAAGTCAATAATTTTATTACTCTCCTACAAGAGAATTCAAAATTAATAAATATACCTGAAAAATCTAACAATATTAAATAAGTAATGGTTCGAACCAACTATAATCCGGGATCGTCCTGCACTGTTTAAAATTGGTTCCAGCAAATGTATTCGCTGCGGAATATGAATACTAATGCTGGCCGGAGTCCCCGGTCATTCACTGCATCGCAATGCAGCGCGGAGTCCCGGGGCGCCGCGCCGCCGCCGCCTCCGGGCGAGAACATTCTAGAACGGGCACGAGGGTAGTTTAGTACCTACAGCTCTCTACGAAATGAATCCTCTTGACGCGGACCTCATTGAGATGATCCTTCTTCAAACTTAGATAGAACATTAGAAGAATCATAAAGCAACTGAAATAAAACATTTTTTATGAAAGCCTCCGATACCCTTCATACCTCGATAAGCCTCGCACAAAAAGAGATAATTCCTCAGAATAGCACAATAACTGTAGTTTTTGTAAGAAAGCGCCCGTATCGGTCGGATTCAGATAATTTATCACCGCTATCACTGCTCGTACGAGTACGTTCTCGCGCATTATTCACCTTCGAACGGAAACATAAAACTCTCTATTACCATCATAACACCATAGACTCGCAGCCGCTCAGAGGCGTTGTCAGTAAACTACGTATGTATATCCAGGCTGTGTATGAACGGCGCGGTGGAACGCCTACTAATATTTTATTTGGTACTAAGAAACTTGATGACTTATATCTATAGTATACTATACTTATATATAGTTATGGGACGGAGCAGTCACCTGGCTTTATGAATTTTGATGCTATGATAGACCAGATTTATTTCGGGACGGGCAGTTTCTCGAATTACTATATGCATAGGCTGCTTCTAATTACTGATAACACGATATCAAAGAAAAAATAGAAACCAATACAAATGTATGAACGCCTAGCGTATACTCGTATAACGCTCGGCTCAGCACTGCGGGCGCGGGGCACAGATAAACACGATAACAGCGTTACAGAAGCCTGTAGAAGAACATAAAAACGATATGGATCGTAAAATCATGGCGCATACTCTTTCTGATGTTTTATTTTGTAGTGTTATTGAATTTGAAATTATGGGTTGAAGCCAGCCCAGGTGGGCTAATGTACTAATGTTTGGGGTACCGTGTGGAACTTTTGGAACGGAAGGCTGCCTAGGAAGGAGATGTAAGGTACACGGGGAAATCGAAAGAAAATTTTTTGATCGAGATTTTTACGAAACATTGGTGCAAGTGTTCTTCACTTTATTAATTTATTCTACAAGAAAATTATGAAATAACTTAACCACAATGAAATTGTGAAAGTCTCAAAGGCAAAGTCGTGGAGGGGCCGAGCAACGGTGCATGGCGATGTTTCATCTCTCGTGATTTGCCGAGCGAATGTAAGTCTTAATTACAACATTTTAAGGGCACTAGTTGTCGGATGCCGCTGGCTCTTGGCAGGAGTGCGGTAGACTTGAGGTGTGGGGTGGTGCAAAGGAATGGTGACGGATACAATCCATACAATACTGTTGAGTCACGTCAGGTTTAATAGAACTCATTGATCAAAAGGTTTCCCACTTCCAACGTTTTTTAGTTACTTTCTCATAAAGTAGGCAATTCAATATTATTAGATAACTCAGCATTAGCGTTACGACATAGGAAGTTGTTCAAATAGTAAGTACCTAGCTGGAATATTGATGCAAATCTGAGTCAAATTTTGGATATTTTAATATAGAAGACATTGTGATTAAATCGCTGCAATGTTAAGGTTTGCGCCGAACGTCGTCGAGTTGAAAAAACCAAGTTTTCTTGGGACATTGCGGTGAACAATTTTACCCTGCGCTTATGTTTAGTTTATTTTCAAGTGTTAAAAGGTAATATTTTAAAGTTTTAATTTGTCTAACCACTCAAGTTTAAGGCTTTAGTGTTAAGGTTGTAGCTAAGTTGACTTGTTCATTGTTGAATAGTGAATATTTAATGTAATCATCCGTCGCTGGTTCATTGTAAGCGTTAGATATTCATATTAATAACATTTTTCATCACCATTGACTAGTTATAATTTATCAAAGTGCCTAGTTATATATGTAGAAATATGTATTATATATTGAAACATCACCTCGCTACAAAAGGATTTATTCTACAACAAGGCATTGCATTCATAAAAATGGCAATTTTATAATATTATAATTTTATTATTAATCAAAGTTTTCAATTGTTCTATTTAATTTAAAATTCTACTAACGATCTATAATTATATTTTTGTGTGTTTACTAACCAAATATGGATCCATGGATATCCGAAATAAAGAGATTTTTTTTAATTTTTATTAAGAAAATGGCGTCCTGTGACTAAAAAGCAGTTCCACATAAAATAACGAACTAACCGCGGATTACATTCCACTTTGCAACTAATTACCAACTGAGACATCCTTTAAGAGCAAAAAAGGACTTTTAGTTATTCAGGACCTTCGTGGAATATTAAGCGGCGGCGCTTCCTTCCACCAGTCGTTTTATCGGAGTCGCATGTACTTGCGATGCGACGCGGTGCGGAATCGCATCGTACTTGCGCTCCATACGATCACACAACCAGTAACGGGTAAACATGTTTTTTTATAACTACAAAGCATAAAACAAAGTCTCTTCCCATTGTCTGTCTGTCCTTATGTATGCTTTTAGATCTTTAAAACCACACCACGGATTTTGATGCGGATTTTGTAATAGATAGAGTGATTCAAGAGGAAGGTTGATAAACTATTTGACACATACATAGATTTCCGGACGGGCGAAGCCGCGGGGCGCATATTCATACAACCGACAATTTTATTGCATTTTCTAAACAAATACCAATATATAATCGAAATTCGTTAGAATACGGAGTGTAGCCAACTTCCCAAAACACCTGACGCGGAGGAGGACGGTACCGTACCCCTTTTTACAAATTTATTATTAGTAAAATAACCAACACTGGCATCTTACTTCTAAAGATACAAATTTCAGGGTTAAATATATTAAACAGAATAATCGGTAGGTACTTAACATAATTCGGCAAGATTTCTAAAACTATAAACCGACTTTAAATTCCTATATAATGAAAATGGAATTAAAACTTAATAGTTTTAAAAAAGAATCATCGAAATCGGTTGGCCTGATATTAAGTTATTCGTCCATTTGTCGCGCACGTACTTCATGCACACTTGCTAAGACTTAATATAATGGTTTCCTCATGGATGCCATTGTCAGAACTGTAACAAGTTGCGCCACACGGGAAGCACCCGCTTTCAAATAAAAAACGAATCATCAAAATCGGTTCAGCCAGTCGAAAGCTCAGAGGTAACAAGCATTTAAAAAATACAGTCATATTGAGAACCTCCTCCTTTTTTGAAGTCGGTTAAAAATGATTTTCCATAATTATAAAGACTATGTATGTTTATTTGTATAGTTCGCACACTGGCCGGTGCTGAGCACTCATCTCTGAGGCCGTCAGTCATTGTGCAGCTGGGAGTTACGGACCGGCCATTGTTTGAGACGCTGCGCTGCTGTGTCCTCCACACGGGGATATTCATGTACACTGGACGTCTGTACTAGGGATTATCTGCTAACACTGTCTCCCGTTGCTGTATAGTTTTGTATAACATTTAGTTCAAGAAATTTAATTATTCCAGATTACACACAAACAAAAACAAAATTACACAGACAATAAATCTGGTAAGATAAATAAGATTACGATTCCTACTATTATTAGAATAATTTAAAAATATATTCAATTAAAGCTGTGCTATTGTATATATAATAAACTAGCTGCGCCCCGCGGTTTCACCCGCGTGGTGATAGATATTTTGGATAATATACAATATATCTTTATGAATTGTAGCCTATGTGTTATTCTGAAATGTAAGCTATATTATTGTGAAGTTTCATCAAAATCCATTTTGTAGTTTCTTGCGTGATAGAGCAACAAACATCTGTACAAACGCGTTTATAATATTATTATATACATATATATATATATTATTATTCAAAGCGTTAAATTATTTGTAGCATTACACATTTAATTGTACTCTGGCTACTTCGCGTAGATTCATATAACAGAGATCAAAAGTGTCCAATGCTTTTCCGGAATCAGATCTCGGTAACGTTTTTTCATTCAGTTGACTCTAATTTCGCTTGAAAGTGTTCGTACGTTACGAAAATGCGACAAAATGAAAGCGGCAATGCAAAGCTACGTCACAACGTGCACTGGGCTACTTGAACACGTGCATGCTTGCTGTTTTTCAAGTGCCCCAAATTTGTTTCATTTCGCTATTAGGCCGGTGCAGGCGCGCGGACAACTGCCACTCATTTTAAAAGAGAATTTGTTGTTTCGTTCTGAGGATTTTAACGTGGCTCTGCGGCGTGAGAGACTGAGACAAAAGATTGTCTCGGTAATTGTAGTCGTTAATAATTCTGTTGATTATTTTATGATTCCACTCAATTCTTTGCTCATTCATCTTAGAATTTCAATAAAATAAAATATACTTTTATAAATACCTTCCAAGTAAAAGGTTTTCATCTCTCACATAGTACCAGTCCCAGCCCACTTGCCCAATCCATCACAAGGTTGCCTGGCAGAGAAATCACACATAGGGATAAGGCCGCCTTTATACTGCGTCTACTTATTGCATTAGCATTTATTTGTGTACTGGTTTTTGTCTTTGTGTGGTACAATAAAGTATTATGTATCTGTCTAAAAGGGTAAGGTGCCTTGTATATATAGTATATCTTCAATGAAAACTGCACACGTAGTATAGAATACCTACGATATCTCTAGTAGTATACGGGGCGAGAGGGCCAGTGTGCGCCAGCCCTGATGCGATGCGACTGGCTCGGAGCCGCGGTGCCGAGTGGTAATATTCCTACAATTAAACCTGCGGAATTCGAACGACAAAGCGCATATTATGAAAGCTTTGTTTTTCCAGCCATCGAGGTGTTATTTTAGAATCTTAATTTACCTTTTGGCGTTATTAGTTACCTTGGTTCAATCAGAACGTGTTCGGTCCAGAGCACAGAGCTCTTGTTGGCGCATCGATGGGAGTAAGCAATGAAAAGCGGGCAGAAGGTAACCTTCATCTGATGATGAAGGTTACCGCCTGCATGGTCATAGGCTGATGATGATTCATCAGCCTATGATAGTCCACGGCTGGACATAGGCCTCCCCCAATGAGCACCATAGCACCCTGATCAGCTTGCCGCATTCAACATCTACCAGCAGTCTTTCGCAGGTCGTCATCCCACCTGGTCGGAGGGCATCCTACGCTACGTTTACCAAGTAAAGTAAGTAAAGTAAAGTAAAAAATCATTTATTTCTTTAGGCTTACAAAATAAGCACTTAGACAAGTCATATTTTATACATTAAATTATTATCAAATAAAAGTCTTGGTATCCACTCAAGAACACGTAACCGGGCGGTAACCTCCTCAAAAAAAGAATGTAGAAACCAAACCAAAGATATTATTATTAATAAGCAACCAAAGTAGCCACCATAAGAGATGTCACAAAACACTTGCGGATCTTTTATTATGACACACAATATATCAAGGTGGCAAAAAGCTCAAACGTGGAGAACGATAAATCTAGTTGTGACGTCATTTTATCTCGCGCAGACGTTGATAGATCATTCGGCTTCACTCATTTATAAATGGTGTTGGTTCACATCCCTCCCATTGCTGGTTTTATTACAATACTTTTACCCAAGATCATCTGTTTTACACGCCTTTTGTGTTCATTCCATTCAGCATCACGTGTGGGACTAAAGTGTCTAAATATTGGAAGAAAACAGTAGATTTTATACAAATGTACGCAAATCTTATTGTATGACGCCGCCGGGGGCACGGGCGCAGCCGCTGTCCTCCGGCTAACGTAAACCTAAGTAAAGTCGGGGACGTGAGTTTGCTTACTATTCAACAATTTACCTATTTATTATCATGTATCGTGTTTAGTTCATCTAAGAGAGCGTTCTTAGAAGATATGATCTAATAAGACCAGACAGGGTTGGTACCCACCCAGTCTGGAACGATTGCGACAACAACGAGAACTGTTAATGAATGAATGAGTTAATGTCTGATTTTTAATTTGTAAAAATGAACAACGCGTGATATTTTATAATAATTATCCAGAAATAAGTTTATTGGAGTCTATAAAGCCGCGAATGCTAACCTGAATAGTTATTTGTTGTGGCAAATGAAATGCATCATTACTGAAGCCCTCAGACGCAGGGAGGCCGCTGGCTGGAGGCATGTAACCTTTCATGCGCTTTCCTTTCATTATCGTTTCAGAGGTGCACTCAAATTTAATTAATACGCATAATTAATACTTCATTGCATTTTTTGAATGTGGTGGGTTAAATAAAAATATCTTTGGTAAGAACTCTATGAGGTATCCTGTACATGTTCAATGACCAGGCATCATCATCATCATCAACCTATAATAGTCCACTGCTGGACATATGTAGACCTCCCCTAATGATCGCCATAGCGCCCTGTCATAGCAGCTTGCCGCATGACTCATCACATCACCAGGCAGGTAGTAGTAGTTACAAGTAGGTAGCATCCCACTTGTTGGTTGTTGGAAGTAGTAGAAGTACTTTGCACTCGAGAGATTACTTTTTGAGTGTTCGTAATAGACCCACTGCGCCGTCTCAGATGCAAATTACTGTCTTCATTACGTAGTTGAAGGCAAACTAGTACCGACATGGAAATTGTCTTTCTGAAGGTTACATTATTATATACCTGTGTGATGAGTGTATATGTCTACTGGACAGCTGAATACTTTAGTTTACACAGGAAAAAATGAGGGTAGATCGGTATGTCTGCCCATAAAAACTTACTCGCAGTCGCAGTGCCTCCAGTTATTCCGTGATCATGGCGCATAAAACTGTGCCGAGATATTGGATAACTCAAAAATCAAATCATGGTAAATATCCCGTTTTAAATGACTTTAGTGTTAATAGCCATGATAGTTTCAAAAGTTTTATAGCTGAATACTTGTACCTACTGAGATGAATTCGTCGGTGACTCGTGTCGAAAGGTCCGTTTCATCCATTAATATACATACATAGGCGGTTTTGGAACCCAGATTTTATTTTTTATTTCTGTGAAAGTATCGTCGTCAGTCTTAGAAGCCAATTTCATAAATAATACAGCGTGACACCTAGTTCGATGAGTCCATGAAATTTATTAATGAGTTGACGCAAACGGCCTGTGGCATGTATTTCGTGTGTTCTCAGCACTTTACATTATGAAATGATCTACCTAAGACCACTGAGACCGAAACACGAAAACGTTTTAGTGTAAAAAACGATTCACTGGAGTCCCTGATGTTCATAAGAAGAACTAGTCCATCTTGCGCTCTACCCAATCTTAGGAAAGGAATGATTGCCTTAATTTTTAGTAATACAACAAAATCTCAACAAAGTCTCTACTAAAATTTAACTTAACTAACGATATACAATGAAATATTTTTTGAGTACATTTAAGCGATGTCAACGTGTTTTTGTTTGCTGCGTAGCAAATTATCAAGAAAACTTCGAGTATTAAGTTCGGTACCAATTTCGCATGGTTGCCTCTGGCCCTCAAGTGCGCAAGTGCGCTAACGGGCAGTGTTCCCATCGCGTCGCGTCGCATGTACAAAATTTATTTGAATAAATTACCCGGAGGCTGTCCCGCTGAATGTTAACCCTTCAGACGCGGCGTGACGAGACGCATTTTAAACGCGGCGTATAGTTCGCGCGAATTATACATAGTAGGAGTAATGCCGTTATAATGACGCGCGCCGCCGGACGGAATACTAACGGGCCGGACCACTTCTAATTAGCGACGTGCGCGCCCGCGCCCTGACAACTTGAGACAAATAGCCTGCTGTGAACATTTACCTATTTTTACAATGTGAATATACCTATTAATGTACACAAGTTTATGTGTCTACTTTAAACACATAGAACGTATTTACAAATTAATTTAATTGTTTCGTTGTTAACTCTAACAGTACTTACAGCCATATGCGTCAGTCAAGGGATTTCCATATTTTATAGCCGGCATAGATAAGAGAAGAGAAGGTGAAATCAAATTTTTTATTTATGGCATAGTAACACAATATAAAATAATTCCAAAAACAATATTTTGCTAAATTTAACTAATAGGTATAAGGCTGAGGTATAATAATTTAGCTAGACATTCATAGATAATAAATAATGTTGGTAACTACCGGCTGATCAAAGGTCAGTCAAGATGGCCTTGTGTGTTGACCGACATTTGAACATTGATACTAACTATTATGTCATAAAAACGCAAACCTGTGCTGATGTTGTCGGAAAAACAATGTTCTTCCTACTCGCTATCTCTTTCTATCGTATAGATAATCCGCCGACAGCTGAGTGAGTCAGTCGGAGGCCGCGACGCGCACGCAACGGACGCGCGAGTCAAGGTCAATGCCAGAAAGACGGCTCAATCACGACTTTCAACTTAAATTACACAAAAATAAGGTTCAAAATGAAATTCGAAAAGAAATTAGTCCTATTCACATTGTTTGCAACGAATCTTGTGGAGCAACCAGCTCCAGAAGTAAAGATCGAACAAGGAATTTTAAGTGGTATTGTGAGTGCAGATGGGTCTATGTTGGAATACATCGGGATACCCTACGCTACTACAACCAAAGAAACTAGGTTCAAGGTTAGTTTTGTTATGTATGATGTAACCACATCTGTTAATTATTTAAATCTTTGTCCGCCATCAAATATACCTAAGCACTAAGTACTTAATTGTTAACAGAACGAATTAGATGATGTTTGTATAATACGGAACCATAAATAAATGAAGGTTAGGGATAAGGAATAAGTTCGACCTCGTCTCGCTCACGTGTACATTATTAGTTGTGTAACTAGGTATCTGCCGGTAAAATAAACAACCTACTATTTATTGACTTTTATCTCTAAATAGTTTGTATATATCGTGGTTCCAGGCTCCACTGCCAGCTCCCTCATGGGAAGGCGTGTACCGCGCCACGGAGGCCTTCGCCTGTCCATCACCGACGCCCGTGGGCACCGTCACCGGCATCGAGAACTGTCTGCGGGTGAACGTGTACGTGCCGGCGGCGGCCGCACGCCCCGCGCCTGTCATGGTTTACGTTCACGGCGGGGCCTTCTACCTCGGAGACGGAGGGAAAATCATGTATGGACCGGACTTCCTGGTGCAGCAGGGAGTGGTGCTGGTGACCTTCAACTACCGGCTCGGCGTGCTCGGGTTCACGTGCCTCGGCCTTCCGGACGCGCCCGGCAACGCAGGCCTGAAAGATCAGATCGCGGCCCTGCGCTGGGTCAACAAGAACATAGCGGCGTTTGGTGGTGATCCCGATAATATCACGCTGTTCGGACAGAGTGCCGGGGGAGCGTCCGTCTCGTTACTGCTAGCCAGTGAAGCTACCGAAGGCTTGTACAAACGAGCGATAGTTCAGAGTGGTTCAGCCATCGCCAGCTGGGCGCTCGACCGCAACCCGGTTTGGACGGCCAGCCTCATCGCTAAAGAGATGGGCTACAATACGTCCGACCCCGAACAACTCTACGATATATTCACTAAAGCACCTTACGAAGAGTTAGTGAGCGCGAGGCCCAAGAAGCCGCTCGACAAGTACATGGATACTGAATTAATTCACTTGCCATGTGTGGAGAAGCCTTTCGAAGGCGAACAATCTGTGATAAACGATTTACCTTATAATTTAATCTCTAAGAAACCGAAGAACATTCCAGTGATATACGGGTCCACGAGCAGAGAAGGTTTATTCCTGATAAGACTGAATCAAGAAGAATATTTGAACCATGTGAAAGAGAAATACGTTTTTGCATCAGATTTGAAGTTTCCAACCGACGAAGAAGGGGAAGCGATCAACCAAAGAGTGAGGAAGAGATATTACAACGGTGAAACGATCAGTTTGAGTCACCTCATGAACATCTCGGAGATGATGACCGACCTGTACTTCGAGAAGCCGGCGCTGTTCGAGTCCTCCCTGCTGCTGCGGCGCAACTCCGCGCCGGTCTACAACTACCACTTCGACTACGACGGCAGCCGCAACTTCCTCAAGTACCTGACGGGCAACCGCGGCGAGCCCGGTGCCTGCCACGGAGACGAACTGCTCTACCTCTTCACTGCCAAGCTGTGGCCTTTCACCATCAACCAGAGGGACCAACTGTTTATACAAACTATCACCAAGTTGTGGACTAACTTCGCTAAATATGGGTAAGACGGTTTACATCATACTTTTAACTTGGAGAGTTTTTGAGTACATTAAGTAATTGGTTTCCCTAAAAAAAAATATTCCATATTTACTGACTAAAGAAAAAAATATTAATTAAATATTATATGTATTAGTTCAGTAGTATTAGTTGTATAGCAAGATTAAATTTAATTACGTACTGCAAATAATTGTGCATCTGCGTAGGTTCGTATATCGCTGCACGTGCAACCTAATTAGCACTAGTTAATTAGCTCATCATCCTAGTAGGTATAATTATTAAGATATCGTCCATTTTGTTTTGTATTTCAGGGATCCAACACCAGCGTTCCTCCTGGACCCGCCCGTGCGGTGGATCCCCAGCACCAGGGACCAGTTCAACGTGTTGTATATCAGGGACCAGCTGGCGATGGGGCCGATGCCCAACCCGGATACCTACCGATTGTGGAAAGATATCTACGATAAATACAGAGACCTTGATTTAAGCCCCACGTGATAAGGTCAGGTCAATACGCGAGTAATTAAATATAGAGGTAGAACAATTTCTTTTTCTATTATTTCTGAATCAAGATGTTCAATTTTGATCATTCAAAGTCTACCTGATCTGCGAATGGGACATACTCGTATACGTCGCTTTTCTTCGATTCCCTGTCATCCATCCATCACCCTCTGCAGCGTGTGACTGGGTCCCAGCCCTGACTATTTACAGAGTTATTGAACTAAAACTACGGTCATTATCGCATCGTAAGATCCCAAGTGACTTTTAATTAAAAACTCACCGCAAAATAAAATTTTAATAAGCAATGAAAATATAAATGTAGCCTCAACATTATGAATAGAAAGTGTAAAGTTGGTGATAAATAACGCCTAACTCGTCCCGGGGTTATCTTTTTAAGCGGCACGCTGCTGCTGGGATCGTAAATTTAATTTTATTGCTTAATACTTATAAAATTTAAGCAATTGTAGACCCCTCCTTAACAGTTAGGGGGCTTTAATGAAAACATCGTAGGAGATAACGGGAAATGTCTTGTTGGATATTAGCACGGCACGTAGGGGATCGCTTCCGGGAGGCGGCGGCGCACTCGCCTGTACCTACTCTACTTTACTCAACTTCACTCAGTTTCATTATTATTTTATTAACTATTGTGTGAAATTGTGGTTGTTAGATGTAATCGGTCAGTTAGCCTTCAAGTTAAGCTTGAAGTGGAGTAGGTAATTGTGACGCAATGTCATCGGTCTCAAACAGAAGAAACAAAATAATCATTTGATCACCCGGCCGGGTAACCATAAGTGCAGCGTGTGTACGTAAGCGCGGCCGCCGCCGGGCCGGATCCGGTCCGTCCCGGCGCTTCCGGCTGCTCGCGACAAAGTAACTCCAAAGTGCTTTGTACGTGCCCCGTATTAGCTGAAAGTGACTAGGCTTGTTTGTGTGTATGAAGATTTATATCTTTAAGTTGTGAATGATATCTTTCTGATAAACACTAGACACCCATTAGTAGACTACCCGACCCCGACTGAACTTTGCCACTGGTTAACGTTTGATTGCGATTAAGAAAATTATTAGTTTAGCCCTGTTTATGAAACATTGATAAAAATAAGTTAGTAATCATTCATTTTGCCAGTTGCAAATTATTCCAATTTATCAAAGAAAACTCATCAGAGTTGAGAAAAACTCGACATCAATCAACGGCGACAGATGTAAATCCGTTAAGCATTTCATTAGAGCGGCTATATCGGCGGCCATATTGCCAAGATCAGGTGTGCAGGACTGATGGGGCTCCATCGGAAATTTTGCAAGTTCCGGCGATTTGTCTTTACCAATATTTGTAATAAAAAAAGTTTCCTTGGTCAATTAGAATTCTCGCATCATACAGGTATTGAGACGCCTCCAGCCAGGTGAGGGCGACGCAATAGCAGGGAGTACATGAACTATTGGGCACGCTGTTGGTCCCGGCCGTATCTCATTAATTAATTATTCATCCTACGGACTTTCCATTTAGCAGGTCCGGTGAGATATATCTTTGGGTGAGATCTATTAATAGATCCAAAATTTAAGAATGAAACATATTGAGGGTATTGAGTTGTTAGTTAATTATAGCTGTTGTTATATACTGAAAAAAAAGGAATAAAGAAAAGCGCGTCTCTTTCTAATTGTATTAATTGTCAAGTTACAATGGTGAGAACATTTACTCATGGTCTTGGGTTGCAGTTATAATTTTAAACAAAGAAATAATAGTTATATTCTGGTGTATTTCATTATTTAATGTGTGTCTTGGCAAGTCCAAAATTTATACAAATGCGATGTATAAGATACTAATCTTGGCAAGTTTATATCCATTACACAATGAGAAAACGTAACAAATTAAGATTAGCAGCTACTATGAAACTTGTCTGTAATAGTGAGACTGGAAAGGTCAATTCCTACATTAATGATTACAGTTTAAAGATTAATGATTGCTCCATCAAAAATGATGTTGAAGTAGCGCAAGCTTTTGAAAATTTTTTTACTGACATTCCAATCTCTACTACAAAGTGTCTGAACTTTTCTCAAATAATAGCTGAATCATTACTTAAAGAAAATGTACCTAAATGCGATATTAAATTTATTTTTACCCATGTTGATGAAAATGATTTAAAAAAAGCCTTTAAACTTTTAAATATTAAAAAAACTGCAGATCTCTGGGGCATTTCCGTTAAAATTATTAAACCTTTAATTGATACGATTGCACCAGATCTAGCTTTTATATTTAATGAATCCATTGATTGTGGCATATTTCCTGATCTAATGAAACATAGTAAAATAATCCCATTGTTTAAATCGGGTATTAGGTCTGACCCCACTAACTTTAGACCAATATCAGTACTGCCTACATTCAGTAAAGTTTTTGAAAAACTGATTTTACACCAATTGCTTAGACATTTTAATGGCAATGACCTGCTACACTGTAAGCAATTTGGGTTTACTCGTGGCAGGTCAACTACTGATGCCGGTGTAGAGTTGGTATCGCATATTTTTGATGCTTGGGAGAAGTCGCAAGATGCTTTAGGCGTTTTTTGTGACTTGTCAAAAGCATTCGATTGCGTTCATCACGAAACATTAATCAGGAAACTACATCATTATGGAATAAGGGACAGCTCTTTGGATCTTCTTACATCTTACTTGAGTGATAGGATACAAAGAGTTGACATTAAAGGGAAACGATCTAATCTAAAGGGTCTGTGGTTTCAATGGGTGTACCGCAAGGCTCTATCTTGGGTCCTTTCCTATTTTTAGTTTATATAAACGACCTGCCTCATCTTGTAAATAATTATCATGAGATTGTATTGTTTGCTGATGATACTTCATTAATTTTTAAAATGAATCGACAAAAAACAAATTTCGACGATGTAAATACTGCAATCTCAAAGGTAGTCCATTGGTTTAGTATCAATAATCTTTTGCTTAATGAAACAAAAACAAAATGTATAAGATTTATTCTACCTAATGTAAAACAAGTTAAGGCTGATGTAAACGTAAAAGGAGAAACGGTAGAAATTTTAGACAATACCGTATTCTTAGGAATAACCTTAGATAGTAAACTTCAATGGGGCCCACACATAGATAAGCTATCGAAGAGAATTCGTTCTGCAGCATATGCAGTTAAAAAAATCCGTCACCTTACAGACGTTGATACTTCTAGACTACTCTATTTCAGCTACTTCCATAGTAATGTCTTATGGCATACTATTGTGGGGGAACGCTGCAGATATAAACACCGTTTTTGTGCTGCAGAAGAGGGCTGTTCGTGCGATCTATAATATGGGTCCCAGAGAATCCCTACGTAATAAATTCAAAGAAATAAACATAATGACAGTACCATGTCAATATATTTATGAAAACTTGTTGTACACTCATTAAAACATCGATCGATTCATTAAAAAAAGCGATATACATAATGTAAATACTAGAAATAAGAATAAACTCGCTGTTCCCACAACTAGACTACATAAGATAAGTGCATCTTTTAAAGGGCAATGTATACGCTTCTACAACAAAACTCCAAGTGAGTTGCAAAAATTATCAAATATAAATTTAAAAAAATTGTGAAGCATATTCTTTGTAAAAAGGCTTATTACAAAATATCAGATTATCTAGAAGATAAAAAAGCTTGGAACGAGTTTTGCTCCAACTCAAAATCTAACAACTTACAGATAAGCAAATCTATGTACTAGACACATAAGTTATGAACATACTGGTGGTTTCTTCTCACTTCTTCCACTGGTGGACAAAAAATTTAAGTGAACATCAATATAATAATGAATAGTATAAAATATGACTTGTCTAAGTGCTTATTTGTAAGCCTAAGGAAATAAACTTTCATTTCATTTCATGTCACTGTGATTTAGATCTACATAATACGAGTATGTAGGCGGGGATGCAAGTTGGTATGGTAATACATTATTATTACTATCCGCCTATCATAGAGTCAAGTCAAATAAAACTCCTTATAAAATGCTTTTCTTGCAATTCGTCAAGGAGCTCCATAATTTCATGTTAATCACGCTCAAATCTGACTAGAAAGTTGTACATTTCCACTTGCACTGGGGTCTTATTAGGAAGCACCTCACACTCACAGACTTGAAATTACGGCGTTCGTTAGCAACCGACATGTCCTCACCGGCTTATGTAAATGACATTGTCATCTCCAAGAATACCTACGCATCAGGGGACTGCTGCGTGGGACAAGGGAACATTTTTAAGCGGAATTTGAAAGTAAAGGCCTGAAAATGAAAATGAAAAGTTTTTTATTTCTTTAAGCTTACAAATAAGCACTTAGACAGGTCATATTTATACTATTAAATTATTTTATAGTTCACTTCAATTTTTTGTCCACCAGTGGAAGAAGTGAGAAGAAACCACTAGTATGTTCATAACTTATGTGTCTCGGACATTTGATTTGCTGATCTGTAAGTTGGTAGATTTTGAGTTGGAGCAAAACTCGTTCCAAGCTTTTTTATCTTCTAGGTAATCTGATATTTTGTAAAAAGCTTTTTTACAAAGAATATGTTTCACAATTTTTTTTAATTTATTTATTGATGATTTTTGCAACTGACTTGGAGTTTTGTTGTAGAAGCGTGAAGCCTGTTTGTATTGTGTTTAGTAACACAAGGAAAACGAACTATGACCTGAGTGGCGATGATTTATATTAGCGTGCAGTGATGCAGGCCTTCCTCTTGATGCGGAAAGCATAGTACGTACACAGGCTGGCCCATCCAAAAGATACATTTAAATTACTACAGTGGTGTGCGATTCTTGGCTGATAATGAGAAGGTTGACGGCAGTTGCCGGGCGTCAAGCTGCCAGGGTGAGGCAAAGAGATTACTTCCTATAATTCGTTTGCTCGCTCCGCTGTCTCCCGCCTCGCCGCCGCGTGTTTTACTAAACAAGTGCTTCGAGATTATTCCACTTTTCGTAATAATCTTCCTGCTCTTCAAATTATGCTTACATTCACGCGGAGGCGCTCTCTATGGTAACCGACTCACATTATTTTTATTTCAGAGAATAAATGAAACTTTGTGCCTGAAGACAGATCATGAACTCCCATCTCTAGGAGGCAAGCTAGTTACTACGCTAAAGTAAACCTAAATGGCTGATATAATGTTCGATAACCACTGACCAAACAAACTAGCAACTTAAATTAAATAGAAGCTTGGCGATAACTCTCGCTTATCTAACGTTTGCACAAGGATAAAGGGTGTTCCACTTTACAATGTAATTATACGCGTATTGTAGCACCCTTTATAATCCGCTAAGCCGGGTAGCGTTCGGCTTTGTTACTTTTGTTATTGTTGAATTTGGTGATACCGCTTTCTAATAATGTTGACGGCCTCCGTGGCACAGTGGTCGCACGGTCGGCTACGGCGACGGACAGACGGACGGATACACAGATTTGTTTTGTTAAGAAGATTTATGAAAGTTTCTTTTTTCCCATTCGATCGATCTTACTGACTGTATTGGAACATCGTGTATTGTTTGACGTCAGAGCCACATCTAAAGTCATTAATGGTTTAAAATAAAGGTAAGTAATTAACCAACAATTCGTCCTTTGCTGCTCATTGTATCAAGTGTTAATATATCGGTCGGGTCTCGGGAGGCGCACACAATGATCTATCGGATTAGACTGAGAGCTCCGGAGCCCGGCCGCCGTAAGGAAGGCATTTGCATCTCTTAGGACACCATGAATGCGGGGAGAGGGCAGGCGCCGCCGCCATTGTACAGGGGAACTTATTTCCAAGGGTTCTTTATTGGAGCAGCTTTTATACGAAGATATCTATTAAGTGCCAACGCATTAGTGAACCTCGGCGCTGAGTCCCACCAGCCGGGTGCAGCCCAGACCACGGCATCACAACAACACCTCCCGAATAACTAAACCAAATATCCGAACCTGGCGAACTGTCCAAATATTCCTAAACTACGGCTAACTTCAGATAATCACAAT
Organism: Eupithecia dodoneata; assembly: GCA_947044415.1. Classification (NCBI taxonomy): domain Eukaryota; kingdom Metazoa; phylum Arthropoda; class Insecta; order Lepidoptera; family Geometridae; genus Eupithecia; species Eupithecia dodoneata. Next base: position 13,124,157 of record OX345661.1, on the reverse strand, counting down.
ATTTGCAGGGAGCGTGTGCCACAGTGCTCATGAGGTCATCCGGTACATTCTGATAGTAAATATAATAGTAATGGAGAGCAAAGGCTCGTTCGAAACGTTTTAAAAATTGTTATCATTTATTTATTTTATTAAGGCATCGCCAACAAAACACATGATTTTTTTTATAGAAATATGCTGTCAATATTATCATGATCCACAACCCGGCTCCACCCACTGATGGGTATAGATAGGTCTTTTAACTCTTGTGCCTCTCCATCCGGGGTTCCACTAGTCTCACCCATGTTCAAAAGTCACTTATAACGAGATATTTACCATGATTTGATTTTTGATTTTTCCAATATTTCAGCACAGAACAAATTACGGTAAATATCCCGTTATAAGTGACTTTTGAGTTAATAACCATGATAGTTTCAAAAGTTTCACCCAGGTAGGTACGTCCGCCCGAAAACTCTAAAAGTATATCTGTGAGCTTCTGTGAGCTATACCCGCATGAGGCATACTGCATGAGCTACATACGCAGAGCACCCTGTGTACAGTGTGTACGTATAATTAGTATGTAATGTGGCCGCGCCGGCGTCTAATTAGTAAGCTAGTGCCGGCCTACCTGCGCTATCGATGCTGCCCATATACCAAAATGTGTTCTTTAACTTTGAACTTTCCAGATTTATCGTATAATGACAATACTTATCAACTCTAACCGGAGGTTGAACAATATAAAACATGTGGTTCTTTTGTTTTCGTTGAAATATTGGTATACGGTGTCCTCCGAATAGCAAGCAATATCCAAAACACGCAATATTAGACCCAAATGATTAAGGCCTAACACTGAATATGCTCTGGCTACTTTTTCAAACTATTTTTCATATAAATCGATATTTTTTTATCCATATTCACTTGTTTCAGGCATTGCAGTTATTTAGGGACACTTTGTACATTTTGACTAGCGGCTTCCCGCGGTTTCGCACCCGTATTTTCGTATAATAAGTACCTAATCTATTGATTTAAGTTAGACTATATTCTAAATAAACGATAAATTTCATGTTGAACCGTTCAGGATATTTGCAGGTAACGAAATAAAACACTAATTTCACAAACTTTCGCCTTTACAATATACATAAGTAGGATGGTAAATGGCTGCGTAGATAATAAGCTTTATTGTTTAAAACAGCAAGTTACAGGCGTGACATGTATCGCTGGTCCCGTACATCCCTGACATAAATTATAACGAGAACCCAGAATAATTATGAAAAGCGGGAAGCGCCGCTAGAAAAGTGAGGTCGGCGAGCCGTGAAGCATATACATAGATCAAAAGGCGCAATAAAGAGCCCACAGACACGTGGCGCAGATCCGCTTTTGACCGGCTTCAGCACAAACAAGACTTTAACATGTTATAAATAAAATTAGTTTTTGAAATGCGCTGCGAATCTGCTTAGCTGCATTTTGCTCGAGGGAAATAGACATTATTTAATTTTTAGAAGTGCAGCAGACGGATCCATTACATTCGGAATTATTCTCTTTTATTGCGCGAATGTCGTGCAGCTTTCGACGACTGTCTGCAAGCTCACGATGGCTCCCATCACGCTATAAGTCTCGCGCTATTGGATGATGCGCAATCCCGATAGAAGACGCAAATCGAAGCAACATTGTGCGGCATTGCGCCACATGCGCTCGTTACAGAGCCGGGTACATTACTATTAAGTGCATTAAGCTTTTAACACATGTCTAATTCAGAGGATCGCGTCAGATCTTCAGAACTTGCCTCCTTAGCCCCGCAACCGACAACAAGCCTTATAACAGCGATGTAAAGGCTATTTTTGTCGGATGTTTCTGTAAGTTACTCCGTTTTAAAAGTGGAAAAGTAAGTGTCAGTACAGGCGCGAAGTTAAAGTTATCGGCATAGTCTGGTTCCGTGGTTTGGAAAGTTAAACTTTAAAAGTTGCTACAAATGTTTGGTCCATTGCTTATAGAATAATGTATTCCTACCTTATAAACATAGAAGCGTTGGATTTTAGATATGGATAACGCAAACTAAACACTACCCTTCTTAAGTTTAAACCACTCTCAATATAAACCTTTTTTTAATTAATAAAAACATCATCCTGATTAAATACGTCAAACATTTTTTGAATTTCCTATAAAGAAATAAATTGCTAATTAGGTATAAAATAGGCTTTAGTAACAGCTGCTCTACCATTTGCTGTACCTTACGAGGACTGCCAAAAAGTATCAGATCACTGCACTAGACAGTATGCCCGCAGTTTCAGGTCGGCTCATTTATTATTGAGGGTAGCTCGCTACGTTCCGTGGATACGGCGGAGTCGCGCTGGTCGTGAGGTTACTTTGCATGTTTCTGTTTCAAGTTTGCTCATTTCAAAAGTTAAAGGGTTACTGCTATTCAAACAACACAACTTGAGTCACAGATACAACTCCGCCAACAATACAACTTGCCGCTAAATAAATAACTTCTCAATCGGCATGTAATTAGAGCTCCATTGTGTGCTAGACTCTAGCGCTAGGGAATAGGGATGTCCTAGGTAATACGGACCACGCAAACATTACTGAGAATGAGAGAAAACAGGGATCGTGCCAAACAGGAATATACAAGCTTTTATCTGACTTTTAAGTGTAATTTTAACAGTTAAATAACTGCATCACGTTGCTGTTTAGGTCATTGTTTGTGAGTTAACTTATGCTTCAAGCGATAAGACCGCCAATTCCATTGCATTCTCTATAATAAAGTTAATAAAGTTCAATCAAGTACCTACAGGCAGTTTTATAAGGCGATTAAGTGTTACCTTTCTATATATTTAATATCCAAGCTCGGGCCGGGGCAGGCCGTCAGACAGGACCTCGGAATGACTCGGTGGAACTTGCGAGTTGTTTCAAAAGAAGAGGATAATAACTGTCAATTTGATAAGACGCAGGTGCCCGCGCCGTCCAATCATGCGATTCAAATTATGCCGACGCTTCCCTTTGACGTTCCGTTATTCCTCGTTGAATCGTTGAGGCGAGCCAGCGAGGCACTGGGTGAGACTCAGGGCTAGATGTGCAACATTGTCTTGTGCGTGATAGATATCATGTATCAATTATTTTGAATTTATCACAGTATTATTTTATCAACTGACCTTATTCTCTGTATATTATCGCTTCACGGACTCTTCCAATCAACGTCTTCTATATAACTTCTTCGTAGTGATTTCCGAAAAATTCCTCGTGATTCCGATCTAATTTCTTATTTGACAATACAATTTGTATTATGATTATAACTATTTTTATGAAAATTTGACATGTACATTTATTTACTAATACATTATATTTCTGTATTTCAGTAATTTTCGAAACAGAAGGTTGGCTGGGAACCACTCGAGCGATATCTTAAAATATTTTTATTCAATGGGAAGTGAATTGGTGATGGGGCGGGTGCTTATGCTTACATTATTAATAAGACGTGTACTGTGTAAAAAGCTTTTCGAAAGTGTTTACCATTTTGTCACCAACCAGTATTGTACGAAAGATTTTTAGTCGTCCGTCAGTCGAATGTTATTATTTGCAAGACAGAGTGCATGTGCTTGACCTACTGGGAATACGAGATAATAAGATAACCTAAGTCTTGTCTTCTTACAGGGTGGCTTTTTGAGATGGGAGTGGATGGCCAATTCTAAAATTATAAGAGTTGGAGAAAAGTTGTGAAAGGAGGCGTGTGCTCAACTTATGAGAAAATATAAACTAGTTAAGCAGGTTTAATTTTCTCATAAATTGAGCTCGAGACTTATGTAATTTTTCATTAAAATTTACTACTAATAGAAGTTTTATCTACAAAGGATATCTCATTAAAATACAGGCTAAGTATCCTGACTAGCGACAAGCACACCAGTTGTTCGTAAAGATTTTAGAAGTTTTCTCAGGAATGTTTATTAACGCGCTCACTGTGAAAGGATTAAGAGCGTTTATTCCTAAAATGCGCAGAAACAGTACTTTTCAAACCCGTTTATATCATGAACCACTTATCTTATAGTATATGTTATTTACTAATAATTTTAGAAAATTTTAGTGTCCAAATAGTTTGACTTTTTGGTCACTAAAATATATTTTGATATTATTATATTTGAAATGATATTTTTTTCTTAATTAGATATGTCAGTATTTTCTATTATTTTGAGCTTCGAAACTGATGCTGAAAGGGAAATTATGAAAACCTCTCACAAGTTATCTTGATAGAACGCGTACATACTATATTAATCGAAATATTTTATAGTCAAACTATTTGGACACTAAAATTTCCTAAAATTATTAGTAAATAACATATACTATAAGATAAGTGGTTCATGATATAAACGGGTTTGAAAAGTACTGTTTCTGCACATTTTAGGAATAAACACTCTTAAGAGATGGCTTATAGCCAGTGCTGTGTCGGGTGCATAGGATCTGATGCATGTCGGTCTAGTGCTGTGTCAGGTGCATAGGATCTGATGCATGTCGGTCTAGTGCTGTGTCAGGGGCATAGGATCTGATGCATGTCGGTCTAGTGCTGTGTCAGGTGCATAGGATCTGATGCATGTCGGTCTAGTGCTGTGTCAGGTGCATAGGATCTGATGCATGTCGGTCTAGTGCTGTGTCAGGTGCATAGGATCTGATGCATGTCGGTCTAGTGCTGTGTCAGGTGCATAGGATCTGATGCATGTCGGTCTAGTGCTGTGTCAGGTGCATAGGATCTGATGCATGTCGGTCTAGTGCTGTGTCAGGTGCATAGGATCTGATGCATGTCGGTCTTGCCGTGTGTCCATCGAGTCGAAATAAATATACTATACAAAACATTATAAAAGTGCACACACAGTGTCACACATATTTGGTCTAGATCTCCGGAACCCTATCGAAATGACTTATGTGTTGATCCGTAGGTTATCATATCACTAATTGTTTGGTTCCTTGAACCGGTTTCTTCATAGGTTGCGTAGCGTAGTCTTGTAAATAAACCTTGACTTGATTTTTGCGCTGACGCCGCCGTTCCAAAGACATTTGCTTTGTCCCGCTATTATGAACGTGATAATGATGATATCCTATGCCTATCCTTTTTATAAAAAAGGCGCCCATTGCCCTTTCTTAAAAAATGGAGTGTTCTCGTTTTCTCATAAATAGAGGTCACGACTCTTTCACGACTTTTCCCTCAATCTCATAGTTTTGGATTTGGCCATTGCACTCACTCATGCAAAGGCAACCCTGTATAGGTCAACCCATACCTTTATAGTTGCATTAGTATCTGTTTTATCAGTTCTAGTAGTACCGTGGTCCCGGACGTGCAAGTGGGTGCAGTCCTGAGCAGCTCTCGACCTCGCGCCACTTCGATTGCCGCAGATTTTTGCAATGCTTATTGCTCAAGGTGTTTCTTTAGGTTATTTCTTTATTTCTTGAGTCGAGTTGTGTATCGCTGAACAAAGAGATTCCAAAATAATTTAGTTAAGAAGGCAATATTTTAAACAATGAAAATAACTCAGTGATTTCATTTCCTTACATTAAGTCAAATAATAAATGTATGAATACCCATACGAAGCTCTTTTATTAGGAAACTCTTTGCAACTGTAGTCACTTACACAACGAGCGTTGTTTCCGGGAATCCGAGGAATCTTAAAATAATTAAAGCTAGATACAATTGCAAAGACGCAGGCGGCTGTCGGGCCCAGCCGCGTGGAGGCCTGTGCGCGGTGGGGGCCCCGGACGGTGCCGCTGACAGCCGCCGGGGGCCCCACGCACAGGCTGCGGCGGGTACTGCTGCCTCTACAACTGTGGACAAATTGACAGAGGGGTTAGTCTGGCGAGGTGTGGATGGTGACTGTTGGTAGTTGGACAGACAACGTGTGGAGTAGCTGAATATATGGTTCTTATTTGGAACGCAGCTCAGATATGTACGAGTACCTACCATTGGTATTCATTACCTACCATTGGTATTCATTATTTGGCGACTCAAAGGGAAGACATTTATTTGCTTAATTTGTTGTAAAACAAAAAGAACTATTTTTGCACATACATATATTACTCGTTATTTTATTGTTAAAGTATTTCTACATGTTTAAATAAACAATGAAATAAGCGTTTCTAGCGCCATGTTTTTGTGAAATGTATTTCTACTGTACATGTACCCAACTTGCCAATGATCCTATTCTCCATCCCATGTATCGCAATAAATACGATATAAAAAAATCTAACTATTTAACATCCTTTTTCTAAAATATAATAAACAGGACTACGAAACGAGCCTCATAATTTTCAACGAAGCTCTAATGAAAGTGTAATTTAATAAGACTAGTATCAATTCCCCGGCATCGCTCCCCATCGTACCTTAGACAGCTTAGCGCTCGTGAAACTGAAAAACAGCGGCTTTGTTGGAACGTTCTTTGTCTCAAACGAGATACTTATCGGGCATTTACTCGTTTACCTGTCGCCGGCCCTTTAGTCTCCGCCAACAATGGCCGCTGCGGCGGCCGGTCATTATCACGCTTTTTACTTTAAACGTGATTTTTGTAGAAATATTAAAATTACCTTTATTTGTAAAACAGCGGTAAAGATATATGTACATTTAGCGGATCAGTAGAAGCTCAAACCGAGTGTTTAGTGAACAACCACCAAACAGTACGTCGTCGTAACGTCTGCGTGTTTTTGCTGTCTCAAATTATTTATCGTTCCACTAACAAGATAGTCCCCCATAATGTTCTAACAAAACACTACTTACGCCCGGCCCCTGTAATAAATAAACCTAACCACTTGCGACATAATAACGCCGCTAAGAGACAAAAGAAGCGTAAACGGCGTTATTTAGGGCCCGTTATACTTGTTGGGCTTCTGAAGGGCACTTCGGTGGAGAGCCTCCTAGTTCTGAGAGCTAATCGATACAGCTCTTGGAATTATGAGTTTGCTTGAGCTAGCTGAGGGCTAGCATAACTATAATCGTACCTACTGCGGTTTACCTACTTATTACACAAGTAAACGGATAAGACCAACAAAACACGAAACATTTTAATTTCATTTATTTATAAATCTAGGAGCTGGGCGTTGACATTACCACACAGTTTGTAAAGCTTCGGTCGTGTCATCGTTTCAATATGTATGTATATATGATCCTTTGTAAACATGTTCTGAATAAAGATTTTTATTATTATTATTTTACAAGCTACATTTTATGAAATGTAGCTTGTAAAATAATAATAATATCTCAAAAACCATCCTATATACATACATATATTATGATATATGTATGTATATAGGATGGTTTTTGAGATGGGAGTAGATGGCTAAATCCGTAACCATGAGAGTTAGAGAAAAAACATGAAAGGAGTCTTATAGTCAAATTTTGAAAGAAAACATAAACTGCAAACATATAACTTCTTTTTTAACGATATTCGTAATACTCTACGGCGGTAATACAAGGATTCAAAGATAATGTAGTATATGAAGGTGATCTATGGGCTTTTTCAAGAGAAATAAATGCTGGTGTCTAGTAAACGATCGTTGTATGCTTTCAATTCTTTGAGAATGAATGCTGGAAGGATTCCATGTGCGCATGTGTTGAATGAATGCTGGAAGGATTCCATGTGCGCATGTGTTGAATGAATGCTGTAAGGATTCCATGTGCGCATGTGTTGAATGAATGCTGTAAGGATTCCATGTGCGCATGTGTTGAATGAATGCTGTAAGGATTCCATGTGCGCATGTGTTGAATGAATGCTGGAAGGATTCCATGTGCGCATGTGTTGAATGAATGCTGTAAGGATTCCATGTGCGCATGTGTTGAATGAATGCTGTAAGGATTCCATGTGCGCATGTGTTGAATGAATGCTGTAAGGATTCCATGTGCGCATGTGTTGAATGAATGCTGGAAGGATTCCATGTGCGCATGTGTTGAATGAATGCTGGAAGGATTCCATGTGCGCATGTGTTGAATAAAAGGATATTGGTAATGGCTTTTATAAAGTCTTTGGTTACGCGTAATGAGTCCCATCATTCGAGCAGCTCTTTTAATGATTTTATTACAATGAGCAGAATATTTAAGCTGTGTGCATCTCTTATAAATAAATAATGCTGGACAATTCACACAGCATTATCTAGCACCATGGTAAGCAGATCTTGTGTTATGGGTACTAGATAACTGATATACATAATACAATACAATACATTTCATAGATAGATATTTTTTATTATACATAGAAAACGACCAGAACATCCGGAACAAATGTCTCTTAGTTCGGGAACTGCTAATACGAGTATAACTGTTACTTATGCCATAAACACATTCCAAAGGATTCTTTTTCTTTGAGAATTTTATATGGAAACATTTTTTTGCATTTAGCGACATATTATTTATTTATTTATTACCCGCTATATACACACAATATAAATTAACGATTTTAAATGACATGTCATTTGAGTTACACCAATTTTAGAATATAGTTCACGTCTTCCTGAATCGCGCTTACATCTTCAACAGATTGAACTTCTATGTACGAGTATATTTTGAGATCATACAATAAACAACACTACGAAGCAAACTTACATACTGGTAGTTTCGGATTTGGCCATCTTCTCCCATCTCAAAAAGTCTATATATAAACTGCAAAAATATTTCCAATGTTACTCCTCAAATCCGATACCTAGCTAATTATAGCAGCAAATTATTATGGACATTATATAAAATTTAAATAGGTACTTAACTATAAGGTACCTAGGTAACTAGAAACTATCATCCCCTTCTACAACATTACAGTTCGATCGTAAATAAACAGGGCAATAGAGTCGAGGAGTCCTCGAGTGAAGGACGCGGCCCGTCAAAGCGTGGAGAGCTCATTGTGCCGAGTGCTTTGATCGATGCGGCCCCGAGCCTAATGCCGGCTTTGTGACAACGCGCTGCGGCCACGCGGCTAATGTTACTAATGGATTTCATTATTACCTATCAACTGCCCAAAACACATAACTACTTAATTTTTGTTTTTCAATAATTTTGATGTAGTGCTACTTAGCCATTACTATCGATCACGGTTTTGCCTCTTGTCTGAGTCCATCACTTAGGAGCCTACCTACGCGTATGAAGAGATTCGCACTTTGCAGTGAGATTAAGTTTAGTGTTAGATGCAGTCTACACACCAAACCCGGCGACACAACCTGGCAAAAGTTGTCATGAAACTGACGTCACACCAACCCGGTGCGACGTCAGTTTCTTGACAACTTTTCGGCGGTTCGCCGACTTATGTAGACGGAATACATATTATTTACAAAAATATGCACCCCTATTCTCTACGATTTGACTTCGAACCTTCATAACATTATAAGGCCTGAACCATGGTACCCGTAGCCAAAAATACTTTCTATGAGTTCACCTCAAAACGGGTTCATCTGTTTGGTAGCTATGGTGCCTCAAAAGGTGCAGTTAGGTATAGTTTAGTAGCCACATTCTAGTCAATCCCCTATGTTCGCGTCGGGATTCAAGAAACCTGAATGGTAGCAAGCTTAATTTAATTCCTTACTCGAAAATCTGTTTTCATACAAAAACAACATGGCCTTTTCAGTCGTGTATAATTTGTTTCTGTTGGTGTTCGCAACTGAGCCAAGAGCCATCAAAGAGTTATAATGAATGAAGCGAGGCGACCCAGTCACGGCGACCGAGCTTGTTCATTTGCTCAGGTTCACACTAGGACACCCTTCGAAGATACGGAATTTAATGTTTTTACTGCTGACGTAGAGACAAAAAAGACGATATACATTCATACTTGTTTGCTTGTAGGTCTAAAGGAAATATAGAACTTTTTGATAATTGTACACAATTTATTTCGAAATGAGTTTATATTGTTTGTGAGGCTGTAAATGCGGAAAAAAATATCTGAGGAAATTTATAATTTCTGGAAAAAATATAACATATTGTTTGCTATATCTGCAAACCTTTAAAACCAATGTTCTAGTAAAAACTCAAAGCAGGAACTTTAATATCAATGTTATCTTATACTAATTCAAAAGTCACAAACGCTACCCTCACGGAGTAGCGCAGTGTGAACGGCACCGCAGCAAGCTTAATCACTATTTAATTATACTTGCCTCTCGGAAAGACGCGTTCGCGCCGATTACTCGCTGTTTTTGCACCTACCCTCTTGAGCGCCCTTTCGTGTTTATTATAATAATGCGTCAATGAATTTTCATGTTATGCTGATGAGGCCAATGTCAAAGAGCAGGCTTGTAGCGGCAGAGAGAGAGACGGAAGCTGTACGTACCTAGCTCGCTTACTTATACATTATCTGATTTGTTGAATTTGCAAACACAATTAGGCCTAACATGATGTCTTTGTTCTATACTTTTTCCACGTGCGTACTTGGGGTGATGTTCAGATGTTTGTATTGGAATGGCAGCAGGATTTGCTCTCTTTTACCATCATCAGCGTCGTTGACCTTAAAGAAGTCAATCCGCACGCACTAGTCGCCTCGTAGCCCGAGAGCGGTGAACAACGCATAATCTTCCATTTGGAGAATTCTCATCAGTAGAAGGGTTGTTGATGCTGCTGATAAAATTATCTGTGAATAATAAAACAAACAAATAGCCCCGCCGCCCTGAGCCACTGAAATTTATTCTGATGCGGGCCTAAGTCCTTATTTATATGATAACGCCATAATTCATTTAGGGCCTATTTAGGAGTTTCTCGAGCGGTAGGTAGGTGTGGGAGATATGGCGGGCTTTACAACTCGCACGGGCTGAGGTGAAAAGTTATATCTACACAATGTATCTACACCACCGGCACCAAGCAACCGCGCTACTTTATCCAACAGGTATTAGTTTTCACACTCTAATAAATTAAATTTAGGTAGAGTTACAAACTTACATGTAATTGACAAATACCCATTCCTGCAAACGCACCGTTTTTCTCAAAACTCCGTAATAATCCATTACATAGAGTTAAAAAAGTTTTAGAATCGTTTCTCGCCGGTCACATCTGGCGCGAATGTGTCCAACTTTTGATAAAGCCTTACTGCCAGAATAAATTGTCGAGAACGTTCAATTACTTTTTCATGTTCCATACAGGCTCGGCACTGCTCCCATGCAGTGTATTACACCTGACCTCATTCTGAGGCCGTTATATATTATTTTGTGCGGACAGGACACTGGTTTTAAAATATATATCTTTTATTTAAAAAACTTCGGTGTTCAAGGTCAGTTTGTGACACAACATTTTTCAAATAAAGTTAACAATAAATTATATCTAACTATACATATTATGCTTGGGGCAGGATTAGTAAATAAGTTTCGAGGCTGCCTCGGTCGTTAGTTCTAGACGAACACCTGGACCTGGTAGTCCAGCCCGTCTCCACGCTCGCTCTTGATGCGAACGTTCACGAAGGAGAAGCCGACTCCACCCGAAGTCAAGGTCACCTTCGCATCGGACTGGTCGCGGTCCACTGCCCATATACCCTGAAAATTAAGTACCATATATTAAACGAAGTATCTTTACATAACACTACATTTCAACAACGTCACAAACATGTAAGTTTCCGAAAGTGTAATTTAGCAAACGAATGTTTCGTACCAATAGTTGAAATTTTGCACCGCAATGGAAAGTCTGAAGAGGTTTCAGAAAACTTTCATAAATCAACTATATAGAGTGGCTCATTAAAAAAATCATCATCACACTTTCACAGGCGGTACTAAAATCAAAGGTTACTCTAATATACGTACATATACTACGTAGAACATCTCTGTACTGTAGGACTGTCTGTAGGTTGTATGTTTCTGTACCAGGTGGTACGGAAACATACAACAGATGAAAGGTGTTACTATTATGTATTTAAAGTTTAAATGTGTCCTATCCTACATGATTGATTTAGGCAACATTTCGTCACTGCAAAAAAGTTTTCTCATTTGTCACAAAGCAAAAAGCATTAAAATTTGTTTCAATCAGTCATATGTTAATTTAGTCCGAATAAATCAAGTCTTAGGTTTGTAATTATTGGTCGTGCATACTTGTTTTTATTCGTCACCCCGTCAAATAGTTCTAATGGGTAACGCTGACAATAGACAAACCCTGATGGTCCTCGTGCTGTTGTCATTATAGAAGACGTTCTTGGTCCTCGTCTTCAGCGGCACAGCGCTCAGCTTCACATCCTCCGAGTAGACCAGCTGGCCGTTGATGGAGGAGCCCACCTGCAGGTTGACTGCGTCACAGTGCGGCCAGCCCACGCACAGCACCAACACTAATAGCACAGCTAGTGATGACGGTGACATCTTTGACTTATTGAATGAAAATACCGATAAATATCAACTTGACTCTAAGAAGCTCCACTTCCGATTACTGCGACACGTCAGTTAATATTTTCGAATGACAGACTGGATGGACTAAAAAAACACTAATTATATTGAAAAACAAGTTTCATTTCGGAGTCCGGTCGAATAAAGATGTGAAACATTGTGTCATGTTTGAAGTATACATTTTGATATCTTGTTTTGTAGAAAAGGCACTTGAGAGATGAGTCAATCGATGTTTATCTGTATTTTGAGTGAAAGCTGGGTGGATACAGATTGATAAAGAGATAAGGGCAGAGACACTTCCTATATCTACTTGTTTAGCGGCATAGTGAGAGTATAGATGTATTGATCGAAATGTAATTTACACGCAGCTGCTGTAACCTGAGCTACGGTTACTTATATTTCAGCTGTGAGTAATGCGAGTCTTACAATACTATTCAGTGTATGAATACTTGCTAGATAAGCATGCTCGTTATCTTATCTTCACTCTTCATTTTATTTCGGCTTCCTTCGCAGACACAAGGTTGATTAAAATAAAACAATAATGCTGGGCAATCCACACAGCATCGTCTAGAAAAAATCTGTTTATAATCAAGAGCTACGTAAATCTCATAGCAGCTTTTTTCATGCTATGTCACCGCTATACCCATATTTTAGAACCGTTAGAATCTAGCTGCTAATATAATACAAAATTGGGCAGCAAGTGAACCAAATTGAACCGTAATTATAATTATGTGTTGGTGCGCGTGAGTGGTCGCTTATATCAGGATTATATCGCAGTGAACAACGCCGGTAATCAGGGCACAGTAGCGGAGGGACATCACAGTACTTGCTGTGAATATGAACTAATAAGTATGAACAAGACAGTTTGCTAACTATGGAAAATATCATGGATTTGGGCATACATAATAAGCATATTTATTATGTATACAGGGGCATTATAACGTAATACATAATATATTTATTATGTATTACGTTATAATGTATATCAGTCATCCAGTACCTATAACACAAGCTCTGCTTAGCTTGGGGCTGGATGATGCTGTGTGGATTGTCCAGCATTATTTATTATATATATCTGTATATAATGAGTTTATTTTATTTGATTGTAATTTTTTGTTAATGAAGCCTTATTGGTAACAGGTATTATGATCACCATCATCGACAAGTATTTCTGAATGAAGTCTGCTCCTCGCGGCTGTGATAGTAACGCGCTCTAATTAATTATGTTTCTTACCTATAATGTAAGCTATGGAAATGCAAGGTAACTCGCATATTGGTCACTGCCAGCGATGCGTGTGGGAAGCGCAAGAGCCTGCGGTCTAAAGTCATCATAAACGGGTAATGGCAATACTGTCATGGTAAATTGAAGAGCTGACGAGGACTTGACAAGTCTTTGATTTGCTATTTGACAGTTCAAGGTTTTACGAGATAGAGTAGTGATAATGGATTGTAACAGAAACCGAGCATTGTATCACGGTAATAAGTTCCAGTGCGGACTATACCGCACGTGTTGAAGGTGAGCTGTAGGGTTGTGTGGCACCGGGCGTGGACGAGGTGCGCGCGTGGCGGCGGGCTCCGGCCGCGTGTTGACTCTCGCCCGTTGAATATGCAGTCGGCTGGGCGTGGACTAAACTCTTGTAAGCCTTTGTTTGGGCCGATATTGGATCCGTTATCCTTTGATGGCCGAATATTGACATTGTTTGCCGCCGCCCGCCGCCCGCCGCCGGCGCCCGTGCGTGTCGCTTTAACTTCCAAATGAGTTTTCAAGTGGATTTTGGAAATTATTTGGGAAAGTTTGATTGTGTCGCAGGATGGGTTAATTGGCTTCGATTTTGTACCTTTCAGGTGGTAATGTACACGGATGGTTTTTATTAAACAAGTTCCTGTTACGGGCGAAGTTGTTTTTAGCATTACCTAATGGGTTTTGTTATTCGACTGTGTAACTATACATTTTTTCAGAATTTAATAAAATACGGTTATATAACGGAGAAGATACTTGATTTGTCTCACTAGTGAGTATAACACAGACCCGCGGCTAGGGCTAGCCCTAACTACATATACCTAGATGTCCCAACTTCCAAGTTGAAGGTTATAAAATGGTTGACTTGGCTCTTCTTGTGATCTCAACACTTTTTAAAGCGGAACTAGGTATTACGAGACGAGACTTGGTATGATTTTGACAATTATGTTTTAGTTCGGTTATAGTTATAACCAGTGCCGGATTTAGAGGTGTGGAGGCCCCGGGCAACAAAGGAGGGGAGGCCCACTGGCCCCAAATTATTTTATTTTATACTTCTTGCACGAAAAACATAACACAAAAATTTATACAAAATTTATACAACGCGAACTTAATCATAAAAAGGGTTCTCTTCCAGCAAACCTTATTGGGAGAGAGTGACAAAGTGAAGAGAGAAGTGGGTACAAATAACACAATACAAATTTAAAAAAAAGTTAAAGTAAATAAACGTTCAAATTTATTTTCAAAATAAAACGAACAATTGTTATAGTCGAGTTTTCCAACAAATAGAAATTTGACACCTTGACCATTTGTTCTTCGATTTTTCCTTAAACTATACAACCGATCCCAAGTTTACATACGTTTTGTAAAAGTTAAAAAAATGTACATATTTTTATGATTTTTATGATTTTTATGATATGATTTATGACGAAAGATTCAAGGATTCTTTCACATCGCAAAACTGGAAATTGAGGTTAGAATAACAACAACCTGAATTTAGCCTACAGTTACAACATTACAGTTACCTCCACTGACAACATAACAACACAGAAATATCCGTAGACAAGGAATACCCAACCAAGTGTCAAATTCAACCTCAACCTTACACTGACAGAAAACTGACGCAAAAAAATTGTGTTGCCACATAGGAACTAGTGTTGCCAGTTCGGGAAAACTCCCTACAAATATGGAAGCATCAATGGAAATATTTTTTGAAAAAATTAAGGAGCAAATGGCCTTACAAACAATAACTATAACAGAATCAGTAACTAAAAGCGTCTTGGAAAGTATGGACGAGAAAATGGCGGTAATTCTAGAAGAAAATAAAAACTTAAAAACTAAAGTAGAAAACATGCAACAAAAAATTAGTTTTTTGGAAGATGAAAAAAGGAAAAACAACTTAATAATATTTGGAGTAGCGGAAACTGAACAAAATGGGTTTCTTATCGATCATGTAATTAAACTAATCAATAAAGAAGCCAAAATATTATTGCAACCGTCTGAAATAAATAAAGCTCATCGGCTAGGGCCAAAAGGAGACAAAACCCGCCCAATACTTGTAAGCTTCACTACTTTGTGGATGAGGAACCTAGTCTTCAAGAACAAAAATAAATTTACTTCCGATATTTCCATCAAGGAAGACTTTTCGAAGGAAGTTCTAGAAAAAAGGAAAGAACTGACACCCCAGATGCTAAAAGAAAGACAGAAAGGCAAAATAGCTTACATTAAAAAAGACAAATTGATAATAAGAGAACCTAGCGAAGATACGAATGTTAAGAGGAAGAGGGATCAAAACGAGTCCCCAAACAACTCACCCGGCCATGCTATTAATATTGCGCCGAAGAAAAATAAAATAAATCTAGACAACTTCATAACAAGGAACAGATCAGCATCTCTATCAGAGACAAAAAACTAACTCGTAGCGCCGACCGGATAACAAAACAATGCATGGACAAACAAAGTAAAGAAACAACAAGAAGCACCCCAAACCGGCCGGTCACCGTGGGGGAAGTAGACCACAACCTTCCAACTTCCACATCAACGAAAACTCAACTATCAAGAATACGAGGAAAATAAAACAAACAATCATACTTCATCGCGACGTATAACACACTCACCCTAAGAACAGATGAAAGCCTAATAGAACTTATCTCCGCGTTAGATAATATAAAATGGAACATTATTGGTCTCAGTGAGGTAAGAAGATATGGAGAAAAGATTGAAGAGTCAGATAAATATATCTTCTATTACAAAGGAGAAACACCCGGAAAATATGGAGTGGGGTTCCTAATCAAAAAAGAAATGAAAGATCAAATACAAGAGATTATCGGTGTATCCGAACGCATAGCCATACTGAACATGACAATCGGCGAGGATTATTGGTCCATAGTACAGACTTACTCCCCCACAGAACAAGCCAACGCTAAAGAAATTGATTCATTCTACTCCAAACTGAACTCATCTATAATTGAACACACACATAAAAATTTAATTGTAATGGGAGACTTCAATGCAAGAGTGGGCGAGAGACGAAAAGGGGAAGATCAGACCTTGGGACATTATTGCTATGGGCAAAGAACACGGAATGGTGGGAAACTAATGGAACTAGCTTTCGAAAATAACCTAAAAATCCTAAACACCGATTACAAAAACCGCAGTAGATGGACATGGGAATCACCAGACGGAGCATATAAAAATGAGATAGACTATATCCTCACAAACAAAAGCAAACTATTTGAAGACTGCAGAAATGTCAAGAACATTAACTTTAACACCAACCACAGGATGGTTCGAGCAAAACTAATACTAAAAGAATCAAATAAACGTAGGATATTCAATATACAAGCACGTGCTATAGACGGGAACATAAACATAGATGAATTAAACGCTCAACTAATCGATTTCTTGGAAACAACAAACAATCTTAATCTACAAGATAAATATGATAAACTCTACGAAATACTCAATAAATCGGCAAAACAAAATAAGAATGGCGTAGCAAGAAACAAAAACTCTATTTCAGACAAAGTAAAACAACTACTAGAAAAAAGATTGGAGCTGATAAACAATAGAGAAAAGACCAAAGAAACTAGAAAAGAGATAACTAACCTAAGCAAACAGATAAAAGAAACTATGAGAAAAGACCGACAAACGCACAGACTAAAAACATTCGAAGAACAAATAAAGAGAACTGGCGGTATAAAGAAAGCCGTTAAACTCTTAGCAGACAACAGAGAATGGATACCACAGATCAAAAACAAAAGAGGGAACTATATAACCAAACGACCAGACATTCTCGCCACAGCTACAGAATTCTACCGCGACCTTTACACGAGCAAAAATAATATACCAGAGACAAAACTGACACGAGACAACGAGGTATCGCTAATACTACCTAGAGAAGTAGAAAAAGCTATCGAAACTAAAAAAAAAGACAAAGCACCCGGACCCGACAACATAACAAATGAATTCTTAATAGCTACCAAAGAAGCAATCATCAAAGTTCTCACAATGATGTTCAACGAAGTAATCAAAACCGAAACAATCCCGAAACAATGGCTGTCGTCTACTATTATACTTATTCATAAAAAAGGGGATAAGAATGATATAGGCAATTATCGGCCAATCAGCCTGATGTCAAACATATACAAAATCTTCTCAAAAATAATTCTTAGCCGGATCACAAAACTACTTGACGAGAACCAACCAAGGGAGCAAGCCGGCTTCAGAAGGGGCTACTCCACACTCGACCACATCCATGTGGTCAAACAGCTAATAGAAAAAGGGAAAGAATATAATATGCCCTTATACTGCTGCTTCGTTGACTACTCCAAGGCTTTCGATTCTCTTGAACATGAAAAAATATGGCAAGCTCTTAGCAATCAAGGGGTTGAAGATAAATACACAAGGATAATGAGAAATATCTACAAAAACAGTACTGCAAGCGTCAAATTGGAAAGAGAGGGAACAGAAATAAGAATAAAGAGAGGAGTACGCCAAGGAGACCCTCTATCTCCAAAGCTATTTTCTGCAGTCCTTGAGGAAATATTTAGAAATCTGGATTGGGAGGATTATGGCCTAAACATAAACGGAGAAAAACTTACACATCTAAGGTTTGCTGATGATCTGATAATCCTGTCCAACACGCCTGATGAACTCGCTAGTATGATGCAAGACCTTGACAAAGAAAGTGGAAAAGTAGGCCTATCGATGAATACTCTGAAAACTAAAATTATGACAAATAGCAAAACAGTACCAATAACACTAAATGGCAGCCCAATAGAGTACGTAAAGGAATATACTTATCTTGGACAAGTTATTTCACCAATCGATCTAACAACGAAGGAAATAGAAACAAGAATTGGGAACGCTTGGAAGAGATATTGGACCTTCAAAGAAATCATGAAAAACAAACAGGTTAGTCTGAAAATTAAAAAGAAACTCTATAACAGGTGTATCCTTCCCGTGTTAACATACGGATGCCAAACATGGGCTCTAACGAAAGCGCATATCAAAAAGTTGTCAGAGGTCTATGGAGAGAAGTATGTTAAGCATAAAGAAATCAGACAGAGTAAGGAACACAGATATCAGGGAAGCAACAAAAATAGAAAATATCACACTGGTAATTAGGAAACACAAATGGAGATGGACAGGTCACACCTTAAGAGGAACTGAGAGGTGGAGCAAAATAATAACAAACTGGCAACCCAGAAACCGCAAGAGAAAATGTGGGAGACCATTTAAGAGGTGGGAAGATGATCTAAAAGCAATCGCTGGAAAACTATGGTCAAGAATCGCCAGGGATAGGAATGAGTGGAAGAAAATGGAAGAGGCCTATGCCAAACTAGGGCAAACAGATAACATGTGCTAAAATAAGTTAGATTTAAGGGAAATTGTTAGTTATCTGAATAAAGGCTTATATTATTATTATTATTATTTTACTCATTTAATTAAATTCTCGTATAAAATACATTTTTTACTATAGAAAATACAATAAAATATTATAAAACTATTCTACAGTAAAAAATATATCAAAACGGTAGATCACCGACCGCGAAGCTAGGCTCAAGCGGCCGGTGACTAGGGCTGCAGAGAAAGGAACTTCCTGACGATACGTGCCGAGTCCAAGAGTACCGCCTTCTGGATCTGGCCCTTGATCCAACTGCCTAGCGAGAGTCTCTTCAGGTGTTGATCGAGGCTCTTCGCTATTACGCCGTTAACCGAAACGACTATCGGGACTATAGTCGCTGAATCTACATCCCACATGCTGACAACCTCGTTAGCCAAGTCAAGATATTTGCTAAGTTTATCTTTCTCAGCTCTAACGAGGTTAGCATCATGCGGTATGGTGACATCAGCGAGCACCGCCCTCCGTTCTAACCGATCTATCAGTACAATATCAGGCTTATTCGCAAGAATAGTTCTGTCCGTAATGATAGATCGGTCCCAATAGAGCGTGGCACGGCCATTTTCAAGAACTGGCGCCGGTGTGTACTTATAGTACGGAACTTCAGGACCAGTAAGGCCATATCGGAGAGCAAGTTGCTGGTGTATAATTTTGGCTACTTGGTTGTGTCTGTGCAAGTACTGAGAGTTAGCAAGGTGCGAACAACCCGAAAGTATATGACGGAGGGTCTCCCCAGGAAGATGACACGCTCGACAAATATCGATCGTGCCGTCTTTCATGATATACTTTCGATAATTGTTCGTCTTTACCACCTCGTCCATAATTGCACAAACAAAACCTTCGGTTTCCCCAAAGAGGTCACCAAAGCGTAGCCAGTTCACTGAGCTTAGGAGATCTACATCAGGTCCTGTGAGAACCTTGTAGAATCTCCCATGCAGCTCTTTGCTCTCCCATATAGTCTTCCGGTCCTGGATGCTCATCACCACAGGTTTGCGCCAGTTCTCGTTAGCCAAGGAGAGAGGGGTAAGGTTCTTATCTACTGCAACCACATCGCGATGCATCTGGTATTCAACTTGTAAAAAGTGATTTCTGAGATTGCATACCTCACGGTTGTGTAGGGTCTTGGCGTTTAAAAAGCCTCGACCACCACATTTCCGTGGGATATACAATCTCATTACCGAAGATCGAGGGTGTCGCATGCGATGAGTGACTAAAAGTTGACGAACCCTACAGTCCAAGGCTTCTAGTTCAGTCTGAGTCCATCTTAGTATGCCAAACGTATACGTGAGCAATGGCATAACCCAGCCGTTGAAGGCTCGCACCTTGTTGCCACCTGACAAAAGGCTATTTAGCACTTTTTTGAGGCGACAAAAGAAGCGCTATTATTATTATTATTATTATTACATATTTTTATAATAAAATAATCTGCACGCCAATTGTGTAAGCTTATTTTTTATTATTAACATTCTTTTGGAATGCATTAGAAAAAATAATGAAAATTCGTGATATTTCCGGATAGTATATCCTAACCACAAATGTCAAAGGATAAGTGGTTTACTTTACAGCTTTACTAGACTCAATTAGATTGTTTTCCGATGTCTTTATTGTGGGGGCCCATCTTTAGTGGAGGCCCGGTGCAGTAGCCCCGTTTGCCCTCCCCTAAATCCGGCCCTGGTAACTATATTTACTTATAAATGACTAGGTCTGGTTGGTATATCTACAACTATCAGTAAAAGTTGTAAAATTGTTAGCTTATTGTTTATTGCTTTTGTAGATATAATAATATATTATGAATACCTTGCCTTCACAAGTAAAACCCATACCCATACCTTCCAAGTTATTAAACATGTTGATAAAAACAACAATTTTCAAACGCGATAGGTACAATAACAACACACGAAAGACAAAATGGCCGCGCAATTAACGTAATGTCGATCCTGCACCGCGCTGAACTGCGAACAATTTTCATTATCAAAAACTTTCTGTCAAAGTATTCAGTGACTAAGTACTAAGTAATTCGCAGTAAGTTCGCGTCCAGTTTGTGTATCACTCCACTCTGTTGTTAATGGGTATTTGATTGCTGTTTGATTGGTGTCTCCAGCCAGAGAAGGTACTCGGCACTTGCTTGCCTTGGCTTTTCATCTAAACACATGCAATCAGAAGGATATGGGACAGTTACGTGTCGATGCTCGCGAGCTGATTCAACTAACTGACGACGCTATTTTGATGTTATAATTAACTAAAGATGCTAAACTTACACGATCTGAACACATCATTATAAGTACTATTTACCGGGTATTTATCGCGCTATTTATCTCTAGTAAATAAATGCGATAAATCCCCGTTAAATAGTAAATATAGTTATATACATTGTTCAGAACTTCTGTGCATAAGGTACTTCGCTCGAGCTTACATAAATGAATATTGACCTACTAATCGGATAGCGTGTATTAGCTCAGTTTATATTCAAGGACACAACTTTGTATGTATCTATATCGGTATAGTTGATTGTTTGAAGAATAACAAACAGTGGCCGATAGCCGGGTTGACGTGTGCGACTGACTGGGCAAAGGGCTGACGTAGTACAGCTTCCGAGTCCATGTACCTACGTCGTCGTCGCCTCATTTATATTATAGCTACTTATTTACTTGACTTTTAAATGAAGATTACATAACCACAAAACAATGCAAACATTTAATTTGGGTATTGCCAATTGAATTATTGTAATTGATGACATTTTAGTTCTCGTGATTCATATTCAATGGATCATTAACAAGTTTCGTTGGCTACAGAGACAGTCATCATTACTTACACTCATACATACATTTAAAAACAAAGCCCTCCCATCAGTCGGGAAAAACCTTCATGAACGATTGATACAATTAACGTAAGCTTTCCACGATGATAAAGTGCAGGTTACGTAGCTACCATTAATGAAATCAAAGCCCGCCCGGCAGAAGTGTGTTTAATAATTCCATTAAACATTCCAGTAGTAAATGAAGTATCATCCCGGGGAAATAAATCCTGGATAATAAATAAAGTTTAATCGTAAATCTCGCGTTTACAGCGATAGCGCTGATAGCCGGACTAACGCTAACGTCCGCGGCGGGTATGCTTACGGGCATTTACATCTATCAGTATTGCTAATATACTGTAAACTCTACCTATCCCTACTATGAAGCTGTGAATACATTGAAACCGACTTCGTAACATTTCATATCGGCCTTCACTCTGCTCTGGTGCTGGGCGGCGCGCGGCTCGGCGTCCATTGTCTTAGCTCTATGATGCAGCAGATAACAACCTGCACTGCCGATCTAAATCAAACCTTAGCTCCTTCTGATAAGTACACGTTCAGGATGCAGCAATCTACATGTCCAATGGACGTGTTTGAAACATTGATCCACATTTCCAGGACTTTATCAATTTAGCTACCACCCGAAATATACGTGCTTCGGTAGAGAAAAGGTTTAACGCATGGCTGTGCGCGTAAAATGATCAAGTTCCAATATTACCAACGAATTTCGAGCAGAATTTCCAAACTGCAAAATCACGCGTCTTAAATTTATTCCAATAAAGATTTCGAACACTCGAATACAAATTCGAATATCAAAGACACTTCAGTGCAAAATCAGCGCATCCAGAACCAAAAAGAGCGTCGTTTTTTAAAAAAATATCGTCGAGACAAAGACCCCGCTACACTCGCGAGCCCTCTCACAATTGTCCTTACATCTTACATTTCTGCATCATATTCGTCGCAATGAAAAGTAAAAACATTGCAGAGAAACATTCGCATCCCGAAATCGACCGTACCGCCCTCGGCTTAAGGTACAAATTCAATCCAGTTAATAATTCTGTGAATTCAAATGCAGGGAAAGACGAGAGTGGCTGAATTGAGGGAGAAGCCAAGTGCGGAATAAAAGTGACGGACGGAACTGGGATGGAATAAAGTAGCGTCGAGACTTGTTCCTCCGTGCGATGGATGCTCTGCCGCTGATTGCCGCTGACTGCCCGGTCATTTGTCACACTTAATTATAACTATTTTCATGGATCCAGCCCAATGAACGCCGGTGGTTTGGCTACGCTAGTAAGTGGATAAATTGATTAAAAAGGATAAATCTATCACTAAAAATACCTACTCCATTTAAGATGAAAGATAGTGTCAGTTATTGTCGATTGAAACCACTTTATAAACCAAATAAGTAGATTGTCCCCTCAGTTACCGGTCGGAGCCGCTCCTGAATTCTTCGGCGCCGTCCCCACAGGAGTTGTTATCTAAGTTGATAGTCCCGCGACACGCTGCGACACGCCGCGCCGCCGCAACGAAATACACGACAACGCAGTCTGCGCTAAACTAAACACTTCTTCTGTACACACTGCCTAATATTGTGTTCTTCTGAATTTTCAGTATAAAGGTCGCAGTATTCCTTGTCCAGGGCTGGCTTAAGCTAATGATATTATCTTGACACCGGTCCACTGCTATATTTCGAATCGAAGTTATGATTCGTCGTTAGACTCCCATTTTGCCTGCTAGGTAGTACTATGTAGGTTCTTAATTTTATAGGGTAAACTACACTGTTCATAAGCGAAATTTAATACTACATGTCACGCAGTTAAAAAATAAGACCCACTTCAGTTTTAAGCACTTCACTGTTCAGGATTGATTAAGGTGAAACTGATTAAAATGTTATCCTTGCCAGTGATAAGACCGTTAAATTTATTGAGAACACTATAACAATAGGAATAAAGCTTAAAGTCGTGAGTTAGAGGCGAGTGGTCACGCGCGTGCCAGACAGACGCATGCTAGCTACGTGAGCCCCGGCGGCGGCGGCCAGGCGAGAGGTCCGCTCTATGGTCCCGCGGTATGGATGGCCCGGGGTGCTCCATGCATACTGACAGGATACCAGTACCTATTTGATTTTAAAGTAAGCTACTTCAGGTAACAAATTGGAAAATTTTCCGCCATGTACAACTTGGAACACAATAACGTTTTATTGAATATTATGAGAAACAAAAAATGTTGAATTGAGCAAACAAGCTGCGCTATCTGATTCCTCGCTATCGGTATCTTAGTAACCGACCCGCGTTGCCACTAAATCTTTGGAGACCTCGCTTTATATTCAGGCAATCGATAGCAGTTGTAAAGGCGACTGCTGAGCGGAATCAGAATTTTAAATATATTGATTCCCTTATGAATGAAGGAGTACTGATCAAATATTAAGAAGCGCTTCAGACGGACAGCATAGACGCGAGCAGTGTCCGTATTCGGGCTGTAATGCACTTTAAATTGAGACTGAATTTGAGTTTAAGCGTACCTTTGTAGCTACATTTATATCAGTTTATCAAACCAAATTAAACCCGATCCTAAAATCATCGTCCCTAGGTAGTCCAGAGTTGACTTTAGATACGTCAGGTGTGTGTACAGCACATGTTCTTGATGCCGACTGGATCAGACCAGCAAGGCGCACTATTTGCACGTCAATGTTTGTCTGCACAGCGGGCTGTTTACCAACTATTGATATGGAATGCTGAATACCTATAACTAGGAGGAAGGACATTTATTCATCATCACCATCATCAAGTGTTTATTCCCCACTGATGGTCATAAGTATATTTCCTATCATTAGCTATTCGCACCGGCCCTGCACCAGTTATTTTGAACTATTACAAGGATAGGATTTCGTAACTCAAGCATGGCCTGTTCATGAATTTATTATCGGGCCAAATTTACAGCTCTAGAAGAGTGTAGTTCGTGTCCACGTATCTCGTCTGCCCGCCACGTAGCTGGCGTGTTTTTTCCAATTGGCCAGAGCAGCTGAGGCTGTAAAAAGAGGACGTGACCGCGCGCGGCGCCACCGTCGCCGAATCAATCATGCGGGACGTTCATCACGAGTGGCTTATGACATGTTCAAACTGGAGATAGCGGACTTCCTTCTGTTCATCATTACAAGATCTTCAAAACTTCTAATCATCTTGAAAAATATTATAAAGAGGTGCTTGTTTCGCCGTTACGTACCTAACTACTACCTGTGTGCAGATCAAAATTTGCACAGATTGATGCGTTTTTGTTTTCTATTTTCAAAACAAACGCTCGCAATTTTCGAATAAGCTTCAAAGTTCTAAAATGCAGTTAGTTTAAGCTGCACCTCACAGCATCGCACCAAACTTGAATAATATTCCAGCCTTTCCGTCATTTCTTGTGAAAGTTGGTTAAAGTTGGTCTCTAAATATTCCTGAAAGGGCCGTCTTCATTCGTATTCCAGCACGCACGCGAGCTTCGCAGCCACTCGCACTACGTTACGGGGAATTTAAAATGCACTCCTGGTTTAGAGAGAATTTACCTTTTGACGTTTCTCAAGCCCCGGCCAGAAAGGTTACAGATAAAAATATACTTTAGCGACCGACTTTGTACGTATTTTCTTTGTATCTTGAATTTAAAGTGCTCCCTGCAAGGAACGTTAGTCCTACTTCATGATCGAGCAGTAAGATATCCCACTGTGCACGTACGAGTACGAGCGGGAGAAATAAATAAACTGACCGAGATCAATAACAATTCTTTCCACAAAAGATCAAAATTCCAATAATAATCGAGCAGAAATATTTCTGGCAGTCGTGCCGACCGCGAAATTGTAAAATATAGCAAACGTTATTTCGACCCGAAGGTGGATTATTGCGGTAACGAGAAATATCCAACTGACATTGCGAGCGGATGCACGTAGACCGATCTCTATGCACTTAGTACTGGGATCTTACAGCGCAGGAGGAAACAACCTTAGCGCCCCGAGCGCTGCAAACGAAAATAAACTCTACGGATAAGACAAAAAAGCTGAACGTACTAAATTATTCCAATATTAATGTTTCTAACATCGGCGCTTGAGAATGATGTAAGACGTAGAAAGTGGCGGTAAATTGTAGATCTTATCTAACTAGTTGTAAGGTTCAAGTTGGAAGGAATTGTTGGAAAGATATACTGAGTGAAAATGAGGTATAGAACAGAACAGCATTTGTAGACTAAACTGCGGGATGGCAGCAAGACAGGCTGAATGCGATGTAAGTAAAGGAATTCTTTTTATTTTTCAATTAAGTCTAATGAAATCTACGGCCACCCGGAAAACGGTCGGATGTTTGCGCTCAACTGATGTTTGATTTCATAAGCTCTAATGTTGAAATATTATAGTTTCCACATTGGTCATTTAGATTGGAAAGTTTTTTCAAAATTTCCTACTACTTTGCATTACTACTGGATATACCGTCCACTCGCACTAGCGGTTTTCCTCCACCTTCATCATTTGTACCGCTGGCGCTGGGGTGAAGACAACAGTGAATAGATATCTCCTAGACTTTTATGATCGTCGGCCACAGTCTCACGACGAAGGCATAAAAAAAGTTATTTCTACGTATTTTTAAAGCAAGCAACTAATTGTAGCCGCGCTGCAGAGCGAGACCCTCTGCACACTGCACAGGTATTACATTACTTAAAAGAGGGTCCCATACCACTGAAATATATTAATTAATTTAAGTTAAAGCAATAAACTATTTGATTTGATTGTGTCTTGTTACCTTACCGCTGCTTACGTTGCAAGCTTGATTCGCAGAATCAGAGTCAAGAAACAACAGTGCTAGATGCCTCAGGTGCCTCTTCTATCAGCGACAACCACATATCAACTCTTATCCACTGCTGGACATTAATTCATTTATTAAATTAAAATGCCTGAAGTCTAACGAATACGAATGGTAGGTATTCCATGAAGGTAAGTTGACGGTCAAAGTCCAGTCCACCTCGGGGCCACTTAGACCGATAAACCAAACATAACCAGGTTTACAATAAACGTCCATCAATGTCCAGTGAACTTAGCCGTCAAATCTCTTTGATACAGATACTCCGAGACTGAAAGGAATATCTGCAAAATGCAGCTGATTTAGCTAAAACTAGAATTCTTGCGTCGCTGGGAGCTATAAAATGGTTCTGTGGGGTAAGCATGGGGTTTTGTGCAAGCGACATTTGATAAGACATGTCTTATTAAATACAAAAAATTAAACAGTTTAGGCTATGGTCCGTTCACATCTTTCGACCGAGTTATATTTAGCTGGGCATGTAGCTGGGCTGTTAAATGCAAACGACTTTTCCAGTGACTTGACTGATATCAGGACAGATAAAAATCGTATGAGTAGTTTAGTATTGCAACATTTTAAAAGTTAAAAAACATCCTTCATCCCCTTTCGCTGACAGTTATTATCTACAAGAAACTCATTCCAAGGGCACCGCTTAGGTGATTTTGTATGCAAAGTAATCTTTGCGAGTTCTCTCGTTTTATTTCGGGTAATATTCCGCGATATTGTGGCTTTTAGACTCTTATAAGATGTTTGACAAAGGAAACGCTGGAGATTACCTTTTATGTTGATGATACCTAGGGGAAGATACCGCATATACAATTAACGGATACAAATATAAAGAACTATGTTTATATTTGTAAGCGGCCTTTTGTTTGAGTTGAACACGGACGCGGGCAAGGGGGGAGTGCCTCACCGAGCCGCTTCGTTCCGCCTCGCTCGTCGCTCGGTGCCGCCTCAACTATTACCGATTCAATAATTCTAACACTAGACTAGTTTGGCTCTCTGTCCGTAGAGGCTCTGATAGCGAGCCAAGCTTGCCTCCTGGGAGATGAAACATCTTTCAAATATACCTAACTGAAATAACGACTTATAACTGCAACACCTCCTGCTAAAATTTCATTATGTACCGCTCAGCCATTTGAGCTTGAAAGAGTAACCAACGGGCAGGCGATTAGATAAGATACTCTTATTCTAATAATTATAATCATAACATAGTACTTGTTTTTTATTTATAATATTTTTAACGGACTAACATTGGTATAAAATCTTAAGTATATGTGTATAGAAACTAAGTAAGTGTAAAAATATGTATAATTAGCTAGAACATGTGAGAAGTAATTAGTTTAAGTACATTACAATTTAATTTTGTCCACGAAAGCTACTAGTGGCAAACTGTGACACAGCTTGTTAGAATCGATACGACTGTAATGTAGTTTTAGATATTGTTGGGGTTTGTGTTTTGTCTCGGTGATTTCCTAATTTTGTGAGCAGAAATAAAACTTTCATACATTAATTTTCTGATTTATTGAGACACCATTTCAACTTCTTTTTTATAATACTTTACATTGACAGTATGTCCACTTGACATTGACATTTGACTTAGCTTATATGGGCTCATATTGCCGTACATAAGGAATTTAGATGAAAACTACGAAATAGCGCGATTCTTTAGATTGAAAATAGTAAATAGACGAATGCCCTATAGTTTCGTGACACTAGAGGTACTTATATATCAAGAACTGAACAATCGAGAGAACCTCTCCATCTGACACAGACTTGCACGGCTTGCCCCGATCGATACAGCCTGCGTCTAAATAGACAATGCCTAAACAGTCAGTTAAACCATCGCTAAACGTTAACGAAACTTAGTTTACGTCGCCAGTACCTACTACTGCATACATTATGCATTTCGGCATCTCGTGCCGAGCATCATCGCACCGTCACGATTCATTACACACTACATTTACGCACCATTCACTGACCATCGATGGTTTTGTTTGAGAGCTTAGTTTGGCAGTGATGGAAGAAGCAATGGATGCGTAGATGAGCGAAGAGGTTGCCTGTTGAAAGTGCAGTGGTGCGGATTAAGGGAAGCTCAGTTCGAAAGCAATAACTGGAGTGTGCATTGAAGAACGCGTCTAGTGTCGGCCTCTTAACTAAGATCGTTTTGAATGTCTCTTTGTGCCCGAGCTCAGTTTCTTGTAGATTTATTGTCGGGGAAATTGGATCTTTTTGAGTTAGCTTTTTGTTTTGTTGTGTGAGTTAGGTACAACATGGACTGTTTGCTGAGGAAATTTATTTGACTACGTGATGAGACTGGGGATCCGTAGATTGAACGGTATTTTCAATTGTCGCTCGCCTGACCCCCGAGCGGCTATCAGCGTTAATTGCTCTTTGAAATAATATAGTATAATTGACATCTTGCCGGAGGAATAATTCCTGAATCACATTAAAGATTCCATTAATCCCGCGCATCGGCATACCTTGATATTGGATTATTATTGGATTGATTTAAGTCCATAAGCCCGAGGCACGGATAACCCAATTATAACGAAATTGTTGAAACTGACCCTCGAATATTCCAAGCGGTGCTTTTAATTTTGTTCTCTTTTTAGCGAACGATTGACGTAAACGATTGACTTGGTGGAGGATCTCAAAATCTACGTATACACTGTAACTACAGGCGGACACGGTATCAGAACATCCTGAAGAAGAAGTTCAGTTTTGTTTCTCGAAACAAGCAAGGCAATAAAGCATTCACCTAACAACTCGTAGCCCCGTAGCACCGAACCTCGTAGCTGCGCTACGGCGTAGCTCCGAGCTCGCGGGCCGTAGCGGCGGTGACGTAGGCCGTAGCAATCAAAATTCTGTCAGTACAGTAGGCAAGCCCGGCCGCGACCAGCCAAAATTAATGATTGCACGGCGCGTTCACACTGCAGCGATTGTTTTACAAGGCTTACCTGCTGGCGGGTACGGAGTGCCGGCTTAGTGTGAACTCGACTCTATCGCGACACGGTGGAGATCAAAGTTGAGTGATTTATCAAGAGGTCATTGGCGTCAGCTCACTTGTTAAGTGGGGCAGGTTATTTTCTGATCACCGGTTGGAAAATTGAGAGGTTAAATTTATTACAGGTATATTGGATGTGGGGATTTTACTATTTTCTTATCGCCATCGAAAACGTTGTTCATGTAGTTTTGTATAGTATACAGATAACTTATCTTGAGGACTAATTAAAATTCTACGTTGTTATCAGTACAATATTTATCGAAGTCAATAATTGTTATTTTAAATCTAGAAACAATGAGACAAGCATACACTAAGTTAATAGCAACAATGAGACAAGCATACACTAAGTTAATAGCTGTTTTTATTGTTAATGACACCAATAAAATAAAGTACTAGTAAGTAATTAAAATGTGCATCAATAAGTTCTAGAACACTTGACACACGCTAGGAGGATTATATTTTGAGGAGAGACCTTACAAACCTTTCTTAGATTAGTTCCACGTTGGACCTTAACCCGTTCCATGGCATCGCAGCAGCACTCAGAGAGCCTGGTTAATGCAGCTGATGCAGCTCGCGACCAGCTCATCACACATTCAATTTAAGTGGCATCGGTTCAGCTCACATTGCTCCAGCACAGGAAAGTAAACTCTGCCAACAGTAGACTTGCTCCTAATTTGCATTTTAGTTCAAATGGTGACAAGATGGAACCATTTCTTACAGAGGACTATAGTCTATATATATATATATAGATCATGGGGATAAGCTTATGGTCCGGTCTAAGGAAGTTGATCTGTTGTATGATCTGTTGGTGTTGGTGTTCTGTACGCGATTTGACTCGTCAAACTTAAAAATAAATAAAATGCAATCTATGAATTAGTTTATTAGTAGCCAAGTCATTATCAAATAACACATTGATGAGTATATTTATTAGGCCGGATCTCCGACGGTTAAAACTACAGAGGAGAATAGTTATTGATCAATTTAAATTATTATTTACATGTACATATGATCGTAAAACTAGAGATGCCTCCACATCGTTATAAATACTTGGAATTCGGATCGCTCTAAAACACTCTTAACGTATAAGTTATGATGTGGATTTTATGTAAGAGGACGAACGTTTTGTACTGACTGATGATTTAAGGAAAATTACAGAGAAAATACTTTTTAGCCCTAAGGCGTAAACTCGTTTGTTTGTCCGTCCGCTAAGCTACGCTATAATGACTACGTAAACTCGTTTGTTTGTCCGTCCGCTAAGCTACGCTATAATGACTACGTAAACTCGTTTGTTTGTCCGTCCGCTAAGCTACGCTATAATGACTACGTAAACTCGTTTGTTTGTCCGTCCGCTAAGCTACGGTATAATGACTACGTAAACTCGTTTGTTTGTCCGTCCGCTAAGCTACGCTATAATGACTACGTAAACTCGTTTGTTTGTCCGTCCGCTAAGCTACGCTATAATGACATAATAAAAGTGACAATACAATTGTTAACTCTTCGCGACTGTACTTAAATATATCTCAGCTGTGCTCATCGGTTTCCGCTGAATGCGTAGTGACGGATTAAATAAACTGTGCGCTGTACATCGCTGGCCGGGGTCGGCTCAGACACGGGCGGGCCGCGCTCGCGCCTACTTGTACATTATTCACTTCACGGCTCTCGGACCGTATTCAATGCTTATTACACCACCTACTATACAGGCTTTGTGAACTTTCTTGGAAACATACTGAACTTATCATCGCTACCTATAGATTTCCTGTAAGTTTAATTAATCTAGCTTAATCATGGTTGCTAATGAACACAGCGAGCTATGCTCGGAGTTTCTCTGAAGGATAGGATTGTGTGTTTTAAAGTAGACGATAACAGATAAGTAGAGTTATTAAATTTATTTTAATGACAATAAGCACATAGTTTTCTCTAGTGGACATTTCGATTTTATTTATTTTTTTAAATAGGTCGGGAATTTTTCAAAATATTTTTCCTCGGTGAATGAGTGTTTTGCCTCATGAAAGTTTGGTTCTTACTTTTGGTTATACCCTGTGTATGTAATTCAATTAATTTTTTTACAAGAACGGCTTTACAAACAAACACTCTCGTTAATTATTATTTTAATGATACATACATGAAATATTAATTATCTTGACTTACAACAATGACCTATTGTTGTAACGAGAATCTAATCATGTGCAACAAGACCGCGCGTCTAAAGGATGGGTATCGGATCACGGTCGTGTTATGGTTACACCGACCGACGACGTGCGCTGCCTCGACTTATTTCATACTAGGTAATTGCATCATAATTGAATCGGATTGTGTAATACATAGTGGTACAAGGATCGATAAGTACAT
This sequence comes from Eupithecia dodoneata, assembly GCA_947044415.1. Lineage (NCBI taxonomy): Eukaryota > Metazoa > Arthropoda > Insecta > Lepidoptera > Geometridae > Eupithecia > Eupithecia dodoneata. Next base: position 13,092,276 of record OX345661.1, on the reverse strand, counting down.
ATGATATCATCACCATCATTATCATCTACCTAGTTTGTTAGTGTCTGCTGGACATAGGCCAATGAGCGCCATAGCGCCCTGTCTTCAGCTTGACGCATCCAGCATCCACCTGCAGTATTTCGCAGGTCGTCACCGTCGGAGGGCGTCCTACACTACGTTTACCGAGTCGTGACGGAGCTACGGAGCTGAGACGTGGACATTCAAGACTGGCTGGTCCACCAGTTCAAAGTCGCTCAGCGAGCTATGGCTATGCTAGCTATGCTCGGAGTTTCTCTGAAGGATAGGATTCGTAACGAATACATCCGACAGAGAACTAAAGTTATCGACTTAGCTCTAAGAATTAGCAAGCTGAAGTGGCAGTGGGCCGGCCATATCTCGCGAAGAACCGACGGCCGCTGGGGCCAACGTGTTCTTGAGTGGAGACCACGGTAAATTTTTTTTTTTTTTAGTTTTTTGTAAATGTTTTTTAACCATTACTATACTACTCGATTTAGAATGTTTGTACACAAACAACTAAAATTCACTTGCTTGGCGTCGAGTTTCAGATAAAATTGTAAGCAATATAAATATTATATTTAGTATTAATAATCTTTTGCTTAATGAAACCAAAACAAAATGTATAAGATTTATTCTACCTAATGTAAAACAAGTTAAGGCTGATATAAACGTAAAAGGAGAAACGTTAGAAATTGTAGACAATACCGTATTTTTAGGAATAACCTTAGATAGTAAACTTCAATGGGGCCCACACATAGATAAGCTATCGAAGAGACTTAGTTCTACAGCATATGCAGTTAAAAAAATCCGTCACCTTACAGACGTTGATACTTCTAGACTTGTCTCTTTCAGCTACTTCCATAGTATTATGTCTTATGGCATACTACTGTGGGGGAACGCTGCAGATATAAACACCGTATTTGTGTTGCAGAAAAGGGCTGTTCGTGCGATCTATAATATGGGTCCCAGAGAATCCCTACGTGAAAAATTCAAAGAAATAAATATAATGACAGTACCGTGTCAATATATTTATGAAAATTTGTTGTACACTCATAAAAATATCAATCGGTTCACTAAAAAAAGTGATATACATAATATAAATACTAGAAATAAGAATAAACTCGCTGTGCCCACAACTAGGCTACACAAGATAAATGTATCTTTTAAAGGGCAATGTATACGCTTCTACAACAAAACTCCAAATGAGTTGCAAAAATTATCAATAAATAAATTTAAAAAAATTGTGAAACATATTCTTTGTAAAAAAGCTTATTACAAAATATCAGATTACTTAGAAGATAAAAAAAGCTTGGAACGAGTTTTGCTCCAACTCAAAATCTACCAACCTACAGATAAGCAAATCAAATGTACTAGACACATAAGTTATGAACATACTAGTGGTTTCTTCTCACTTCTTCCACTAGTGGACAAAAAATTGAAGTGAACTATAAAATACTTTAATTGATAATAATGAATAGTATAAATATGACCTGTCTAAGTGCTTATTTGTAAGCTTAAAGAAATAAAAACTTTTTTCTTTTCAACTTATTCAATCTCAAGCCCGGTTTGCTTGTCGGGATTATATTATAATAATTGCAATAATTGACAAGATGATTTGATTCCGATGTTAGCAGCTCTCTCCGCTCGCCACCTTTGTCTGTTTTTTGATTTTTATTGCACACTGCCGGGAAAATCACAATAATTTCGAGGCTTGCTCCACTCACCGTAACTTTCCTAACTTGCCTTTCGTATCAAGCCCGTGAAAACAATCTGCTCAACACTGACAACCATTGCAATAATGCTAAACAAGAAATTAATAAAAGACGATAATATTATAGTGTACTACATACATTGACCGCCTTGACCGGTTATTTCGTTAGACGATTTTTTTCTACAGAACTAATAATTCCATCTTAGCAATTGATAGACATTTAAACAAAGCTAAAACCACCTTAGGTACTTCTGGATCATCTTTCAAAGTACCAGGCGAGCATAAGCCGCAAGGAGGCAATATCTCAGGCTCACAGTGTAACAGTCAAAAGAGCAAGTAAGACTTGAATCGGTCATCCGTCTCTCAATTACAGGCTCGTTAGGCGCCGCCAGCGCCACCGCGCCGCGGCGTCGGCCAGGGCGGCAACTAATTACACTTTACTTATTGGATTGACTCCACTGTCCTGCTTAGTGAAGGATAAAAGTATTATAGGATTGGAATTAGCTTATTGTGTAGCGCAACCGTATGCCTTCAAAATATTTTATTTTGTCCTAACTAAGACCAATATTTAGATGAAAAAGTAAACAAGCTTAGTAATAGTCTCCGAAAGCTTTATTAAGCTATCAGAAGTTTCACGATGTGATATGATGATACATGGTAGAGCCTCGGCTATTCGCCAACGCAGGTGTATAAGGCTGTACCTACCTACGTACGTACATACAGGTTTATTAATGAGTCCGTCCGACTCGAGACGGAAGGTGATTTACCGCGGACTGGCGGCATCAATCTTGCGATAATCCGATCACTTAATTACTGGTCGAATAGATTTATAATCGCTATGTGAAGTAAATACGCCCTAATGAGACGGCTTACTACTTGAATACGATGGAATCCATATCTATACTTTCATAGCTTGTTATAAATATTACTTAAAAACACTTGTCTGATTGTATGTCTCTGTTTGTCGCCTTTTTGTGCTTAAGAGCGTTTATTCCTAAAATGCGCAGAAACAGTACTTTTCAAACCCGTTTATATCATGAACCACTTATCTTATAGTATATGTTATTTACTAATAATTTTAGGAAATTTTAGTGTCCAAATAGTTTGACTATAAAATATTTCGATTAATATAGTATGTACGCGTTCTATCAAGATAACTTGTGAGAGGTTTTCATAATTTCCCTTTCAGCATCAGTTTCGAAGCTCAAAATAATAGAAAATACTGACATATCTAATTAAGAAAAAAATATAACCTACTGATGAGATCCTTGGCTAAAAATCTAATTAGAAAGATGTTTGGTTTTGGTATCCTACTATGAGAAATTAAAATAAAAAAAATGTGAAATATTACGAATATTTCACATTTTTAAATGATGTTTTTACCGATATACCTTATTTAATTTAATATAATAATAGCTTACCAATAAAGTGAAGCATCTTTTTTAAAACCATACATTTAAATTTTTTATGATTTTGTTGCTATTATTTTTCTATAAATATTTTAAAACTACTATAAAACGCTGCGCGAAAATCAGTCCGCCGCGAGGCTTTCTAGAGTGTGGTCACGTCGCTCATTAAATATTTATAGAAAAATAATAGCAACAAAATCATAAAAAATTTAAATGTATGGTTTTAAAAAAGATGCTCCACTTTATTGGTAGGCTATTATTATATTAAATTAAATAAGGTATATCGGTAAAAACATCATTTAAAAATGTGAAATATTCGTAATATTTCACATTTTTTTAATTTTAATTTCTCATAGTAGGATACCAAAACCAAACATCTATCTAATTAGATTTTTAGCCAAGGATCTCATCAGTAGGTTATATTTTTTTCTTAATTAGATATGTCCGTATTTTCTATTATTTTGAGCTTTGAAACTGATGCTGAAAGGGAAATTATGAAAACCTCTCACAAGTTATCTTGATAGAACGCGTACATACTATATTAATCGAAATATTTTATAGTCAAACTATTTGGACACTAAAATTTCCTAAAATTATTAGTAAATAACATATACTATAAGATAAGTGGTTCATGATATAAACGGGTTTGAAAAGTACTGTTTCTGCGCATTTTAGGAATAAACGCTCTTAAACAGCTGAACGGATTTTATTGAAATTTTACAAGGAAATAGATATTCCGAAGAAAGAACATAGACTACCCTATGCCTTGAAAATTGTCGGAAGGAGTGAATTAGAGGATACACATTTATATGGAGTATCGCGAGTTTAAAATAAATGTAACGACATTTTCAGTAACAGTACACAAAGTACGTAACTGGTTTATTTTATTTGCTGCACGTCGCACGCTCGCAGCGGATTATGCAAACGTGCCGGCGGCGAGCATGCTGTCCTCGCATCATGTCACATAAATAAAGCCTTTAGAAACAATGCTATTTATCAAATAACTACATCTTTATCATGAAAACTATGTATAGTCTTCGCACGCGAGCGAGTCACCTTTTGAATTGAACCAAACGAGAAAAGGGTTCTCCAGAAGTAATGTAAGTTATCCGTAGTATCAACAGAAATCATGGGGCACAAACATCAACGATTCATTTTACGCGAATTACAATAGACTTATGTTCGTTAGGCCTCATGCCTAAATTCGGCAAGACCTCTCTCACCGCAGGCACTAAAACAAAATAAACATGAAAACATCATCGTTTTCTTGTAACCAGCCAGTTTGTATTTGTACGTACCACACGATACCACGCACTGCTCACACTCCGAAGGTGCCTAGCTCTCGCGCGAGCACGTTTGCTAATTTAATGCAGGTCCGGGTTCTGAAGTCGTTGGTATTATTTGTTGCCTCTGGGCGGGCGCTCGGTCCGCCGCAGCTCTCCCGGCGTGCGGCGCCTGTCAAGCTTTGTGGCTTCCCTAGGACGAGCGTGGTGCGGCGAGCCGGCAATACTTTGTTAAACTTAAAGGAATTACAGCAGCCCTGAAATGTCTTCATACCTTGCTCAGTAAAGTATCTTCTAAGACTTTCGAAACTATCATGGTTATCAACACAAAAGTCACAAGTCACAATAAATTACTAAAGTATATTCTATGCGTATTTTTAATTAAAGTATCGAATTGTGACAATAATCGATTTTATTACAAAATGTATCTGTATAGATGTGATTGGTTGAGATGCGATTGATTCATGATGCAAGCGCTAGTAGTCTGCATGTAGTCATTTTTTTATTTTGACGTAAGCATACTTCATATGTGGACAATGGTTATTTGCCACACTACGGCAGCGCACGTTTGGATGTAGGGGAGCTAGTGGCGTACTTACTGTAGTGGCTTAGATACCCAAATACTGCGAAAGGCAAAGTGAATCAACGTTATCAGCTGTGCAGCGACGGCAGAGCACTGTGTACATAAAGCGGCGGAGTTTGCATCGACTTGTGTGATAGGGATCTTTTCGCCAAGTCCCAGAAGCAGGTCTCGTACGATACTACTGCATCCTGCTATATGCTGTGAGTGTGCGCATTTGTCTACTAAATAATGAGGATTAGTAAATGTGACTGAAAAAATACTGTAGTTCTAGGTAAAAATAACATTAAATTTAGTATTTGCGAGAACAAAACTATAGTTCTCTGCCTAATTTAACCCATGAGACAGACAAATCCCTGTATCATACGTGATCCACCACGTTGCAAAAGCCGGCATTACACTGGTCCAATGATACATTATATCTCGATGAGGGCTGGCGCACACGGGGTGATCACTAGCAAGCTCGCCAGGTCTACTCGTCTCTTTCCGACCACCTCACTGTGATTCGGAGTTTGTATCAAATGGCTTTGTGCACGACTGAAAGGAAGATAAAATAAAATTTGATTCGTTTCTTAATTAGTTGTTCAGATAACTTAAAAATTCTATGAATAAAAAATTCTAAAATAGGCATTAAAATGTCACACAGTTTCAAAACGATTAAAAAACCATAACATAATAAGGACTAGGTAATCGGATAAGCAGTTGGATTTTAGATATCCACCTGTTTCCACGAGTGAAGTGCCTGTATCATAAATGCTGTCCAAGCACGAGTGTTACAATAGCACTCCATATTTTAAGGCGTCCCATAAAACAAAACAATGTAAAAGTGTTGATATAGCTACAACAAGCTCGTTCACTTCTGTGGCTATGTAGCAGGTTGGTTCACCCTTTTGGTTGGCAGTACCAAAAGGGTGAACCAACCCATCCACTAATGTTATGAAAATTAAAATGAAAAGTTTTTATTTCTTTAACCTTACAAATACGCACTGAGACAAGTCATATTTTATATCTACTATTCATTATATCAATTATAATTCTAGACGACCGATGTGGCGCAGTGGGCGAAGGTCCGATGGTAGTCCAAAGGGTTCGATTCCCGAATTGTGTGTACGATCTGCAGATAATTGTTCCGGGTATTGTATCTATGTATAATAAAAAAATACCCATCTATGTAATGTATTGTATTATGTATATCAGTTATCTAGTACCCATAACACAAGCTCAGCTTAGCTTGGGGCTAGATAATGCTGTGTGAATTGTCCAGCATTATTTATTTAATTATAATTATTTTATAGTTCACTTCAATTTTTGTCCACCAGTGGAAGAAGTGAAAAAGAAACCACTAGTATGTTCATAACTTTATGTGTCTAGTACATTTGATTTGCTTATCTGTAAGTTGGTAGATTTTGAGTTGGAGCAAAACTCGTTCCAAGCTTTTTTATCTTCTAGATAATCTGATATTTTGTAATAAGCTTTTTTTACAAAGAATGTTTCACAATTTTTTTTAAAATTTATTTATTGATAATTTTAGCAACTCACTTGGAGTTTTGTTGTAGAAGCGTATACATTGCCCTTTAAAAGATACATTTATCTTTTGTAGCCTAGTTGTGGGCACAGCGAGTTTATTCTTATTTCTAGTATAATTACATTATGTATATCACTTTTTTTTATGAACCGATTGATATTTTTATGAAAATGAAAAGTTTTTATTTCTTTAAGCTTACAAATAAGCACTTAGACAGGTCATATTTTATACTATTAAATTATTTTATAGTTCACTTCAATTTTTTGTCCACCAGTGGAAGAAGTGAGAAGAAACCACTAGTATGTTCATAACTTATGTGTCTAGTACATTTGATTTGCTTATTTGTAAGTTGGTAGATTTTGAGTTGGAGCAAAACTCGTTCCAAGCTTTTTTATCTTCTAAGTAATCTGATATTTTGTAATAAGCTTTTTTACAAAGAATATGTTTCACAATTTTTTTAAATTTATTTATTGATAATTTTTGCAACTCACTTGGAGTTTTGTTGTAGAAGCGTATACATTGCCCTTTAAAAGATACATTTATCTTGTGTAGCCTAGTTGTGGGCACAGCGAGTTTATTCTTATTTCTAGTATTTACATTATGTATATCACTTTTTTTAGTGAACCGATTGATATTTTTATGAGTGTACAACAAGTTTTCATAAATATATTGACACGGTACTGTCATTATGTTTATTTCTTTGAATATTTCACGTAGGGATTCTCTGGGACCCATATTATAGATCGCACGAACAGCCCTCTTCTGCAACACAAATACTGTGTTTATATCTGCATCGTTCCCCCACAGTAGTATGCCATAAGACATAATACTGTGGAAGTAGCTGAAATAGACTAGTCTAGAAGTATCAACGTCTGTAAGATGACGGATTTTTTTAACTGCATATGCTGCAGAACTAAGTCTCTTCGATAGCTTATCTATGTGTGGGCCCCATTGAAGTTTACTATCTAAGGTTATTCCTAAAAATACGGTATTGTCTACAAATTCTAACGTTTCTCCTTTTACGTTTATATCAGCCTTAACTTGTTTTACATTAGGTAGAATAAATCTTATACATTTTGTTTTGGTTTCATTAAGCAAAAGATTATTAATACTAAACCAATGGACTACCTTTGAGATTGCAGTATTTACATCGTCGAAATTTGTGTTTTGTCGTTTCATTTTAAAAATTAATGAAGTATCATCAGCAAACAATACAATCTCATGATCATTCTTTACAAGATGAGGCAGGTCATTAATATAAACTAAAAATAGGAAAGGACCCAAGATAGAGCCCTGCGGTACACCCATTGTAACAACAGACCCTTTAGATCGTTTCCCATTAATGTCAACTCTTTGTATCCTATCACTCAAGTAAGATGTAAGAAGATCCAAAGAGCTGTCCCTAATTCCATAATGATGTAGTTTCCTGATTAATGTTTCGTGATGAACGCAATCGAATGCTTTTGACAAGTCGCAAAAAACGCCTAAAGCATCTTGCGACTTCTCCCAAGCATCAAAAATATGCGATACCAACTCTACACCGGCATCAGTAGTTGACCTGCCACGAGTAAACCCAAATTGCTTACAATGTAGCAGGTCATTGCTATTGAAATGTCTAAGCAATTGGTGTAAAATAAGTTTTTCAAAAACTTTACTGAATGTAGGCAGTACTGATATTGGTCTAAAGTTAGTGGGGTCAGACTTACTACCCGATTGAAACAATGGGATTATTTTACTATGTTTCATTAGATCAGGAAATACACCACAATCAATGGATTCATTAAATATAAAAGCTAGATCTGGTGCAATGGTATCAATTAAAGGTTTAATAATTCTAACGGAAATGCCCCAGAGATCTGCAGTTTTTTTAATATTTAAAAGTTTAAAGGTTTTTTTTATATCGTTTTCATTAACATGGGTGAAATTAAATTTACTATCGCATTTAGGTACATTTTTTTTAAGTAATGATTCGGCTATTACTTGAGAAGAGTTCAGACACTTTGTAGTACAGATTGGAATGTCAGTAAAAAATTTTTCAAATTCTTGTGCTACCTCAACATCATTTTTGATGGAGCAATCATTAATCTTTAAATTGTAATCATTAATGTAGGTACTGACCTTTCCAGTCTCACTATTAATTATTTTCCAGGTAGATTTTATTACATTTTCACTATTTTTAATTTTCGAGCTAATATAATTTGATTTGGCTGTATTACAAACTTTTCTAAATATTTTTGAGTAATTTTTTACTTTTTCTTTGAATTCCTGGCTAAAATTGTACTGCTTTTCACCGTACAGTTCATACAACTTTTGTCTACTCTTATGTATACCTACTGTTGCCCACTCACTAAAGCTAAGTTTTTCTGAGACCAAGATTGTTTTGGGTATGAATATTGAATTGAACGCAGTAGTGAATTTATTAAAAAAACTGCAATACGACTCATTTGGATTGTTAAGTGAGTAGTTAGGTGATGGTTTAAAATCCCAATCCAATTTCAATCGTTCAAATCGATCTGTGGTCACAGGTATGTACTTAATTTTTTTTTTACAATTATTATTTTTTACTTGATGTTTTAATTTAATAAGTTGACCTAAGTGGTCTGATTTTAAATTGCTTATAATTTTGTGACTGACAATTTTTTCATTTTGGAAAACAAATATATTATCTATACATTTTGCTGATGTTTCAGTTATTCTAATAGGTTCCATAAATGTTGGCCTAAGATTATAAGAATTAAATAAATTTGTTAATCTACTACTGAGGGAGTAAACTTCTAAAAGATCAATATTAAAGTCTCCACATACTATGAGGTTTTTATTTGATTTTGATATTTTAAATAAGATATCATCTATATTTTTTTCAAATATTTCAAAAGAAGCTGATGGTGGGCTGTATACGCTTGCTACAATAGTATGCTCCAACTCAACACATGCTACTTCAATGTGGCTTTCAACGGATAAGCATACTATGTCTTTACGTTCTTTGAATTTTATGAATTTATTTATTAATATTAAAGAGCCTCCACGAATAGCATGTGATCTGCAAAAAGAACTACCAACCTGGTGGTTACTGAAGTTAAACATGAGCTCATAGCTTTTCAGCCAATGTTCTGTGAGGCAGATGATATCAATATCAAATGAGTTCATGTATAATTCTAATTCTAATAATTTACTTCTAATTCCTTGAATATTTTGGTGCACCAAGTTAGTAAACTTTCCAGTTATTTTACAATTCTGTTTTTTTAATTTTTTATTGTGATTCATAGTAATAATGTTTAACTTTTTAGGGCTAGAGACTTCCTCTATTGTCGCTATTTCTAATTTAAATGACTTGGAATAAGTTCCAAGGTCTGGTTTTTTAAATAATTACAATGCTCAATAGAAGCATTAGTTATAGCCAAGTTTTTGGCTGTTGTTTTAAAATAATAGGATAGCGAAATTGCTATCTGTCTTTTATAAAAATTGGGTAGGTAGTAATTACCTTCAGTCGAATAATATTTTTTACTAATAATATTATTAGTATCAATCACATGTACATTATTGTTGCATGCAATAGTATGCAATGTAATATTTAGCTTATATCTAAGGTTATTTTCCGATTGTGGCAAGCTGTCGCTGTAGGGGAATGTGAACATCACAATTTGTTTTAAGTTTAATGAGCACAGTTTGTCCAAATATTGAATTAAGTCAGATTTGTTCACATTACCCCTATTTCCAAGGCATATTACTAAGTTTGAATTAGTATTAAATGAATCATTGTCAATTTTTTGCATAATATTATGCAGGTTGGAATTTGGAAAACAATTATTTATTATAGGATGTTCCATACTATTATTTAAGAACTGGCCCATATTTTTTCCAATTTCATCACAGTACATTATTGTTTTTGTAACTAAGCATGAAGCGCTGGGATCCAGATGGGATGTAGCTGACACAGTACTGTCCGGACCTGAGTGGTCAGTGACTGGGCCTGGATTACAGCAGCCACAGCCATCCAGAACCCTGCCCTCCAGACTCACCTGGCTTCTAAGGAGTGCATCCATGGCCAGATTGAGTTCCCTTGTCTGTGTGGTAGTGCGTTCATAAAGGCTGATGTAATGCTCCAGGGAGTGCTCAGCCTGGCCAAGTTTGCTTCTCAGATCTTGCATTTCAGCCTCATACTGAGTCTGATTAAAATTTGGCTGTAATGTACAGAGCTCTAATTTATCAAGAACTTTTCTTTTACATTTTAGTTTAGATACTAAATTTTTTTGATTTTTTAACAAAGTTTGAGTTTTTTTAATGAACTTACTTATTTTAACATATTTTTTTAACTTATTTTTGCTAAGATTGTGTTTGTTGTTTTTGCTGCTAGCCTCCACATTACACACTGAGTCATCTGTAGTTAAATCAATTGTTTGCAATGTATGTAAGTTGCTGCTGGCAACAAAAACTTGGCCTGAGGTCGATTCAGCGGACATTAATTCATCAAATAGACTTTGTGTTTTCGCGGTGGCAGAGTTATCGGCGTCTTCCTCCAGCTGGGTGATACGGAGGTGGGCGTCACACAGTTGCTTCTCCAGGACTGAAGTTTTATGCAGGACGGACTCAAACTCAATGCCACATTTTTGATCAAACCTATCTATTATCAATTGAAGCCTATCCCGTTCCTCAGAAAGAGAAGCATTCTGAGAATGCAACTCAGACATTTCGCTTTTTAGTTTTTTGTTATTTGATAGGGCTTCTATAAGGATATTTTCGTTTTCAGCTATTTCTGCTTCTAACTGTCCAATCTGCCTCTTAGCTACCTTCAATTCCTGTAAAGCCAGGTTCAACTTCTCGGTTTTACGAGTCATCATTATGATGGTTAGTGTGGGTCTTGTAAATATTACTTAGAGGTAATACCGAAAGGCAGAATGCACAATGTCTAGGTTATATTTTGAAAAAGATTGTATGTACTTACGTGACGCTATAGATATAAAACTTTGTTGGAAATAGTATTCCTTTACATGAAAAAAACGGCACTAGTAAGCACAAAACACCTTCAAAACACAATCCAGCAAAACTTAGGTATAAACAAAACGATAATTTTCCGTTGGCCAAAACACACTAATGACACGACGTAAACGCTTATTTATCAATTTCTACACTGGTTTATGTTGTAAATATGCGATCAAATCGGAAAGGGCTCTTTATAACTACGTAAAACAATTATTTTATAATAAATTCGCAGGGAACATTTGCGATCAGCTGTTGCTTGTTAGGGTTGCCACAACCGAATCTGAGTGTACAACAAGTTTTCATAAATATATTGACACGGTACTGTCATTATGTTTATTTCTTTGAATTTCTCACGTAGGGACTCTCTGGGACCCATATTATAGATCGCACGAACACGAACAGCCCTCTTCTGCAACACAAATACGGTGTTTATATCTGCAGCGTTCCCCCACAGTAGTATGCCATAAGACATAATACTATGGAAGTAGCTGAAATAGACTAGTCTAGAAGTATCAACGTCTGTAAGGTGACGGATTTTTTTAACTGCGTATGCTGCAGAACTAAGTCTCTTCGATAGCTTATCTATGTGTGGGCCCTATTGAAGTTTACTATCTAAGGTTATTCCTAAAAATACGGTATTGTCTACAATTTCTAACGTTTCTCCTTTTACATTTATATCAGCCTTAACTTGTTTTACATTAGGTAGAATAAATCTTATATCTTGAAAAATAAATATATAAAGAGGAAAGGTTTGATTTTTTGTTTATTTGTATTGAATTGGTTCCGAAACTACATTGTTGGGAAGTTACATTATCCCCGGTGAACAAAGGCTATATTATATTTTCAAAAAAGTTAGAGATCCTTACTAAAACTCCTATAATGTAACCCAAGGTGTAAAAAAATCACCTAATAAAGTGAAATTCGAGTTTAAAGCGGGTGAAACCGCGGGGAACAGCTAGTATACAATATACATACACCGCATGCCAAACATCCAGGTTTTTGCATTTAAAGAAACATGAAACGCTACAAAGACACTGATGTTTGTAGCGTTTCATTGAAATATTCGTTATTTGAGGGTTTTCCTATTCGAACCAACCGGTGTGATCCGGGCTGCAACAGTCAGCTAATCTTATTTGGATTCAATTGTAATTTCACGCAAATTATTCCAACAATATTGCGCAAATGCGAGTTGGAAACGTGTGTTTTGGGAATTAAAACTGCCTAATAAACTTTGAACACATGTGCGAATTTAAAACTTTTTCTCTGGCATGTACACACGACTGCGCCCATTACTGTGTGTCCACGCCTTTATGGCTCTAAACTTTGAGTTTAGAAGCGAAAGAATACCTTACCAACTGTTCCGAACTAGATTGAACCGACCGAAATAAGTTTCGAATATTATTTATACTTTCACCGAAACAAAAGTGAGGTGAGCAAAACTTCCATCCTTTGTACAACCCGTAGCTCAAACAACGAATAATTTACACCCTAAACACACGGGTATAAGGCTTACAATAAGCGAAAAAGTTTTTGTTACGTGTGTATTTATTGAAGCCTGAAATCCAAGGGGTTTTGAACTTTGGAAGCGTAGCTTTAAGAATCATTTTAGAAGTTTTATTTTGGGTAAATAATATGATACGAGAAGGCTTTAGAGGATACGTTTCCACGCTTCAGTTTCTATAATTTTCAAACCCTTTCCTAAGAACGTAGTAAAGACTAAAATATGACGTCACAAATAACATTTACTTACGGTTTCTTTTGTGTAAACTGCCAGGGGGTTTATTTGCTCGCGTCCTAAGAATTTTTCCCCAGCATTAGGTAACCAGGCTACATAATACGTTGCTTTTTCTCTCACCAGTCTTTACCTTCTGTGTTTACATGAAGGTAGAACTGGCTTCTCCCCGAACTGGAAGGAAATATACTTGAAACACATTAAACTGAAACACAAACACATTATTAGGTATTGATTACAGTAAGTGTACCCGCTGGGAATACATTGGAATTCGTCATTTTAGTAATTTAATGTCACGCTATGAATCGGGAACTATTCTATATATTTATGAGAAAACTTAGGTACCTACGTAAAGTGTAATTATAAGTATTTGACTTCACCTTATGATCAACATACGATTAAATAAACCTTGGTATATTACCATCTAAAATTAGGCAAATTAGCGGTAGGTGAAAAAATTGTTGAGAAACAAAATAAATATGTGGGGTGAATCGCAGCCATTTTGGAATTGGTTATGCAAGACTAGAAAGTTAAGGTAATTAGCTATGAACAATTATAAGTTTATTGACTATCAGCAACAAAATAGGCTGAAATTAAATAGGATGAGGCCATTTTTGTATAATCTTGACCCTTGAGTTGTCGTGCCCTAGGGTGCCAAGATGACCCTGCTTGGTACCCCGCTCCCCCTGACGCTGCTAGTGATTATACCGTTTATACCTACACGCTTATATAAAATGGTTACCACGACGGTGTTTTGGATTATTTGACTTTCTTAACAATAAACAAATAGAATCGTCAATCTAAAAAGTTATCGAATCATGATTATTGAATCATCACCATCAACCTATATTCGTTCTATTTTCAAACATTCCAGTATGGTTAAACACAAAATGACAACTGCTCTGACCAACCTTTGACTGGTACCTACCAGATCCGTTAGAGATTTCAATCGGTCATTTATTAAGATAATTTCAATTTTCCGATGAAAGTCAGATGCTGAATCCGGCCATTATAGTGCTTCTGATCCTTGACTCGGTAACTCAGTATTAATATTCTTTTGGAAATAAAGCTGTGCGACATGTCATGTCAAAAATGCAAGTATTTTGTGACCCATTTCCACAAGCTTGTTAACCTAAAGACAATCATTTATTTGCTGCTCGTACACACTCGCGCACTACAAAACAGACATTAAATACACAATTATAATTGTCATCCCGTGTCACGACAGAGTGTAAACCTGTTGAAACGTCGGGGAAAATAGGTAAATAAACGCGATAAATACCCGTTGTATTAATACTTATAATTATGTGTTCAGATCGCGCAAGTTTAAAAATATCTATAATTGATTTTAAATGAATAATAATATCAGCAAAGATATCAGTGGGGTAGCTTTTGAAGCAGATTGTTAGTCCCACGTTATTTATTGGCCGTAACAATACGTAAATAATAACTGAGCATCCAATCATTCCAGCCGCTCAGCCGTCCAAATCAAAACCAATTACCGTCAAATCACTTATATTGGGGTCGATACACCAACTAACTACTCTATCATCTGGAAATAAGGATGGGATACTATTGCCGGATGTTTTGAGATACTTAGTTACTATATATGGTATCAGAAATTAAAAATAATAATGAATGTTAGACTTAGTTGCATTGCGCTGTTTATACCATCCGATTAATCACTTTTGATGTTCCAATTTGTAATTACAAATACAAATGTATTAATTATAAATTAGTTTAAATTCACACATTTAGTAGGCAACAACATTTTCGTGCATAAACTCCTTGTCATTCCACCCTGGAACCTTTCATCGGGATTGAGCTATGGAAACATTTTTAAAAATGTCAGCACGCGGATGACAAACACAATAATAACGTTTCAATGGTTTTTACGAACTCTGATATAAAAGTCGGATCGTCGTATCAATATTGGCCGAACAGCGGAATGACTGATGTTTAGTCAGGCCCAGGTCTAGCGGCGCTCCGAGTGCTTAGTGATTCACGGATTTATTAATCTCGGGGGTCCAAGGATTAGATTGGCTACCTTCGGACGAGACTTGTACCACCAGATTAATAGCACTATGTGAATTATTCACCGAAGAATCTGAATGCTTGATGTGATGCTATTTGATCAACCCCAAGGGAATGTTTCACGAAGAGCGACTTGATATCATCTTTCCACTAAATTGCGTTGATTATTTATTTAAGAAGTTGTGGTTTAGTACTAGTTTACCAGTTGGAGCTCTCAACTCAAAATATTGCATTTCTTTTTGAAATAACTTATAGGAGCCGACATTTCTGAGTAGCTGGTAGGATAGTCTTGTACTATGCCTACCAGCTACTCAGAAATGTCGCAAAAATAAAGAAATGCCGGACGACAATTCAAACAGCAATATCTAACCCCAAGTTAAGCAGAGCCTGTGTTTTGGGAACTAGATAACTGATATATACATAATACAATACATTACATAAATATGTATTTTGTATTATAGGTACATACCTACATAGAAATAAAACCTGAATACAAAAAAAAAACTAAAAACAACTATTTCCAATAAAAATTCCCACGGAATTTTATTTATACAGCAATGTTGAAAAGTAGTTGAACCATTACTACCTATACACCTACAGAAAAGAAAACTAATTTATTAAATTAGTTTGTACGTGGGAGCGGTCGGTTCCGGATCGAACTTCCGGCAAGTTGCAAAACTACCGACACATTCAAAAACTAAACTCATCAGTTTATTTCAGGAGTCGATCACGTTTGTAAGTTGACAAACTCCGCTGACGTCAACCAATATCAGGCAGGAGTCGGGAACCGAGCGCTGTCAGTGAGATGAATGGATGTCATCCCGCGTCATCGGTCCGGGAACGCATCGCTCACTGCATCGGGACAAGCCGCGCATGCGTGGAACTCATTTTTCACGTTAAATATCCAACGGGCTGTCTTAGCACGCATTCATTCTAACTACGATCAAATTTCGATCTTAGTATGTAACGGAGTGGAGCGATTCTACGGGAGGCGGCGCTACGGCCCGTGTGCGATCCTCAGTGGCTCGCCGGTCGTCGCTGGCTGCGCGCGTATTGAACGCGTCTCCGATTTTTTTTTCCTCTCTCGCGAAAAGTTTTCGAGTTTCCGAACGCAGTGGCGGCGGGTTGAGAACGTGATTTCGGTTTTAGGATTCAAATATTGTTTTGTGGTGAACGGATTGTAAGTGGTTCATAATTTTGTGGTTGTTGGAAATGGATTGGTGAGTTTTACTGTCATAATTACTATTTTATATGATCACAGGTTTTTTAAAACCAGTTGTCACCGGATTTTATTTAAGTTAGTGATTGATTACTTTGATTAGGTACCTACCACTAAATACCTGACAGTGTTATTTATGACAATTAATATATAATAATAATAATAATAATGCTGGACAATCCACACAGCATTATCTAGCCCCATGGTAAGCAGAGCTTGTGTTATGGGTACTAGATAACTGATATACATAATACAATATATTACATAGATAGATATTTTTTATTATACATAGAAAACGACCAGATCACCCGGAACAAATATCTGCAGATCGTACACACAATTGTTCCGAGGCGGGAATCGAACCCGCAACCTCCTGCGTCGCAGGCGGACCTTCGCCCACCGCGCCACATCGTTCGTCAATTATTATGGACAGTTTAGTTTTTGTTATAATGTGCGTTGCTTTGTTTTGTTTGGAGTCGGGGGAAAGCAGATAAATCTACGAAGAATCTGTCGGAGGCGGTACCTATGTACTCGTACCTTTGTTTTCCATTAAACCTTCATTTGATAATTACAATGCGAGTCAGTTGGGTTTTCGTCTCGGTATAGATATACATATTTATCTTCAGTTAAGTTATAAAACAAAAGAAATGAGCTTTGAAACTTTTACAATTTTATCCATTTGTTTTTCTAGTTTTCTATGTATTTGTAATTACAACAATTATGTTTTTCTATGAAATATAGGTAACAGCCCTTTGTCAAGTTTATAACTATAAAAAAAAAATTAAGAATATAGTTTTAGATTTTTAAAATATTGTCATCCGAGGTCATTTGCGAGGAACCTAACCCAGTTCTTGTTTATGAAAACCTCAAACTGATGTAACGCATTATCGTTGAACGACAAAAAGCCATGGGGCCTGTCACACCCAGTCCAGAGACACAGTGAGACCGAAACAACTCGTGCAAGTATAATGACTCCATCATTAGGATAGCTGGATTAACTCCTGACCAGTTCACATAATTCCGTTCAGCGGTGAACGTGCTACAACCCCCCACCCCCCTAACATGGGTTTTTTTGCTTAGTATATTTAATTGTCACGCTTGGCAGCGGGTTGGTGATCACTGATCAGTGATCACAGTGGATGTGTTAAAATATACAGAAGGAAGCTGCTGATTTTCTTCTAGTTGATTATTTTGGTCCGCGGGCCGAGAGTGCATGGGTCGATTCTACGGCGCAGCTGGGTTACGCGGCCTTACATAATTATTATACGTAAAATAAAACGCAGAGATTTCGGGAGAAATAAGGCAATAATAGTAATATCCCAGGTTTGTTGAAAATAGACACAAAAAAACACCAATCGATCAATTCGTAGCGATACAATAAGTTAGATCCGCCATCCAGGACGACCATTCGTTTGATATTCGACGGACAAATCGGTTGCTTCTAGCTATGAAGCAGCTTGGGACTTGGGCCTTTAAATCACCAAAAACTAAGCTTAGTACAGGAAGTGATCTGGCCGGGCTAGCCGAGCTGTGGCCCACCGCGGTCCTCCCATGCAGCTTCATTATAACCTGCGTGTGACATCGGGACAAAGCAAATATAAGTAATATACGACTGTTCGTTACAAACGAACGTACCTTCTCTATAACGTAGAATTACTTATAATTTTACGTTATTGAGTTTTTTTTTTAAGTATTATATAAAAAATACAAATAATATAATTTACGTTTGTTAGTGAGTTGTCTTCGTTATTTAATGATCCAATATATGTATCTTTCTCTATGTTAATTGTATGTGTGTGTTATTATTAGTACCAAATAAACGTTTCATCTATCTATCTATCAATATTTATCCTTACATAGTTGATGAGGGTGGATCTTCCCGACGGCGGCAATACACGCGCATTCAATACATTACAACCCGACCCCGTACTCGTAGCAGATTGGTGGCAGACAGTTGTTAGGTACATATTATGTGACAATGTAATCCAAAAAAATATACAAGAAGGAAAGGTAATTTTATCGCTTTTTGTCCCCAATCGAAAATTCGTTCGAAATATTTTATAAACCGTCGCGTCGTTCAAATATTACACACAATTTCCATTTTGCTTGATTCGTTTATCTAGTGGTCGCGGGGCTTTTGAAATGTTTATCCTTAATATTAATAAAAAAATACGTTTTATAAATAGAAAACTACCGCCATTGCCTTTCAATAAATGTGTGATAAGTTGATAACTCAGTTACAATAAAAACTAGACTATGAAAAGTATAATATTCAGTTTTTTTCTTATAAGTAATGGCCAAAAACATTGTAAATTATTTAATTTTGTTTATATTGAAAAACGGTCCGACAAAGAATAATACATAGGCTACTTTTCAACTTAACTTATTGCAGTGAACATTAAAACTATGTTATTTGATAATAACGAATAGTATAAAATTTGACTTGTCTAAGTGCTTATTTTGTAAGCCTAAAGAAATAAATGCTATTGACTTTGACTTTGACTTAACTTTTATCTGAGAAAACGCGAGTGAAGCCGCTAGACAAAACTAGTTCATAAAACGAACATGAATAAATATTGTAAGATAAGATCGATAACGATTCAATTTATTGTTCTAAAGGACATACCGATAACAAAGGATTGGATAATAATAATATATGGAATACATTGTCACAACACTAATGAGTAATGACCGTCTGCCAACAAACTGCTACGTAGATAACTATGGGCTCTGATAGTTTAAAAAAAGTTAATCTTATAAGTTTATTATAATAAAAATTAACTTTTTTTAAAATAAAACAATATTTGTTACATTTGAGTAACGCTATATCGGCACAATTCCCCAAAGCTCTGGCTAGTACACTACACCCCAAACGTACCCTAATTATATTAAAAAGGATGACATTACATTCTCGATAAAAACATAAAAATATAAGAATACCCATAAGAAAAACCTTAGCAGCATTCATGTTGTTTATCTCAAAGGAAAATAAGCTTTAGGCTGAGGACGATAAAGTTGAAATTTGGTATGTTTAGCGGCAAGCCGGGCCGACAATAGCACACAATGGGTACTGGCGTCTTATTGCGTCCAATCTCGTCCTTTATGGGCATTATCAGAGTTGCATTATGTTGTTTTCAGCGCGATAATGCTGTAATGTGAGTCGCACATGCATTAAGGCCTACCTTCGGGTTCCACTTGGCCTTAAGCGAGGCTTTACTTGGCCGAGTGCCGCGGCGCGGCGCCGCAGCGCCCGTACCCGACCGATGACTGTTACAGGGCTTGTATTGTTCTCAAATTGTCAATGAAAAGTAATTGGACCAACGATTTCTTGAATAGTCAACAGGAAAAAAGTAAAGCCCTGCATTAAAAGTTCTCAGACTAGAGAGTATCATCTCAATTGGTTTTAAAAGTTCTTGTCCAAGTTGTCTCCGATTTGTGGAACGGACAGGTTTCCGAGGAAACTCGAGAAAGCTCGACAAAAATTAACGCTCGTTTTAACCCGGTTACAAAGTTTGCTGACACTGTAAAGTTCCTTGTTTCGCGTCTGACCAATTAAAAATAAACAAAGAGTTACTTGTAGGCCACTCAATCAGTTACAGTTTTTTGCAACTGGGTGTTAGACTGAGTTTTCAGTAGGTTCATCTTACTTATTTTCACGTTATGTGACTCATTAGTCGTTACTTATCGTAACTGTGTCGTGAAGTTGTCGTATTTGTGTCGAAATAGCGAGTATTTGGTGACGATTGCTGTCAATACAATTAACAACATTTAGAGTTGAAACTTACTGGCGCAGCATCAGTTTGCGATGTCAGATTAGACTAGACAAGCCAAGCAAAGCAACGTCAGGAATCAGCCCACGGGTCTAGTAGGTCTAGCTGGCCCAATCGCAGTACCAACACCAAGGATAGTTGACTTCATCAAGCCGTCCCGATTGATCGCGCGGCCCTCAAGCGCTTCACAATGCAGCCCCAATCGCTCCCCGAGGACGATCCTTCTTGTTGCTCGCACTCACAGAGGTATCACGGACCGAAAGACGTTCGTATGAACTTATAATGTTGAAACAGATTTCAATGCAACATCAGTTTTTGATTTTAAGCGCCTAAATTATAACGGCGTTCAAATCTAAACCCAACCGTGTACAGCGGCTTGGTTCATAGCTTTTATTGTTATTCCTAAGTCAATGGTATGAACGCCCAGTATTTTAAACGAACTAGTCAAAACTAAGTTATATCTCGATATTATGATAGTTAAGTTATATCTATTCTATCAGGGCTCGCGGTAGCGTGACCAAGCCAAGTTCAAGCAAAGGAACGCGCCGAGTGTATCATTACACGAACCACTTGGTGCCACTTTTGACCCTTCTATAACTCAAAACCTCTTTTTGGAGCCGCAATAGGTAATTTGTTTACTTTTTGTTATGTATAGTTGGTTGTGCAAGGTAATCAGTATATACAATTATTTACAAAGTTTTTGCCTGATTTTTGTGGTTTGGCATCTCCTTACCTGGTGATTTATTTTAAGCCCAATATTTTCTAGCATAACGGTTGGGGCTTGATTTAGTATTTATTGCAGGGTTTGGTGATGCTTTTAATTAAAGTAAATTTTAATGAGATTTTTTTCATTCATGAGTTTTAATGTAAATATTTATTATAGCTAGCTACTATAAATTCTTGAACTTCAACTTCTTTTTTGTTTTGGCTCCGCTTGTTTTTGCTACAACTCTGTTGGTGTCTGTTTTCATAGTGTCTTAAATTTTTAAATAGAATATGATTGTATTAAGTTAAATAATTGTTCTATGAAATTGTTATGATTAGCTGTATTTTTATTGTTTCCATTAATTTTAATAAATTTTTGTAATGGTCATTATTTGTTGCGATAATGGTCCACTTTATGTTATTATATTTATGTGTGGTACTCTTACTCTGAGGATTATAATACGAATAATTTTAACAGATGTATTTGACAAATAATTATAAAACATGAAAAAAAAAATAAAAAAAAAAAAAAAAAGAAAATGAAAAGAAAAAAAATTTATATATATAAAAATAAGGGAAATATATATAAAAGAGAAAATATATACAAGAAAAAAAAAAAAAAAATGAAAGTGATTTATGTTTAATAAATAATTTGTTGTGTGTTTCTGTTATGAGTGTGTGTGTGTGTGTGTGTGGGTGTTGTTATTATTATTGAAAGTAATAATACCAATTACTAGTCAAATTCTTGTATGATGTCAAAAATTATGTTGCATTTATAGCAACAGTTCTTATGGATTTTAAGAGTAACCGCAAACTAGCGTACTTACAGATCCATTGGTCTGATGAGTCCTACTAGTTTGCAACATATTAAAAAAAAACCCTCTTTAACGTAAACACAAAACTACGTGTGTTGAATTATATCCATAAGGACATGTAGAAGCCCAAATTTCATGAAGCTAGCTCAAACGGTTACAAAGATATGAAGGTCGAAAAGTCGTAAAAATTCACATTGACTGACTGACATACATATCGTCCCCGTAGAAGGAAAATTAAATAACTGACAAAACCAAAATCGCAAGAAAAACGCGATTTACCGATTTTTTGCGACAAAAATGCCGATAAATTTTTTTTGGCAAATAAATTTACCGTCCACTTTTTGATATTTTAAAGATTATAATTTTACCTAGGTTATAATTAAACAAACAAAAAATTAAGGTAATTGGTTTATAAGAAAAAAAATCAAAAGCAACTATGTATTTTTCCCTCGCCAGAGTTTTGATTGTTTATGTCAGTTATTTAATGGTGTATGCTAGTTATTCATTTTTCCTCCGACAATATTCTCCGCTGAAACTTTAAAAGCATACGGTAAATGCACATATTTAATTTTCCTTCATCAATGAAATCATAAACTGCCTTCTTGTTTACTTTATAATTTGTAAAACCATCCTATTCATTTGAATAAAATGCAAAAGAAAACCAAATTATTCATACTTTGTAATTTCTTTTTATTAAGAGATAACATAGGAATAAAAAAATCCCCTGAAACGGCTACATTTCACTGTCAGACTTATAAAATCAATGTTTACGTTAGGTACTATTTATCAAACTTACTACTTTTTCACATAAAATCAACAAAATAAAAAACTTTAGAACACAAAAACTATTAAATTATTTAAAAACAATGCACTTGGGTACATAAACTTTAATTAACAAACCTTAAAATAATCAACTCTGATTCAGTCTCATCTTTATAAAATCACTTTAAATCAAATTGAACTTGAGATCGATTCAATGGCTTTAAGTTCTGTCCTACTAACTATGTAGCTTTATTACTTCAGTCTTACTTACTTAAATTAAAATTGAGATCGGCTCATTAGCTTAATTAAAAATGACGAACAACTTTTCATTGAAAAGACAGTAAACTAGAAAATAACATCTAATTCTATTATTGCTGCATAAGTAGGTAATCCTATTGAACTAACTTTGTTTTGTTGTTGCACCTATGCATTTACTATTAATTAGTGGTTTCTATTCTATTCAGAATCATTTCCAGATTGGAAATCATCAATTATTGTATTTGACGAAGGCAAGCTTTCATACCAACCGTGTAATTCATGGGGTACTATGTTTTTTTTTGCATAGATTAAGTAGGTCTTTTTTCTTTGCTTCCGTGATTGGAAGATGATTTCCATAAGCCATAGTCAGTACCTGTTGGGCAATGTTATGTTGGGTATTTTCGACGTTTTTTGCCCTCCTGGTCATACATCCTGAAGAACAAGAGGTGTCCAGTGACTTATATGGGCCATCGTAATCATACCGGAATTTGATGATGTTTGGAGACTCTTTTTCATATCTTAAGCATTTTATTTTAAGCCAGTTGACTTTTTCTCCGATGGTACAGATGTTCCTGTTTTTTATAATTTTGTTCACCAGTTCCTTAACGTCTATCATGTCTTTAAATGTAAGTTCATGAACATTGTATGGGGAAACACTCTTGTTATGCCTTGTGGATCGCGCTCTGCTCATGATACCTTTCCAGTCAATTACTGAATACACGTTTGTGTATCTCTTTTCCTTTTATATTGAGCTATGCATGGAGTCTACCTCCATAAAGCTATGCCAATTTCTAGGTACTTCTGCTCGACTACACTCAAATTTGGGTTTGTCTGAACGAGATGTAAAAAATAGGCAGACATGTATTGGTTTCGGTTTTGGCCTGAACAAGTATCCGAAAAGAGTGTGACATTCGACACTTCTTCTGAGATGGTTTTGACCCATGTATTAACGGCTGAAGATATTTCTGTGCTGCCTCTTTTCCCATTCACTTCGGTCCATATCAAACAATGCGCGTTGTTCCTTGGAGGCTTAAATTCATACACAGATAAGTTGTAAAGATTTAGCTTCCTAGAATAATACATGAGGCTGTCAGCGGTAGATGGAATTTGCAGCAAGCTCTGCAGATCCATTGTCACGCATAGGAAGGTAGGATCTACTTCGGATCTCTGTCTGTATCTATAGACTTAAATGATGCGTCTTTTCTTGCAACGTGTTCGATGTATTCATTCTTGATGGCTTCATTAGGATTTGGTGTCCTAAAGTATTGATTACATAGGGCACATTGATCTTTCGTGGGGTGAAAGAACGATATATCCCTTCCGAAAATCCTTTTGTATACATTCATCTCGACTGGCTGTTTTTGCAACTCTTGCATTTTCACTCGGTACAACTGGTACATTTTTGAAATGGACAAATTTTCATCTAGGTATTGTCGAGTGGTCTTCTTTCTGCAGTAATGAGAATCTTTAGTGGCAAAACTCTCGATATGAGCTTTTACTTCTTTAACTGCATCGTCTGAGGTTTTGTTAAAGGGAGCGCGTTTTCCACGTTTATCATTTCTGAAAAAGATCCCATTTCATTCAGATTTTTTACTGCAGTCTCTATTGGCCCAGTTGAAATTGAGAGGGTGGCCATGAAAAAGGTTTTGCATACTTGGATGAATTCATTGTTTTTAATAAATCCGTATTCTCTGCTAGTTGCTCTTTGTTTTTCAACAGGTATGTTTTTAAGAACTCTGCGTACAGGTTTGATAATTATTCGTTTCAGTAAATATTCTTTTTGTTGCTTAAAATCACATAATTTCCAGTACTCCTTACATATTTTTAGTCTTTCGTCATTAGTGAAGTTTACGCTGCATTTGAATCGACATAAAGCATTGCACGAGTTTCTCGGCAATTTGGCATCTTGAATTTTTCCATTTTTAGACTTGTATGGCAGACAATTGTTTTTATTTCTCTTCTCAACTTCCCTTTTCCATTTTGCTCTATTTACAAATACTTTATCTAGTTCTACTTGTCCTTAACTTGTAAAAACCAGAGAGCTCTAGTAGACAATTTAAATAAATGATTTTATTTAATTTGTACTTTATTATTAAACCACAATCATAACACACGAAAATTCAACAACTTACCTTATTTCATTTTACCTATTTCATTTGCTCCTGATGAACCATACATTTGTCGAGGGAAAACTAAATAAGTGATGTTATGGCCTTTACGCTGTCGCAAAGTGATCAATGATTTCACTTAACTATTTATGGCTGCGTTATTTAATTTTCCTTCGCTACTTTTTTGTGTATTCTGAGAAGTTTATTTTTCCATCTGTTCCGACTTGCAAGTTTCAATTACAGATAACTTTTTGATAAATTAAGATAGCGAAACGTTAGTAAGACAGAAAGATGCAGCTTGAATTAGACTTTATAGAAATGCAATAAAGTCGATTTCGCAAAATGTGTTAATTATTTAATTTTCCTTCTACGGGGACGATATAGTACCTAATTCTAACCTACTTCCAGATGACCTAGAAGGATGAAATTTGTAATCCAGCTCGGTAATTGTGTGTAAGCGTAGGAAAAAATCAAAAAATAAAAAAAAGTCAAAAAATAAGTGATGTTAGCGACGACGACCTTATGTCAATGAAATAAGGTTTAAATTCGAATAGAATCCGCATTGCATAGAATAAGCAATAGTACTAATGTCTCCGATTGCGCAATAGAATACAGTGTAGTTGTTAGGGACCGGCAAATAATAGATTCTGTTTTCGAAGTAACTACATACTTTTACTACCTCACACTAGATGTCACTAGTGTAGGGGACGTACTAAGAATTATTTTATTCACAAAATTCATTTTCCAGCAAAAATAACTGTTTTGGTTAATTGTTGTCGGTTGGTTGCCCTATCATTTTCTATGGTTGCAAAATGCTTAAAACGAATACCTATATATTTTTCAGCTATTGATTTAATCAGAAGAATAATATGATTATCAGTATTATCAGCAAGAACAAATATTCGTATATTTCGTCGGAGTCCAGTCTTGTCTATTAATTTTTGTGATCCATTGCTGTCTTACATTATCTTGAGATGGAAATCTAGAACATACACAATTTAAAATTGCAATAATAGGTGGGCTTCAATTTCATTAAATTTACTAAACAACTACTATTATAGTAGTTGTCTCACGGAGGGAAAGTACTTTCAATATAGAATATTTATTATAAAACATTCCATAGGTGCATTCCATACATGCTATGTTTCAACATAGCCGTGGGACATTCAGTAAAATAATTTGATTCTAAATACGGCCCTGGCCCTGTTTTTCTTTATAAGTTAATGGTTGATGATAGATGGCGGCTTGTTTAAAAATGACTATAAAAACAAAAAAAATAAAATTTTGGCGACTAAAAAGTCTTTAGGAACTTAAGTTGAAGTAATTTCAGTACATATGATTATTAAAATATATTAACACTGAGCCTATAAATGTTTATTTCCCATGATACAAAGTATCGCCATCTATTGTCAAGTAAAATTATATTTGGAAACGCCGAGTCGCAATGGAAATGTTCGAGAACTTTTAAAATATGATGCGGTATTCAGAAAAATCCAAAAAGAATTATATTGGTCAGTTGTGTAGTTGAACAAATTTCAGTACATTTGATTATTAAAATATATTATTACTGAGCCCTACGTAGGTTTATTTCCCATGATACAAAGTGTCGCCATCTATTGTCAAGTAGAATTATATTTGGAAACGCCGAGTCAATACCTGCCTAGTTTTCTTTACAAAAAGTAATGATATCCCACCAAAAACATAAATGTAAAATAGGAGAGCCAAGTTCAATGCAAAAATTATGATTGGCTGTGGGCTTCGCGGCAAAAAGAATTGATATCTGAATAAGTGCCAAGTCAAATCTATGTAGGTTAGATTTGACTTGGCCAGTTTTTATCAGAATTAAAACGTTGAATAACTTTATAAAATGACTGATGTAATGAAAACTGGCCAAGTCAAATCTAACCTACATAGATTTGACTTGGCACTTATTCAGATATCAATTCTTTTTGCCGCGAAGCCCACAGCCAATCATAATTTTTGCATTGAACTTGGCTCTCCTATTTTACATTTATGTTTTTGGTGGGATATAATTTTATTCCAGCATCAGTCAGGGTTACAAAGAATAATGAAAAACTTTATCCTTAAATTATTATTCGATTATTCATGAAGAATCTTCATTTAGGATTAAAACAAGAAAACGAATCCAGCTGGATTCGGTAGGCGTCGTAGTTGTAGTGTTACGTATTATAAAACGCCGTTTAAAAATACTGTAAGTGACAGTCAGGCATTGCAGTTAAAATAACTAAAACCTAGTTATTGATATCATTTATTGATTAGGTAGCCCATTTATTAGAACCCTAGCTTTGCCCAGGCTCCGTATATTATTATCCCTCTCAGCGCCGACCCTCAGGAGGTACCTTGCTCAGGTAGTTTTATTTTATTGAATCACTCTGTCCCACTGTTTCAATATTGAACGAAATGAAATTTTACGTGGACGATAATTTCACCAAATTATGGCTAATGGCAATCCTCGATGTTGAATTCAACCCGTGATTAGGTACGTACTCGAATACGAATTCCATTTCGAACCGAAAATTAGGAACCTTATAATTTCATATAATATTTTGAATAGCTAGGCACTTTAATGATATTTTTTAAATGTATGTTTACTTTGGGGATGGTAATTTGTAAGAAATCAGAACAATTTCAACATTATTTATTAAAGCACTTAAATGATATTTTTTAATATATATGTTTACTTTGGGGATGGTAATTTGTAAAAAAAATCAGAACAATTTCAACATTATTTATTAAAGCACTTAAATGATATTTTTTAATATATATGTTTACTTTGGGGATGGTAATTTGTAAAAAAAATCAGAACAATTTCAACATTATTTATTAAACTTAGATTTTTTTTTCCAAAAATAAGATCTAATAAGTTATCAATCTTATAAATATTAGGACACTTTACCGAGAATTTGATGTCAGTCAACGAATAACACAGTTTACTAGTTTATTTTGGTCAAAAACTTTTTAAAAATTGGGGGCATTTTATGTGAAACGCATGAATAAAAATAAAATGAAGTCCTTATAAAAATTAAGAAAATATCTCTAACTATTTTAAAAACAAAATAGATTTTACAGCTAAATAAAGAGTCCTGTCTCCAGCCGATGTTGCTGTTGCTGGAACAAACAGGATAATAATATAATGTGGTCGTAAGCAGCCAGGATGAGAGCGCAGCCACTCGCCTAATTAGTCCCGAATTAGTTATTGTTATGAAAAAGGAAACTTCCCTTCGCTCGCCGCCGCCGAAAGCGCAGCGGTTATTTAACAATGTTGTTTATGTTTTGCTTGTTTATTCATTCATTAATGTAAACTTGAAATATGCCAGTCATATGGTTAATAAATAATATTTTGGAAAATGCTAATGACATAAATTATCACCTCTCTTTTTAAGAGTCATTCAACCCCAGAAAACATGCAAGCCGTGCATGGCAGATGCATGTTAAGTGTTTCTTCTTCAGACTAACTCATCCCACTGCTGGGCCAAGCTAAGTTATGCTTTAAACTAAACTAAATAATTGGACTCTAAGACATTTTACATAATATAAAACTTTCCATTTCCATGAATGTTTTTACTTTTCCAATGACCTCCTTCTTCTATTTGTTTTACCATTCCGTGTCACCACTCTTTACTTGCAGTGCAGCGTCTCATAAGGAAATTAAACTTGCGCGCACAGAAATTCTTTCAATTTAAACCATTTTGTGCAATATCTGACTGTAATCCGATGCAATACAGACTAGAATCGTCCGAGGCACGCAAGCGGGAAGATTCTGACTTATAGTTGGTTCAACTAGGTCTTTGTTGTCTCTGGCTAATTTGAATAAAATTGTGCAGCGTTTGGTTAAATATTTATTTGGGTTACATTCAAGTTGAAAACCGTTCCCTGGTGAAATAGAATTAGGTCATACTATTGTATAATAAATGGAGAAAACGATAACTACTCAATTATGAACTTTGTAGCTCTAATAGAAATTACTGCGTTTGAATAGCACACTATATGGTTTGAATAGCACACTATATGGTTTGAATAGCACACTATATGGTTTGAATAGCACACTATATGGTTTGAATACCACTATAATTATGGTTTGAAACACGAGAGTTGTCAGTCCAGCCTGATGTGTTTGTATGGGGTGTGTGAAGCGCAACGTTTAGCGATTATCGCAAACCGTTCCCGCAGAGAATATCAATGAGCTAGAGGAATTTACTCCGCAATAAAATGAAATTATAATATTTTAAGAGAAAAATACTTACTAAATAATTTAATGTGAACGCTTTTTTGCTTTTCTAGTAAGTAGGTAATTACTAGGACGGTCTGAGGGATTTAGTAATTTCCACGAATCTGTAAGCACATTCATTTTATTCCATTCAATATAAAATAATTACCTATCTCAATTAATTACGGCTATTGGAAAATTATCAAAACGTTTTTTAATGACGGGGGCTTAACCGTCGAGAATTTGGAAAATAGAAAAGTATTTACTTATGTAATCTTTCTTAAGTAATAATTTTTTATTTTCTAAGTAAACACTTGGACAATAATAATTATTACACGCAATAAATGTATAAATATAATTTTAGTAATGCGTACAGTAGGAAGTTATTACGTCCATTTCAATAAGATATCAGTTCGATGTGTTGGTAAGCACCTGGTTGAGGAAGGCCTAATCCTCGTCTCTAATTAATGCATATTGATTGAGCAATAACACTGACTGCGTGATATTAATCAGTAAAGCCTTAATTGCCACCTGAGATCCTGAGGTTTGTACTTCAACCGAGACATGGCTCGCTATAAATCAGAGGTTTCATATTTGCCTTAGATTTTATGATACCTTTCTCCACAGTTTGATAATACAGTACAACTATATTTTATTAAAAAGTATTTATTTCGATAATAAACAGCATTTTAACATTAATTTGTTGAACATCCCCTATGTTCAACAAATTAATGTTAAAATGCTGTAACCTCAGCTTATTCGTTTTCGCTTATGGCAAAACAATACTACGAATAAATAAACTACACTAAGCTTTCAAGTTTTTTTATCTTTCAAGATGAAGGTCGCTTTGTGTTCCAAATGTCAACATTCAATGTATACACATGGAAAAAATCTTTTAATTTATCAAGTACAATTTCTATGGTCTGTACCTACCTAACCTAACCTACTTTAAAGCCAACAAAACCAGCTTTTCATTATCTCTTGGAAATGCCACTCCCAAAGCATTAGAAGATTAGATGGGTTATTCAATGTACTTACAGAAATATATGCCTAGTACTAAATTATGGAAGCTCGTAAAGCTGAAGCCTCGAACGCTCTCTGTGACATTTATATTCATATCATTAGGAGTGTTAGTAATTATATCAGGTATGAGTTCGTGCCCGAAGGTATGTCACCCGCGCGTAATCAACTCGCGGCTAATAAGACGCTCTCGGCTCTACTGACGTACATATACTACATACACATGTATGTAGACGGGGCCTGAAGCCCCTCGTACCTATGTCTATTAAGCACTCGGTATGAGGGGGGCTGTGTAATACATTTTTTGCAGAGATTTTTACCTTTTAGAAAAGATGGCGAAGGCTATTACCTCTGTACTTCATTAACTTAACGCTTCTCATAAATATTTTCTAAATTATCCGAGGTTTTCTTATTAAAGTTATTGTGACGTTGCTGGGAACATCCTTGATTCAGCGAAGTTACTAATGAATCGGCGAAGCATTACAAAGTATCATGAAGTTCTGACTCGCGAGATGTTAGACTCGAGCAAAGCTTGCGACTGTGTGTAGCTAATTAATTTGATCGCGAAGTTCCTCATGAAGTTAGGTCTCCGAGGCGTTCTGCTTCGGGACCGAGCATTTTACCTTCACGTCTTACATAAATAAAAGCGATGTGGTTTAAACTGTATTTCAGGAATCTTACCGGCGTTCCCTAGAGTTTTTATTTAGATCCTCCCTCCCCTATAAATCATACAGTTTATTTCAGTGTTGTTCGTATTCAAAGAATACAGTAGCAAGTGTTCCTCGCGTATTTATCTAAGTCAACATTCTCTCAGGGTACCTCAAGGCACCGCTTAAAAACAAAAACAAATTAAAAGTTTTGTAAGAACTTTTATACGCGAAACGTACGTATTATAACCCCTCTATTTTTCTTGACAATTACTTCAGCTCGAAATAAAACGGCAAACATTTTTCTTACTCCAAATAAAGACGTCGAAATGCAAGCGGAAGGAAGAATAAAAATTATCGTCACCTCGTCCTAGCTTCTAATAAAATCACAGTTGGCCGAGCAAAG
The DNA here is from genome assembly GCA_947044415.1 of Eupithecia dodoneata. NCBI lineage: Eukaryota > Metazoa > Arthropoda > Insecta > Lepidoptera > Geometridae > Eupithecia > Eupithecia dodoneata. The sequence continues at coordinate 13,061,087 of OX345661.1, read as the reverse complement.
CTTCCTCACTGTCGCTCCACGAACATATAATGGCTACTTACTTCAATAATGGATGAGGCTTCTGCGTTTCAGTGGGTAACTCGTCTTATACAAAACAATGATGGCGTATTGACTAAATAATAAAACGATAGTGACATAAAACCACACCGAGACAAAGGAAAAGAGACAGACAAAGATGTAAATAAGATGGCAGCAATATCTCCACAGTTGCCGAACTGCTCTCTCTGCGCTGCGTAAAACTGAGTAATTTTTTTACAAGCTTTACACATAGGGGCAATAAAAAAGTGCCAATGTGCGGAGGGTCGGCTATATTTCATTTTATGTCTCACTTGTGCCCCCTCTATCTGCCTGGGGGGGAGGGAGAGGGGGGAGTGCCTCTGACACTCGGAATGAAACTTTAAACGTCGGTTTGGAAATAATGTGGATTACGTGGCGTACTTAATGTGACGTCTCGGACCAATTTCGGAGAAAGGTATTTTTCGGGAAAATGGAAAAAGTTGAGAAAGTGTCTGGCGTTGTTGTAACTGAATACTTTCGGAAGTTCAACAATAATTTAAGAGTTTTAATTAAATAACACTTTATGATCGATATTGTTTTCAGCGGAATCATCACTTGTAGCTATTATCCTCGAGCTACACCTCGGGTGGGTAAGCAAGCTAATGAGTGGTAATGGCCGCAGGTTATGCGTTGAATATAATCCACACAGGCACCAACATACTGATTAATTGGTCCCTTCAATTTACTGATTAAGTGAATATTAAACCCAAGGTTGGCCCTGTTTTGATATTTCATACGGAGCCTATCGCTTCCGTGCCATTGGCCCCGGAAATGAATTTAAAAAGAAAACAGCTCAAGCATTCCCATGCTGATATTATTATGAACCCGCACCAATGCCTGAAACTCTCTGTATTCAAAGGTATTTTTTTCAATGAGAAATTTTTATTCAAAGTAATATTTTTTATTGAATTCTAATCAGGGAGTTTCGGGCTCCCATTGGCTGTGGAGCTCCTAATGCTGGTTTAATATAACAAGCTGAGGGGGAATTCCAAGTCACGCTCCTTATTACCACTGAAGGGCTTACAACTTTTCAATTTAATCGTGTTGGAACCCGAAGAAATATTCCATTTTTAAACAATCTTGTTAATCACCACCTACTTAGAGCAAAATTCACGAACCAATATAAATATTTCAATATCCGAAAAATTACCTGTATTTTTTTTCCTGTATGATTCCTGAATCATTTATCTGCAGCGCATTGTTGTAGACCGCACTGTGAATGACATAGACTGACTTGCAGCTAAATTCTATGCGCCGGAAATGTTGATTTGAGATTTTGACATAACATTAACCCGCGACCTACCCTCAGTAGCTATGAATGCTCTAACTAACTGAGTTACAAGCTCAAGTAACCACTAGGATACCCTACGGACTTTAGCGCCGCCGTTAGCCCAGTGGCAGTGGCCGGCCATATCTGGCGAAGAACCGACAACCGGTGGGGAAACGTGTTCTAGAGTGGAGACCGCGACTCGGAAAACGTAGTATAGGACGTCCTCCGGCCAGGTGGGATGACGACCTGCGGACTGCACTGCAGATACTGGATGTGGCAAGCTGAAGACGCTATGGTGCTCATTAGCCTATGTCCAGCAGTGGACTGCTATAGATTGATGATGATGAACATCTCTGGAAGCTTAAGGCTAGTATACACGCTCCGCTGCCCGCCGTGCTATCGCTCCTCGCAGCGAGTCATAAGCTGCAAGACTAACAGGCCTCGACCTATCTGCCTGCTACGGGCCATTTATTAGGTATTACAGACTTAGAGCTTTCTTTGTTGTTATGAGAACCCCAGGCCCACGAAGATAGCCTAGGGTATGGATATGTCCATGACAATCTGTCAAACGAAATACATTATTGCCTTACATCAGTCAAGATAAAGGGCTAACCCCATTAGGCTAAAGCCTGACAATCAAGTAGTAGGTGTGATTGCCGCTGCTGCAGTAAGTATTCTTGCCGTCAGTAGAAATAGTATCATTCTACTCTAGTAGGTACCGTGAGTGAAACAGGTCGAGTAAAGGCGAGTGCTCACTGGAGATAAATGGCGGGGCGCTATCGCTCCGCAGGCAGTGTGTAATCGCCCTGTTAGCGATCGAGTGGGGTTATTTATGGGGCAGCGCTCAGAGGCCGTTTTATTTGAATCGAATCAGGATTTGATGACCTACATTTGATTTTAAACTGTAAGGGATAGTCTTTTTCCTTATTTCTTTTTAAACTCCTGAAAATATAGTTTTATTATAACACTAACATAAATATATGTACGGTGCTGCACATAATATATTTATGTATGTATGTATAATGATACCGATAGACAAAGCTTTCTTAAAATAAGTCTGGATATGGTTGAGTCCTGGATGAGAAGATACAGACGGATGCGATGGTTTAAATTATGTAGAATTTCCCATAGTTTTATGAGTATTTACCTACCTGCAAAGACAGTAGGATTCTTCACGTCCTACGTAGATTGATACAGAAACAATAATGATTTTCAAAGCCCGTAAGAAGGCTATTGAATCTCGTGGAAGACAGCGCCTGTCTCCAATAAGGCAACTGCCCGCGGCGCCGATGGAAAGATGAATTCCAATGCTCCCAGCCGACCCTAAATCTATTGCTTTTCAATTTAAAATTCTATTACCCAAAAGAACGGCTCATTTTCGTTTGAAGAGGAATTGTGGGAAATTGTGAAAATATCGCTTGTAATGGTTTTATTGGGTGATAATGGCGGTATTTATCGTGAGCTTCCTGAGATTAGGGGATCTTGTGTTGGGCGAGTGTGTCGCGAGCTCGGGGCTGTCAGCCGGGCTGTTGTGGTACCTATCAGATCGAACACGAGACAATTAATAACAAAAACCATTTTATAACCTATAAATTTTTTAACCTTATCTAAAAAAACTCAAAAATAAATTACTTATAACAGGCAAAGGGAGTTTATTCAGCATTGTGCTGCATCTCAAAACAGCGCAGTTTCTTGCGCCTGTGATCATGGCGCATGAAACTGTGCTAAAATATTGGAATACTTTAAAAATCAGATCGTGGTCAAAAGTCAAAGATCAAAGGGATATTTCCTTTTGAATAACTGTAGACTGTTGCAAACAATATATAGGTAGCTCAACTTATCCATATCATCACCAGCCCTCGGATCACACACGCGTTGCTTCGACCAGACGCGCAGATATTTTTTTTAAACCCCAAGATCTTCCCCATGGACCCAGAGTCTCGACTCAAAGGGGAGCAGATGCGTAGGTTTATATTTTCCCTTTTCTTTATTAATGAAGAGTTAAATTTATTAAAACCTTTATTTAAAAATCAAGAACGAACAAAGCTCTATCGGGAGATTCTAGATCAAAAGACTACATCTTGTCGACAAAGGAGTCTTAGGTACTTTTCGTTCCGAAACAAAAGCTCAATGAGAGTGGATATTCTCGATATTCCCGCGATTTATGAGCCCCGAAATGAGTCAGGTCATAAATTATACATTAAAATCAAGAGAGATAAATTTAAATTTGCAAAAGTGTAACACGAAAGGTCGACTCAGGAATTTTTAGTGAATTTCTCGTCTGATACAATTGAATTGGATGGCGGGAATCAGGTTTCTGGGCACGACCGTGGCTATCAGCATCGTCGGTCAGAAACGAGACTACTGGATCTTGACAGAAAAGTATTGGCAGAAAAGTATTGCCTGGATAGAAAACGATCATATTGAGTCGGTTATATCTCTCGACTATAAATAATTGAAAAAGATAAATGCCTACTTTATAATCTAGAAAACTATGTACTACGCAGATTTACTCCAGCAAAATGCCTTTATGACTAACTTAATTTTTAACCTTTGAGTATTACAGGCGAGCTCGCAATTGATTGTAACTCATTCACCTCAGTTACGGCGTAATTGGATTCGAATCAAATCTGTTAGCTTCGTCAGGCACTATCGATTCAACTAGCAACCCGACAGAGGACAGCCGTCGGGCTGGTTCATATTGGGGTGAGATTGAGACGTTCACATTTCTGCAAGGGTTAAATAAAATAACCTGTTCCTTGAATCTATTGATTAGCCCACTATGATTAACGTTTCTAGAAACCTTCAGTGTTTTCTAAGCTGGTCTTGTCTTGGCTTTTCAATAAACAAGTCGATAAAAAATACTATAGTTTGGAATTTCCCAATCCTAGTTCGCCCGGAATTTTCTTTCCAATGTTTACGTTTGGTTCCGCGTCGTTGCCTCCAAATGGTCTGAATCGAATTCGTACAGTAAACATTTTAGCCGGTGTAAACCAGGCTTTAGTTCTAGTCTATTTCGCTTCATGCCGTCTGAAAGTTTTACAGCCACATTTACAATGCTGATTTTGAGGCGGACTTCATAGCTTGTCCGCGAACATGCTGCATGGCTTTTATAGTGCTAGTTGTAAAAGAATAACTACTTGCCTATGTTTTAGTTAAATACAAGATAGTCTCATTTCACGCCATACATAAAGTTTGGGTAACCTGGTGCTTACTGACTTAAGTCTGTCGTGCCGGAACTAAGTACCTCCTTTGTTTTGACGGGGCACTTACAATCAGCCCATACAGGCATTTCTGTATACAGTGAGAATTTTCACCTTTTAACGGCATTTTTAATAAACATCAGTTCCGATCTGCCAATCATGTGTAAATAACTTATCGACGCAATTTTCAAAACGAATCCTCAGACCCATGGAATCCTCGAGTTTTTCCCGGTAACCCCAAAATTTATTCAGTCACTTGATCACCAAAACAAATTCTGGCGTCCCAAGCGGAAATCGACACCGCGAACCTTTTTATTTCGGCATATCTTTTCTGTGCGCTTTCTTTCATATTTTGCAGGGAACAATAAAGGGAATTCTCTGCGGGATGAAGTTTGCGCGATCGGCGCAGGTGCCCGGGATAGACAGGAGGGTGATACCTACCCGCTGTACGGGCGGAGATCTTGACAGTTCTACTGAATACTCACTTTAGCAAACTCTGTTTCTATTTTTTTCCAAATGTTTATAAATAAATAAAATTTATTCATGAAAACTCTTAGCTAGACAAAAAATAAGCGCACTTAATAAATTAATATAGCTAAGTATAACAATTTAGCCTGAACTAGGAAATCTTGTGTTTCAGGTGAAAAAATTGATAAAAGACACCATTACATTACAAGACATTTTACCTTGCTCGCGTGCGTTGACGTTGACTTGACGTCGTTACGCTGACTCGCTATTTATTACATGCAGTGTGTGACCGCGACGGAGTATGCCGAAAACCTATTTCATTCCAAATATCTATATTATCTTTTTCTATTGTTCTAGAACGTTCGATGGTGATGCGTCGAGGAGTCTGCGCTGAGGTTCCCTGGTGATGCTTAGAGTGCATCATGACGCGGCGAGGGCCCTGCAGCAGCGTCGCGATCAGCCTGTTGCAGATCATCACCATCATATGTCAAGGTACGTCTAGAACTTTCAATTACTTCTTATAACACAGCTAAAAACATCCGTTTAATCCTACTAATATTATAAACGCAAAAGTTGGTGTGGGGCGAGAAATATGTAAGTACATATGTTTGTTGCTCTTTCACGCAAAAAGTACTGAATGGATTTTGACGAAATTTCACAATATAACTTACTTATCAGAATAACACAGGCTAAAGATATATTACTTAAAGATATATTGTATATTATCCAAAATATCTATCACCACACACGCGGGTGAAACCGCGGGGCGCAGCTAGTGGTTTATCAAAAAATGTTGCCATAAGTAAAACGAATAGAGCGGCAGACAAAGTGTAATGTCGATGGAATCGCTCAAGCCGAAGCCCTAAACAAGTGAGTATATCTGGAGACACCGCGCGTATTTTTCAATGTAAATTTATAACGGCACGCAGTTCGGTAAACAACTCGAATATTATTACTTTTCGTTCTGTAAACCTACCTCTGTGGATGTTTACCTGAGGTACTTTTCGTTCTGTAAACCTACCTCTGTGGATGTTTACCTGAGGTACTTTTCGTTCTGTAAACCTACCTCTGTGGATGTTTACCTGAGGTACTTTTCGTTCTGTAAACCTACCTCTGTGGATGTTTACCTGAGGTACTTTTCGTTCTGTAAACCTACCTCTGTGGATGTTTACCTGAGGTACTTTTCGTTCTGTAAACCTACCTCTGTGGATGTTTACCTGAGGTACTTTTCGTTTTGTAAACCTACCTCTGTGGATGTTTACCTGAGGCTTTTTTTCGGTCTTTATTGTGGACCACTTGGTGTCCTCATACACCTTTTTTGTTTAGATATAAAGCGCCCACCAGCTTGGTCCACGAAAGGAGTTCTTACTTTTTACAATGATTGGGAACATTATCTGTTATATGTCATAAAATCACAATAAATAATATAAGCTAAAAAAGGTACGCGATACTTTTTTTGTATTTAAATGTTTTCACTGTGGCGCCCGTGAAACAAATTAATTACATATTTTGTTATATTGTATAACAATTAGCAAACGTTTTAAATCACAAACAGACAATCTAAATCAATCAATGTACATACACTAAATCCCAACGAACACGGTAAGCCATTAAAGCAGTTCACAAATGAACAGGCAAGACTGAGACATGCGGACTTGAGATTGTGACTATAAAACTGATTGGAACCGACTTTGAGCTGAACCATGAGGATATCGATTCAGCGGTCATGCTCCTCCTATAAATGGAATGATGTCGGAATCTGCTGCACGCTTCTTTTAATATAAAAATTACATTTTTAACAGTAATAAAAAAATCTTGGTCTAGGCTAAGGCTAGGGGATGATGTAGCTCTTTCACAATAAGTTCTTTTAAATCTTGAATAAGCTCAAACCCTTCAAAAACCATTACGAAGGTAAAACACATCACAAACGCCCGCCCCATAAACAAGGAAACTTAACTCCTACCGATTGACACAGATTCTAATTTGATTACCGATATCTGAGTGAGTCATGAGTCGCGATATAATTATCCAAGTTGGTTCTTACGACGTCTTCATTAGAGCGCCTCATTCTGAGCCCTTTGCCTTTCGTTTTATTTGAAAAGTTTCGGTAATTTCCAAAACTTAGTTAGTCCTATTAACATTTCGAGGAGATGTGCTATTTTGATGCCGATAGTTTTATTGTTTGTCACATTCCTGAGGCTTACTTTGGAATTGGTTTTTGGAATTTGAACTCATTCTGACCTTTGGGTTAGACTTTGGACACGATTGATTTACAAAGATAAAAGTACCTTTAAAATTTACTACGTGGTAAGTACGCTAGCAATTATTCTCAATCAACAAACTAAAGATCAAAATAAAAAAAGTCCGTCAGACTTTTAATAAAGTTTAAAAACAAAGCCCATTACGTTTTCAAAGCTATCTAAACTTAAGAATAAGAAACTAGAAAGCCCACGAAAGTCGACTTCAAAATTTAATGTAGATGTCTGAATTCACTTGTAAAAAAGCATCTTCAATCTTCAGCAAGTTTTATTTTGATAGTAGACAAGTTGTTTTATCCAACAATGATTCATTCAATGCAGGGCAGATCCGAGAAAATAATCAGTTTTTTTTTTTTTAATGCTGGACAATTCACACAGCATTATCTAGCCCCATGGTAAGCAGAGCTTGTGTTATGGGTACTAGATAACTGATATACATAATACAATACATTACATAGATAGATATTTTTTATTATACATAGAAAACGACCAGAAAACCCGGAACAAATATCTGCAGATCGTACACACAATTATTCCGAGGCGGGAATCGAACCCCCAACCTCCTGCGTCGCAGGCGGACCTTCGCCCACCGCGCCTCATCGGTCGTCAATTAAAGATTTACAATACATACATAGCTAACATTGCACAGAAACAGTATCAAACATGATGCTTTTCGAATAGACTGATATGAGGAGCACCACAATATGTTGTAAGGTTCGTAGCCAAGAACCAAGTCAACGTGAAAGTCCCTTCATCCAAAACATTCCTGTTCTGACAAGCTTTCATCATTATAAAATTCTAAACCGTCGTTATAGAGTTCATTTTACTTTGGACCCTCCCCGCTCCCCAGCCAAACTTCCGCGATAAACAATATCTCGCTGTCATTACAAGCGGAGTTGGCGGTTGATTAAAAATATCAATCCAGCTTTTCGGCGCTTTCGAGTCGACAACTTCAGGAGTTTTAGAAATGAACTTCTAAACTGTTGAGTAAGGTTTATACATTGCGAATGCTTTTTGTTTATACTAGGCTTTACATTGTAAGTACTCATAGGAATGCTTGATAGGAATATTCTCTGAAGCTTCTTTTCTCTGGAAGATTCAATCTTTCTTAGCCATATTAATTTATAATGCGTTTAGATTAAGATATAAATATTTTATTCAGTATATAGGCCGTAAAACTCATGTCTGCTACCTAGGGACTAAAAGTATTGTTTTTTTTTTCATTTTAGCCTGAAATCATGAGCCAGTACAAGACATTCGTCTTCTTACATAAAGACTTAACTTTTTGGTATTCCATTTAGAAAGAATATACATTTAATTTGAATGTACTTTTGAAAATGGAACTGAAAGCGCCTTCTTGGTGATTGTTGGATGTTTATAAGAATTCTGCCGCCGTGGTAGAATGCGTGTGGTAGAATGCGTGTGGTAGAATGCGTGTGGTAGAATGCGTGTGGAGGCTCTTTGCGTTGAGCGAAACGAATACACAAAGAAAGTTTATGGTAGAGTGAAGTCACTATTTATTGTTGGTTTACTATAAATTAAACTAAAGGTGAATGTGGCGTATTTTATTGTTAAAATATGTAAATGGAACAAAAGAGCAAATAAAAAATTAATATGATTTGAAACGTGAAATATGTTTATATACTTAGGATAAATTCATAAAGTAGAGAAGTGAAAGTGTGCAATATTAAGGTTTGTTTCGATTGTTTTATTTTCTTACAATTGAAATGAACAGTATATTCTTTACTCGGGCCAAAATCACCCATTATAACTTCGTCTAGTCGCCCATCCAAGTATAACAACCTCGTGTATATTGGGGTGTTTTGGTCCCTTGTGTAAATGTATAGTATTGTTGCAGTGCTGACGGAGGAGCCTCGCTTCTCGGAGCCGATCCCCAACGTGACCGTGGCGCTGGGCCGCGACGCCAGCCTGCCCTGCGTCGTCGAGCATCTCGGGACTTATAAGGTATGCGCATTAACTATTCGCACAATACAATAACTTCTTTTTCTATGTTTATTGTTTGTGATGGACATGCGGACGGATCATAATCTTTATTAACCATTATCTATTGATTGTGAATCGATTATTATGCGGTCATTTATTAAAAGTATCAATAATTATGAAAATCTGTAAGCAAGTATAAAAAAGATGTATTTTTGGAGTAATTCTGAAGACCAAATTGGAATTAAGGTTATAAATACGACCGAGAACTAAGAATTGGTTGAAACGACCAAAAGCCAATGTTAGAGATCCATAATTGAAAAAATAATAAAACTTTATTATACATATAAAAGGTTGCTAATAGCTAATACATACAATCATAGGTACTTGCATTATATTTAGATTCAATTAGGACAACTGAAATAGCATCGGTGTTTCACTACAGTGGACCGAATGGATGATGATTTAAACGCAACGTAGACATTATAAGCGATCATACGAAGTAGCAAGCCGATGTAATCTAGGTGAAACTTCATGCAGGTACAGGTAGGTCAAACTAGTACCCATGTCGTGCGAGCTTAAAGTTCTGTCTCAGCAATTAACCTCGCCTCTGCTCCGCGCTTGTACGAGACAATTACGGCAGCTTCTCATAAGCCTTAGAAAGCAAGGTACTCGTCGCAGCTAGCAGGATACTACCTAGAACATTACACGCACAGGGAAGACTTCGGAAGACTATGAACTCTTCATCAATCTGGGAACACTCCGATGCATAGAAATCTTAATATATATTTTTTAATTATTATTATTATATTCATGTGTTCTAGTAGTCAATTACGTTAGTAAACTAGAACAGGTATTGCCGGTTGTTTGTGCGCTGAATAACTTTTCAATTATCAAATCTCTTATCAAATATTTATTTCTCTAATTAAATTAACATGAGTTATGATTAGTCAACTAATTATAGCTATAAACCGGCTGTAAGACTCATTACTGAATCATACTGACGATGGGTGATTTTTAAAAAGGGTCCTTATGTGGGCTTCATCCAGTATTCCCCCATCACAATCCTCCTTAAAGGGGACAACTGGAATCTTAATTTTAAAACGTGCAATTCTTTTTCTTATTCCATTTCCTCTTGCGTCAAAATACGCTTTAGAAAGATTGACCCTGTTTAGCGAGTAATGTCGTTGACTTTTGGTTCAAAATTTCCACCGTGTGGTAATTCCCTGATATTAGAAAACACGGCCAGAGGTGATAATTAGTAAAATAGCGGAACACATCCCGGATAAACGCTGGCGGCTCATCCAACTTCATGAATAACTTAATGGGTTCGTTGCAACCGTTCGTTAGACGGATTATTTACTGTTTGCTGAACAATACCAGTGCAGGACAGATAGATAATGCACGTCGTATTGTGGACGAGAGGGTTCAGTAGTGCGGGCAGTTTATCGATGTATTGGTACGAGGAAAGCACTATTATCAGTGATTACCATGACGTAGAAATAAGTAATCTATTTTGTTCGTTTGATAAAGAAATATTAGTAGTTTTTGGATTCGTGATCTAGTGACAGGATGGATAGCGATAGAATATATTTTGAATAATCTAACAACAATAACACGCATATAAAAAGTTATAAGTAAAAATAAATTAACAAAGGAGAAAAATAATGATACCGATGATGAATGTTGAGTATGTAGTGTGCGTGATGATGATGAGGTGTACTGTGGAGTACGGTCGTCCATCACAGGAGTAATCCGGTGACTAACATCCTGAAGGTATGGCAGTTAATGAATAACCAGCCTCTCCGGGTAAAATTACTGCATTAATTCCCTCAGAGATATTTATTATCGCTTACTAATTAGAAAAGGAGCTCTGGAGATATTTCAAACTGTCCAAATATTTTAAGATATCATTTCAAGCAGTCCTTTGTAAATCTGGCTTGATTACTCCTTTATTGTGCTGGGTAAAATATATTTTACGTTAGGTTCTTACGGTTCGTTTCTTTGAACGTCTCGTCGACGTCTTTCATTTGGAAATCATTATCATAGCGTACGACGGAGCTACCTTTACATTATGTAGGTTAAACAACTTCTCATATTTTTTTGTTCAGTGATTTGTAGATTTCTTCTGTTTCAGTTTCCTCAGCGTGTGTTTCACTTTGATACTTGGAACATATTATCTTGCGTAGTATTTTGCAAGTATTTGAAGTCTCCTGTTATTTTTAGTAGCAATCACGAAGATATGAGTTTTGTGTTTGTACGATTTCCTTCTCGTAATAAATCTAATCTAAGCACACCCACAACTTGGCTCCAGCGCAGAAGTAAATTAAGCTTAAAAAACAAAACAAATCAAGCAGCATTATATATATGGAGGTACATTAATAAAGCGTTTATCAATGTACCTCCATTGTAGACCTTCTCACAATCCGTTCTCATAAAGTTGGGACCAATGGAATTAACCAGTCGTGTCGATAAATATTTAATTTTCTCCTGCTTAGGCACACGTCTCTCCGACGTAAGTCCTGATTTCCCAAGGGGTGGCGGGAGGGATGGGGGGGGATACGATTGCATGTGTGAAGGAAGGTGACGGTGATTGATTTCAAATGGAGACTACGAGCGAGGCTTATTCGGGTTTTTAAATGCAGCTATAAATTGATCATTTAGTTGTTTTGAGAAATCTAAAAACTGACTTCAATTAAAACTCCTTAGAAAAATGTCGAACAGTGTAATTAAAAGAATTTTTAAGTTTCTTATCCCTCCGGAATCAAATGTTTACAGGAACATTTCGGGATCATTCGCCATAGAATAGCGAAAGAATTTTCCAAATCGCTCCGTAATTGAAGGAGAAATCGACCATACAGCCGAACATAGTCCATAGTCCTGTTTTGTTTCTTACATCGGTTAAAAATTTAAAACAAACTGCTTCTCTGAGTTCCGATACAAACATTTACGAAATGCACAAGACAGGGTGCACTAGTTTTTGATGATTCTGGTATACTCTGCATTAATTATGATTTGTGGTAAGTAAAGCAAAGACAGTTTTATTCTATAACGTTTAAGGTTCAGAACCAAACATCCCACAAATTAATAAAACACTTTGCTCAGCTATCAGGAGGATTGGTATTACGGAAGTGCAACAAAACTATTCCTCGCAGAGATAGAAGCTCCGTTCCAAAGAATTCATAAAAGTCACAGAGCGGAAAACTAGCTCCAAGTAAATGACATCGGGAGCAGCTCCCGGGTTCATGAATAATGGGAGTTCCATCCATAACACTAACACTACTTTAGGAACTTCATCCAAGGCGCGGTTTCATTATTAAACGTTCTTTTTTAATCTACGACTTAAACTAAATTGTATTAACATTTTATTCCAAGCAAGGCTCAGATAAGATCGCTGTCCGTGGGGAAGTCATGTTTTATAATAATTGGATAAAATTATCTAGGAAAAGTCTCTGGAATACTAAACGGGGGTGATTTTATGTTATTGCTACTGAAACTTTTGGATAACTTTTATTATTTTTTGGCTCGACTTTTCCAGCCTTATCACACGAGGCGAGTGCGCGTCGCAGTGGAAGCGAGCTCGCCCCGCTCTAAAAAAATGAAATGAAAAATGAAATGAAATGACATAATTTATTTGACACGACACTGGGTACATTTAAAAATCATTATAGGATACCTAAAACTAAGTAATAACAAACTTATTACTTAAATAGGAAAATAATTTATAATTGTGTTGTGTTAATAATTTGGAATTGCTTAACAAATCGCAGGTGTGATATAGCTCTTTGATTCATGTAACCATGTATAAACCACGTGAAGTAATTGAACTGGGGTGAGTTTGAAGACTGTGTTTAAGTCATCTATTTAAGGGAAATTCTGAGTCAGTAGTATTCTATTTACGGCTTTGACTTTGACCCCGTACGTCTTAAGGAAACCGGTTTAAATAAGGAACATGTAAAGTAAAACATTACTTATTTAAATAAATAATGATATGTTGAATAAACTTCCTGCTAAGGCTGATCGTCACCGGTCGCGCCGGAAATACAATTTGCACTTTTTTGTATTATTTTCGCTGTGGTAAATAAATCTATGTGCTTTAATCCCACAGGTTGTGTATCAATTGTAAGCCATTTGTTCTATTATAAATTAACCCATGCCAAAATCAAACTTAGAATAATTGTCGTTTATGAGTCTAAGACATGTAAAAAGGTGTTACTGAAGTCAATATATTAATGAACTCCAAAACGATTGTTGACTTGAAGTTAAGTATAGCATGGGTGCAATCAAATGGCTTCAAATGAATAAAAATAAATAGAAATTAGATAAATCGCAAAACCGATGCTGCTAGCTTTTATTACCTACATAATTGTAGAACGTAGAAAATACAAAAAACCAGAATAATAAAATTTCTCGAGCATCCGGAGTCGATCAGCCTTAAATGGTGTCTCCCTATATTCCCCGAAGCAATTCACTAGAATCTATTCAACCGAAACATGCACCTCACTCAGATCCATTGAACGTATCAATTTAATTGAAGACATGGTCGCTTCATGTCTTCTATTAATTTGTTACCCTCAGCTCCTTGAGACGTAGCGTGCGGAACACAAGGGACATAACGAGCGGCGACCGCAGTGAATGCGTTGCCTGCACGGAGGTGTACACTGCGTGGCAATGAAAGCTGCTGCTGTATATTGATGGTCCTGATAGTTGGGACGTGGTTAATCGATCGCAACCTGCTGTGCTGTATTCAGGGATATTGATTACGCTCACGTAGGTAACATCCGTTTTGTAGTAACTTGCCAACATTCAATTAAATGAAAATATCCCCCAAGTTATAACTGTAATTTATATAGGAATTAACAGAGATTTTCCCTCGATAACAGCAGAATGAATCCTAAAATTAGAAGATTTTATTGTATCAGGCTAGGTAGTAAAACAGGTGAAATGATTAACGAGAATTTAATTTATTTCGTGGAAAGGAATCGGTCAATCTATGAAGCAATCCTTTTCGCAAATGTATCTTCGCAGTAAAAGGGAACGAGTGTCATAACTCGGGGTAATTAACCGGAGCACCAGCGTCTGCATTGTAACAATTAACTTATTCATGGAAGCGCCTGAGCCCTAATTATTTATTTTATTTTACGATCCCTATTATCCTGTAACACCCTTCTCGTAAATACTTCAGCGGTGAACGGCGAGCTTTGAATTTTCAAGTAATTTTGAAGTGGTAACGTCGGTTTTGAATTTCTCTCCGCGGATGCGTCTCCATCAATTTCGTCCGTTTACATCGTTTAGGCAAACTTCGCAAAGTCTTCTCATTTAAACTTTCTGGATTGTGAAAATACTAAAAGGTCAAAAGTGGATTTGTTTTGTTCCATTGCTTCAACTCTGGTAACATCATTACATGAATGCTGACTCAAGGACCACACTTGGTCCACTCTCTTACAATACTGTAAGTATTTCTATTTTAGGTGGAATGTTTGACTACCGTACGTACCAAGCCTCTTAAAACGAAAACAAATAAACTCTTTAAATCGTATTAGATACAGTTGCCTGGCATGTTTCCTAAAGAGCTGTGCGCCGTTCAAAAACGATTTAATAGATTGAGGCAAATAAAATTGGCGATATGAGAGTCGAATGGGATGCCGCAGGCGCCGGCGGGACCCTAATCAAATATACCTTAACTGGTTCGATCCGGTTTACAACCCGCGTGGATTACGCTAGCTTCTTAAGTGATTTTTTTCCATATACAGCCCATTTTCCGGTTATTTTCCTCAGAGAAATATTGCTGCTATCTCGCATAAACTTTTACGAACCAAGTCAATGAAGCTTTGGACGTTTTCTAAGTGGAAATTATTTTCGGTGTCGAGTAAAGTGAGCATCTTACAGGGGTGCCGCCCGGTCCGTGCGATGGGCACTAAAGCGCGGTCAAAGGAGCATGGCTGTCAAAGATAACATGCACAAACACGTCACCGACCGAAGCAAACACTTATCTTTCCATGCAAACATTTGCTTTAGGGGGAGTGTACCTACTCTGAGACGGCTCCAGGCAAATCTATTCCCTTGAATAAGGGAAACGCTCGCATCCGCTCCCGCAGACATTGGACCTTTGCAAAATATGTTGACTTACGGAATCAAACACTAATATTATAAGCTTGTTATTACGTGCTCACGTTTAACTTTACATTATTTATAATATGTTCAAAGAAAACAAACTTAAAAGTAGACGAACTCACGGCAAACAATATTCTTCCCGGCAAAACGTTGTACCGATAAAATGTCATTACGAGCAAACTTGCTTAATAAGATTCGACTACAAGCAAGCGAACACGGTATCGAACTCTTAACAACAACGAAATATCAAATCCTCGCAGTAAACACACACGGCGGCTCGAGACAAAGTTGCGGCGGATGAAGGGGCGTCAGGAATTGCCGTTAAGTATGAGGTGGCGAATAAAAAGGGGGAACGAGGATTAGGAGGCTTACCGCGACCTGAGTGGCAAGTTCCTAGAGTTATGCGCCTCTGCCTGTTTGTTCTGTGCCATTTCCGAAGTGATTAAGTGAAGGATTACGGTGATAAAGTTTATCGTGGGAAAATACGCCGTGAACATGATGTAGGAGTTATTCAAGCAGCAGTTACTTGAAATAAAACTCCAGGTAAAATAAATAAAAAACAGGATACGGCTCGTGTTACTATAAAAAGTAAACACGAGCTCAGAAAAAAAAGTTTGCCTTGTAGGCAACAAGACATTAACCTAAAAACCAACGCCACAATATCGCATCAATATTACTCGACAATTTCAATATTTTGCATGAACACGATGGAGCTGGGAGTAATGAAATAACAAGTTAGAGAGGCGAGCATGCAGCGCCGCCGCCGCCGCCGCCGCGATGTTGCCCCGTGCTGGGCGCTAATAAGAAGAGTGGCTAAATATTTGCGCAATGTCCTCTGCAGTATTATAAGTATTGGAGCCACAAGGGGATAAAAAAGCTTGAATGGTGTTGTTTTAAAAAACGTTGGTATTTGCAAACTATCTGGGCATATCACAGTTGGAACATTATTTGTATTAAAATGACAAATATTTATTATAAAATTCCGCGCAATACTTTTTCTTTTTCTAATAAGAATAAGATAATTTCATTAAAATATTTTGCAATGGATTTCAACAAAGTAACTCCTGAATCTATTACTTATAATTTGTATCGTTAAAATAGTTTCTATACCGTGAAAAGTGGCTTCTCTGTCCCACGTTGGGCGCCAAAAAAGGGAAAGGTGTGTAAATATTGGCGCTGTCTACACGCTTTACGATACTGTCTGTGTGCTTCGCTAACAAACATACTACCACCGTTATTTTAATAATACCTACGTTTCGAAACTATACTATAAGTGTTTATTTCAATATATGCAAATGGAAATGATGTTAGCTGTGTGTCAATAGCTTGACTATGAATTATTTATTCACATAGTTGCTGTGCAGCGGCTATGTTAGAAAGCAAAATGATTATTTAGTTGAGCTGGTAGCAAACTACTCACGTTAATGGATACTTAGACACAGTTATCTAATAAGGTATTTACTGTTTACTGCTATAGCTGGTTACCCACTTGTGTTACTTGAGAAGTAGGATTTCAGTTACTAATTCTGATTAAATAATAATAATGTGGGCCGGCCATATCTCGCGAAGAACCGACGGCCGATGGGGCAAACGTGTTCTTGAGTGGAGACCACGACTCGGCAAACGTAGTGTAGGACGCCCTCCGACCAGGTGGGACCTGCGAAAGACTGCAGGTAGATGCTGGATGCGGCAAGCTGAAGACAGGGCGCTATGGCGCTCATTGGGGGAGGCCTATGTCCAGCAGTGGACTGCTATAGGCTGATGATGATGATGATGATGAATAATAATTTAATATTATTTAAACACGATGAGTAACTGATTTCGACTTATTCTAAGAAATAGATTATAAATAAGTTTGAGTCAGTGGATATGTAATAGTTAGAACTCATATGGAATCGAATCAGGTCCTCGCCGATCGCTTGCTCAATAATCCATTTAGATACAGCCGTGGTCTCGCGATAAATCACCGAGTTGTAGAAGCTAATAGAGAGGAGGTGAGCAAGTCACAGCCTGCGCCACTTTATTGCGAGCTAGGGATGTTCGCTTATATTCGGGTTTAGCCAGCGTCGGTAGACTCTGACCCACCGGCTGAGTTTCTGGCTAATAGAATTCGTATAATAGAATTCCAGGGACCAGTACGGGTGAATAGACTTCGATTTGTTCAATTCATGCTTCGCTGTTTTGGGTTTATATTTACTTTACTTTATTTGAGTGGATTCTGATCATCGCTTAATTTGATACCTATTTATGTTTTTCGTTATTATTGATATTGTACCGGTTAAATTCGGTTTCCGTGGTCCCCTCACTAGCGCCGTGGTCCTACCGGAACCAAAGCAGATAAGTTATGACGCCGCTTAATCACAAATTCGCCATTGCTGTTAATAGGCTTCGAGGAGGTTAGAGGTCCAATACCAGTGATTTATACACCCTTAATCGGAGTCCTGTAACTTGTGTAATTCTGATTGTATCGCTGGTTTTCGATCGTTGGATTACAAGGAAATAAGGAAAATGTCTACTTACCTACTATCCAGTAGCCAAATAAGAGAAATATTACTGAAAATGAAGTACCTACCTTAAAGTTATATTATATATGCATGGCGATTCAAAGGTATTCAAAAGAACAATAAAACATCAAAGATGCTCTGCCAGTCCGAAGTCTAAGTAAACAATGATGGAAATAATAATATATTCTATAGGTTAAAGTCTCTCTACAAAGATTATCTCTCTACTCCATTGCAACACACGGTTTGTGAACTCTTAAAACTTTCGTCCCAGTGGAACAGCGAAGAATCTTCCCAAACTTGGCAATTGTTTCAACTCTCCCCAAAACTTTTAAATTCTACGTCACCAGAAAGCTCGCTCTTTTAAAAGGCAAACACGAGCATTCAATAAACAAGATACTTACTCGGATAGGCAGACGGACGGATAAGCCGACCCGCGCAAACACCCCCTAACCGACAGCAGCGGGACACAGAACAACATCACACACTTTTACAGATCTATCACTCCTACATTCTATTTCTGGTTATAAACAGAATACAGTGTGCCGAGAGACATAATCAAAGCATTATTCTTATGAGATAGACAAACTTAATAATAATCTAAACTACTCGAAGTGGAAAATGCTGATATAATATAATAGCTTACACTCCACTTGTGCAAAGTAGCGGTTGTTTCAGCTTTGTTATCTTATGAAATAGGTACGTTTGATTCGTTTGTAGACTCAAGTCTCAGCGAAATAAAGCTCAATCTACAATGCAAGGCAGATTGGAGAGGCATGGTGTGGGTGCCGGTATTTACACTGTTGGAACAAACTCACCAGCATTTGCTTACACCGGCGGAGTCGGGTGTGGAAGTTAGTCTTGACGTTGATGTTGTGCAAAAGTTGAGAGAAGCTAGAGGAGATTGTAATTTAATAGATTTCATTAAATTAAGGTTTTGGGTTCACTTGCTCAAATGTTTGGAGAAGTAGAGTATATAATTATACTTACTATGTTCTTGAATCCAAGCTTATTTTATGTCAACAAAGACATTTATGAATGAAAAATATGATAACAATAACAGAAAACCACAAAATAACAGCAAAGTGACCAATCAATAAAATTAAAACAAAAATGAAGCTTTCGTCGCTCGAACAACGCATTGTACAATCGAGTTGAGTCAGTGAGGCTGTACTTGTCTGAAACTATCTACATACACTTATAGTATAACGACAATTGTAGCGCCACATTTGAAACGCGACATATTTATCGCACCGTATATTTGCGCGCAGCACGCACACCAATAAAACATTTGTAGTGTCGCTTAAAAATTGTGATTTCGATGTGGGAGTCTCTCCACATCGAAATCACAATTTTTAAGCGAGCTTCATTGACAACAGTGCCCCAATATAATATATTTCCTACCAAAAATCTAACATGGGTGGTTTTAGTGAGCATTTGACTCTAGCGGTATTTCTTCATGTTTTTGTATAGTATACCAGCCCAGTTATCCACATATGCAACACACGGATATGTGGATAACTGGGCTGGTTCACTTTTAGAAATAAGTTTATTAAAGTTTATATATACGTAGTTAATTTTTAAGTGTTACTGTTTGTTATCCCTAAGGCAGAAAAAGAAAATAAATAAAGTAGTGGTTTTACAATCCTGGCTCGAACACAATAACTACTTTGTCAGCGTTAACAAAATGCACGTGGAGGTCGGTTAAAAATAGATCTATACCCGAATCAAGTAGTAGAAAGCAGATGCTGTCTCGTAAAATATGCAAGTATCGGGTGTTCCGCAGTGCGCCACCTAGCGGAGCGTTTGGTATTCTAAGGCCGATGGGGTCGTTCTTGTGTTGCTTTTATCTTCGGAACATTGTTGCATACCCATCTCTTTATTCATAACCTCCGTTTCATCGCGATACCTCCTCTATCCGTGCGATGTATCGCCTTGTTTCTTCTTTTTACTCATAACAAGACATGCCTATACTATACTGATGATGATGATGCCCTTCTAGACAAATTTCGGCCACGGCGCGGTCAGTCTCAACGAAGACTAGCCGTTGCGCAGGATATATTACCTTTAGTGCACAAGTGTGCGCAAACACAGGTGCACTCTCTTTTCCCTCAGTTTCATAAATTGATGGGACGACGGCAGGACGATACGCCTTGCCGGGGAGGTTCGGCGCAGGACCAACAGCCGCGCTTTCCGAGGCACGAAGGGTAACCGCCTACGTCCTGACTCTATTCTTATTTTTTATTTTTTGATGTAATCAGAACGGCCCTAGGCCAATTATTATACTAATTACAGAAGGAATTATATGTACCTACAGTGTTTTGCAGACGCAAACTACCGTATCTTTCTACAAAGACGCCTTCAAATGCTAACTGGGGTACTATCAAGATCTAATTGCATGCTTTGAGTCCACCCAAAGCCTATCATGCATGCAATTTCATCGACTGGCGGCAATAGGTACTTTTGGAACTAACACAGCATCTATTTGATTGACATCGGGTTACCTAAACCCCTGAATAACTAAACCTGTAATGACTTTGTTGTAGTAATGTGAACCAAAGCCGCGCGTGCCACAGCTATAGGTACTCTACTGAAACAGCGTTAGAGTAAACCTTATTCATCGCAACAAATTGCATGGCACCACTTCCATTGTTGCAAGTTCCCGCTCAAATTGGTGTGAGCCAGCATGCAGTAGGTACCTCCGCACGTTGTCAGCTCCAATAACTCGAATGCATTTCTAGCCCCAATTCAATTTCCGATCGGGTTAGCATAAGTTCTCGTGCAATAAGCCGGCGAGCCGTAAATATCAACTGAATAAAGTACTAAACCTGAGCTATAAACATTCTATTTTACAAGTTTTACGGCTGCCAGGTGGCATGGCGGGTGTAAATAAACTGGACCTGAGGTGTACTTGCCGTGTTGGAATGGCGATGGGTTCCTTCTACATAATTGACACTTTAAAGTATTTAGGCCTTGTGTTCCTAGTCACTCGCCTCGGTCCTTTGTTCGAAGAGTACTTAGAGGCAGTTGTGTATGTGTGCTCTCGTTATGTGCAGATCTTCAATACCTATCCAATCCATATCCGGTCCGTTTGAATCAGAATATTCTAAGAGTCTCAATCAGATTTTTGAATTTGCAACAAAAGTAATTATGATCGCCGCGCCGGGAGCGGAGCACAATACCCATTGTCAGTTTAATAAAACCAGAACAAACTGGATTCGGCCACTCCGGAGTTTTTAAACGAATGTGTTCGGAACGTGAGTTTTGACCTGAACGAAGTTTCGGCAGTAAGTGTTTGAAACGGCGCGGTACGAATGTATGGAACGACTGTTATGAAGTTAGTGGCAGTACCTGAGAGGTTTCGGAGCCGGGCACGTGTTATGTTATTGCGTATATTCTCGCCGGGTCTCAGCTTCTTTGGCTTACAAGAACGGATCTAATACATTCGTTTAGAAGGAGAACTTTCGAGCTTGCTATTATTTTATTGCGGTGTATTTGTAATTCTCTAAAACTTAAGCAATTGTTATGGTTCTATTTATCGAAAGGTTTTAATTGGACGACGTTTTAAGCATGACTAATTATTATGAATTATACGATCAAATTTTGAAAATAAAATATTAAAATAAATCGAAAGCATAACCATCGACTTTCATATTTTTACTAATTCCGTATGAAATGTTATCTCGTGATGAGACCCAAATTATGTACTACATGCACATAACAATTACAACCATACTTGAACCATAGATACGTAATAAACATACTTGATTCCCAGATCAAATGCCCAAAGCTTGTCCGAAAGAGATAACTCGTGGTCATGAGGTCTTCCTGTGTACTTCTGCGATTCCCAGTTTATGTTATTTATAAATTGTTATTTGGTGTTTTGTTGTAAAGAGTTGTTGTTGTCCAGGTGGCATGGATCCACATCGACCGTCAGATGATCCTCACGATCCACCGGCATGTGATCACGCGGCTGGCGCGGTTCAGCGTGTCGCACGACAACGCGATGACGTGGCTGCTGCACGTCAGCCAGGTGCAGCAGGAGGACCGCGGGTACTACATGTGCCAGGTCAACACCAACCCGATGATCAGCCAGGTTGGGTACCTGCAGGTTGTTGGTGAGTTCTCTTTCAATCTAGCCTCCTGACTCTAGATCACTAGATATAGACATAGAGACTGATAGAGACATTTTGGAAATCGCTTATAGCGTTGAAACATTTGAAACCGAGTGTGTTGTGTATTTTATGGAACAAAATAATTGATATTGTTAAACGTGAAACTTATTGCTCATTTATTAGAACTTCAATAACATGTGTTTGTAAGTATCGTAGTTAAATTGTAGACTAACATTAGGTATGTATTTACATATACCAAAGGGCTGTATTTGTTAGGAAAAATATACTACGTTTAAAAAAAATCCGAAATCGAAGATAAAGATTTGAAGATCGAAGATAAATTTGATTACGATTGACTTGCATGATTTACCTGACCTTCAAATAACTGTTTGATACCTTTCTATTTAATCATGAAATCTAGCGTTATCATCGGTCTCAGCGATATGATTTTTTTTGTTTCATAAAATGACCGTCATGTCTCAGCAAGCCGGTCAGACGTTCATAAACTCTACAGAAAAAACAGTGAGACTAAATAATGTAGGTACTGTATGTTTAAAAATATATCTTAATAAATAAAATAATGCCAACTGACAATTTTTAATAATGGGGTCATAGATGTCATTTTGGTTTTATTGACAATCCGATTTATGAAACAGCTTGTCATAACTATTTGGGTAGGTATTAATATTAATTATTGACCGGCACCATGACTGAAATTATTATTGCAAAGTAACTAATAGGTACTTATTCAATAAGATGACAAGCCGAGTTCTAAAGGGCGAGTGAAATCTCCCTTGTCACCAGCACTCGATCGCTCCGATATTAATCACCGTCCCTGTGGAGAACCAAAGTAATACTTGTTTTCATTGAATCCATTAACAGCTCATTATGAGGTTTACCATTCAGGTATAATATAAAGTTTGTCGGGTTAAAATATTGACGAAGTATTCTTGCTTATCCCGCGGAATTCTCCCGGGGCTTATTACCTCACAACTTTTAATTACTTTTGCTTGAGGATCCTGCTGCTTAATAGCACCCCGTTTTTAACAGGTGATTCGCTTTTCAGCTTCATTTGGCAAATTGTGCTCATGAATAACACAGGGTGTGGGGGATAATATTCTGAGCACTAACTTTGCTAACTAACGAAATTAAATTCTGAACTATAATCACAACTGTAATTGGTGGAAGAATTCTAATAATTTCGAAAAAGTAACCCCTGTTTGGATGAGGCAAGGGCAAAGGCAAAGGCTCAAGGCAGCGATCTAATTTTCTAAATCTCCCAGCTCAGTAGGTGACCTCAAAATTAACTTGTCTAATAACCAGGCCAAGCTCTCCGAAATAGTTCCACGTGTAGTGAGATCGGCCACATGGACGCCCGCCAGCTTCCGTATCCAAGATAAGGTTATCTTCCTCGCGCTGGCTCTGACGCCGGCCGCCGCGACGGACTACTCCGCATGCTAATTTCATTACACCTATTAATTCGGCCAGATATTGCACATTTGCAGTGATGATAATTGTCGTCTTTTTATTGCACGATTGTAAAAGAAGCCTTGGAAAAGAAAGCTTAGAAATTCAATAATATTTTCAACGCTAGGCTATCCTATTGGACACCGATTCGTTTTAAACACGATCTATAAAATGGGCCTCGACTGTTATTGTGTGCAGTCTGTAGCGTGTGTGATATGATATTTCTTTCTTTACTAAAGAAGTCAATACCTCAAAGTCGCTAACACATTCCGGTGGTGGCGGGTCGACATTTCAGTGTAGGAAAATTGTAGGCGAACGACAATGTTTTGTCAGCTTTTCGTCGGCTCGCTGACTTTGGTGTGTAGACTCCATAAGATCCTGTACTGTATAATTTTAGGTTATGTTGCTAAGATGAGAGTTGCACTTCATTGAACTTTATTCAACCCATTTGACTCTTTTCGACTCACGCTATTTTTTGCATATACTTTTTTGTCCTGCTCAGCTAAAGCTCCTCCATGCAGGATATCAATACAAAAATCAGGAAAACAGATACACACCTTTGAAATAAAAATAACCCTCGCCGTTCCAACTGCTGTAGGTAGTATTATTCGGCTCTCCGACCTCAAATCAGTGCTACGAGCCCCGCTTAGTCTCCTATATGGCCAATAATTCTCGACTCGACCAACTTTCAATGGGAATACTCCCTAGTACGGTTATTGGCCTTGACAAGCTTTGTATCTGTTTCAGGGCTGAATGGTTGAAGGGAATAATAATAATTATTGGTGATTTTACTGATAGGGTTAAAACTAAAGAAGGATTGCGTTGCTGAAAACTCGCAGATCATTCTGTATGTTGTATCGTATCAATACGCCACTACCATTTAATAAAATTACTACGAACCGTGCATATATTTAAATATGGTCCCCGTAATAATCCGAATTTTTAGCTGCAAAAGTATCAGCGTGCTATTTTTACCTAACGAAGCCTAGAAAAATAATGGTTTTTCTTTATCTCTCAGTTCCTCCTAACATCCTGGATGACGAGAGCACGCAGTCAGCGGTGGCTGTCCGCGAGAACCAAAACATCAGCCTGGTCTGCAAGGCGGACGGCTTCCCCGCGCCGAAGATCATGTGGAGACGCGAAGACGGACAGCCCATCTCGGTGGATCGAAGGAAGAAAGGTAGGCTTGGGGTATCCTATACCTATTTTTATACTTCCAAGGTGGCAAGCAAATGCGGCCTACCATCACGAGGACCGTCTTTTCATCAGGCGAGTTGTTACCGCAGACTGTGGACGCCTGCAATAATGTATATTATATATATATTGCAGGCGTTCACAGGCGCGTTGCAAACCCAGTATCTTAATTTTTCCATTCCTTTATAAACCGGCGCTAAAGATAATGTAGTGGAGGTATTCGATAGCCAGTCCAACAATGGGAAGAAAGGTTGTCCTACAACTTTAATACATAAGTAAAAATGGACCATCAGGATTTCATTGGAATTGCAATTATCATTGTCACATTGTAGGCCAAGTAATGTGCACTACGGGCCAACGCCGTATATACGTCCGATTAGCTAAATAAATATTGCTAATTTTAGTGTGTAATTTTACCACAGTACATCCTATAGTTTAATTGAAAGCAGTTCCAATATGTCATTATTTGGTGAAACCGCGTCTTAAATGCTGTAGCTATAGACATGTATATAGACACGTGCTACCTTATAATGTAATGAAAATCCATTATGTGCCCTAAGATTACTTGGTAATCGTGTAGGTACAAGCATCTACTTAGCGCTGAATATTGTGCTTCTATATTTCCTGCATTATTGAGCACCTTGCTTCACTTACCAGCGTGTAAAGTGAGGTAGTGTCTGACTTAATTGCTTTCTGCTATACGTTCTCATTCGCCATATTACTCCAGTTGCAAGCTGATGAATTTAGAGACACGTGTTTGGTTTGGAAGCTGGTTACAACCAGCGTGAGCGCGCAAGAGTTACGTGCAGAATCATGTAAGCAAGAGATATATGTTTAAGTTCTTTTATTTTTCATTCAGTAATTAATATTAAAGCATTTGGCCAGTTAAGTAAATGTTTTTTATAGCTATTGACATCTTAGTTTGACCACAATCTCACCTGATGTAAAGTGAAGATGTGCTCGACGATGTATCACGAAGGTCTAACTCTAAAATATAACTATTCATTCTAGTCTTGATGGAACACGCTTTAATAAAAAAACGTATTAATTCTGGACTGGAAGACTCCGATCCGATCTATAGTTAGAATTTCATTAAAATTAAGAATCTTCTTTTCTTACAAGAATACCTATAATACAAAAGCTTACAATCTGCCATGGTTTTTAAAACCCTAAATTCATAGCAACCAAGTTAAAATGCTCGACAAAACGGCCCGAAAGGGGCTCGAATGTAATTGCACAAATACGCACAAACTCATTTGGGCACTTGATGCCCGGCGACGGGCGCGGAATTTTTAATTTTACGTTTTACATTACATTGATTGCGATCGCATTACGACCCTTTTTAATTTAATTTAGAAATCAAATTAGCATTCAACATCTTGTTTGGGGTTTTCGGGTTTGAATCGAAACCGTTTTTTTGTACAAAAGGCTCGGCCTATCGGAATATTTGTGTTCGGAATTTATAAATTTGTAACGTTTTCCAACGGGTCTGGGTTATTGCTTGGGAAAAAGGGAAATACCTGTTTCAAATTCTTTCAGTTTTGATAGAATTACTACTATTTGTTAGAGTTAATTCTCTCAAAACAATAACCACAAACAACGCAAGCATTGTGCTCAAAAAAGAAACCGGTCTCATTTTGTAGGTGTTATATTCCTCATAACAGGAACGCAAATTCGAACTTTTAGGAAAAATACAATAACAGCGAACATTCGCCATTTTCGGAACAATTTGCTAGGAATCGTTGAGTAAGTATTATAGTACAACACACCTATTGCTCCTTGTCAGTGTTCAGGTATGTACCTATATCGTCCATAACACCTGCAAAATCACAGTATTAATTTTGTTTCTATCGCCTTATGCTCTTAAACAAACAAGGAAAAACTAGCACAAAATTCGCTTTTACTTCACTGCAGGGACCGAAAAAATATAATTTCACGCTTAGCCGTCCGGAGCGCTGCGCACGCCAATTGGCGGGCTTTGTACTAATCCCGGGAAAAGATCCCGGTATTATAAACAAACGAAGATTAACACGTCCTGGAATTGAAAACGGGAGGCGGGAACAGTTTTTTCGTAATTAAAACGTTTGGTGACGAGATTAGGGCTTGTCGAGTCCGGCTTTTTGACGTTGTATTCGGACATGGGGTAAACTAACTAAAACTATTTGCTTGAACAATACCTCCTTGGACTATGCACCTGCAACATAATATGCTATGTGACAACTACCCACATTAAAACTACCCACAACGAACCCACATTTACCTAAAATATAACTCTATCAGAAATTCAAGCAGAATTCGCAGTCTTGATTGTGCTCACTTGTACAGTAAAAACTGTTCAGTTCTTCACATTTTACTAATTGTGATAATATAGGTACCTAGTCTAGAAATACGTCAAAAAATATTGGTATTGCTATTACCTAATAAATTGGGCGCCCTACCTATGCTACCTACTCTACTACTCCTATGACTGGAAGGAAAGCCTCCAGGTCGTTTAGTCGCTATTAGCCGCATTCTGCATCGTCATTTTGCTGAATTAAAGCCTACATATGTTAATTGTGATCCGTCTTTCCGTTACCGCCGCGCCGCCGCCCGCCCTAGCTGTAATGGACAGGCTGGCGCGCACTGGCCGGTGACGTGAGCTCCACAATTACCGGCCAGTGTTCGAGTGCTCGCCCTCACAAGGAAATCGCTCTTCAAATTAAACTCGATTTTTGGCGCCTTTGTCCGGCGACCGCGAATAGGTGCTCCAACGATTTAATTTGGCGGGAAACTCAGCAACTCCCCAGCGCTATAATTATCCTTCATTCTTTCTGTTCGGTTTAATCGCGGTTTAATCTGGGGAAATGGAATTAGCCGCGTTAGGACGTTTTGTTGTGGCATCAAGTGCAGGTCCGCTGTCGCGCTCATCGCGAGGGCGACCTTTCCTACCTTGCCTCCTCTTTGTGGTACATACTTACCTCTAACGGAAGATTAATTCAAAATTTGTGTTTGTTAAAACCTCAATTTCATTTTTTATCTGTAACACCATTCATTCAATATTCATTCTTGTGTTCGTTCTGTGCATCCATCATTCTTTCTCTTTCAATAAAAACTCGTGAAACACTCGCACGCAACAATTTCTTTTTATTATAAATAATAGAAATCAGCACTCCACACCCAAGCCAGGACTTTTTCAGTGGTTGTATTAATTTATTTTAAAAGA
This sequence comes from Eupithecia dodoneata, assembly GCA_947044415.1. Lineage (NCBI taxonomy): Eukaryota > Metazoa > Arthropoda > Insecta > Lepidoptera > Geometridae > Eupithecia > Eupithecia dodoneata. The sequence goes on along the minus strand of OX345661.1, from coordinate 13,033,297 downwards.
ATATACAATATACATAGGACTTAAATTTATAACACTCTTTAAATCCGTAGGGGTTTGACCTGAATGTTACATTCCTCGGGTTTCTATCTTAAAAAGAAGTGTAGTTGGTGCATTAATGCAGAATGTCACCTTATGACCATATTTTGGGGAGGCATGTTTTTCAGTAGATGTTGGTGTGTGTGCTGATGAGAAAATACCTTGTCAATAATTAGGTAGGTATAGGTTTTGTCTCATCAGCTTAAAGCATAATCATATAGGGTGTTCGAAACAACGTGTGTCATATGGAAACAGGGCGTAGGTACGTGAAACGTGAAACCAAGTACAATAGCTTAGCGGCTTTTTTATCACTGAAAAAATAAAAAAGGTATTAAATATTTTTTTATTTTTTTTTACTTTTTAGTGCTGTAACTTTGTTTGTGTTGTGTTTAAATAAATTCGGAAAGTTGGCTCTTACTAATAAAATCAATATTTAAGTTATATTTTATAAACGATACACATAGACTTTACCTCTAACCTACACAATGATATACATATAGATAGAAACCTACCTATATATTAGGCATTTATTCGCTATACACACAGTAAGTTGGTAAGTTAGGTCACAACTAAAAGGCCTATATCATTGAACAGATCATATTTTTTTTACTCAGAACAAGTTGTCGTGCGTGGTTGTTCTAATAAAAACCTTTTAAGAAATCGAGACGCTTTATGCCCGTGCCGTGCGTGTCAAATAACAGTGACACTTCTCGATGATGGGTGCGTCAATGACGCAGGTGTGGACACGTTTGAACCCATTTGCTAGAGGGTTGACCCTTGGTGTAGTCGATGCCCTTGGTACTTGATGACAACAATTTAACTAATATAAGTAGGTAACGATTTTATGCTGATGCCTATATTGGTTCACTGCTGGACATAGGCCTCCCCTAATTCCATGCGGACTGTCTTCAGCTTGCAAAACATTTATTTGCAATAGCACAAAATGCAGACTTCTTTAAATCTGGAAATCTGTTAGGTACATGTACACTAAAGACCGACGCGACGTTCGCACCAGTAGGGTGCTTCATACACGAAGATATTATAACAACATAGACTGAAAACGTAAATAAACGATTTTCATATATCCGTATTTGTATTGTTGTGCGGACTGCGAACATGAATAAATTTTTTTTAATCTTTTTTAAGTAAAAAAAAAATATTTCGAATTCCTTTGTTTATTTTCTATGGGCCATATAATAATCTCCGTCCACAATGGACGTAAAAATCAGCAAATGCGAAAAGTTTATCACTTAAATCTGATCTCAATCTCCGAGGTTTGCAGAGCGATCCATCTGAGATATTATGTCCTAACTACTATTTGAAGATATTCATCTGATGGTGAAGTTTCTAACTGGTACCTGTACCATAGTGTTTGATTAATTGACAAATATTCGAAAATCTCAGCACGGGAGTTAGACCGGCATTTTAAAATTCATTGTAAAAGTACCATACTTTATCTAATTGCTAAAGTCGTGTGACGCCGATACTCTAAGTTTCTTTTGTCGCCAGTGACAGTGTACGAGGGCGACACGCTCGGCCTGCAGCGCATCAGCCGCACGGAGATGGGTGCCTACCTCTGCATCGCCACCAACGCTGTGCCGCCCTCCGTCTCCAAGCGCATCATAGTGGACGTCGAATGTGAGTACCCCCGCTATTACCTGCCTCTGACGAGCTCAGCGCATAACTCCTGTTCAGATGGGGGCCTGCAGTCTTTCACAGGTCGTTATCCCACCTGGTTGGAGGATGCCCTACACTACGTTTACCGGGTCGTGGCTTCCACTAAAGAACACGTTTACGCCAGCGGTAAATAAAAATTGTTTCGTAAAATAATATAAAATAAACGTCTCTTCGTTCGGAAATGGCAAAAAGCAATTTAATTCATTATTTCAGGTCATAATAAAATACTTTTAAACGTATAAACATTAAATAAACTAGGATCCATAAATTTATTCGATAACTTACATTGTTGGAAAATCGGGACGATAAAACTTTCCGACAAACTAGTACAATGCATTATAAAATGTGTTTGTTTGTTTGTTGATCACGTCTGCACTGCTTTCAAAACCGTACAACCATCAAATCAAAAATCGTTTCCTTCAGCTCAGATAAAGGAAGCCCGAAGACTGCGAGAGCGGCCAATCGTAGCTCTATCTATAACGACGACGTCACGATACAATGGCCGGTGGCGTCCAGCGTGGCGGTGGGCCAAATGCAACCGCCCCGGACCGCGTCATTTCCGGGACCAATTGAATTAATACTTAATTGAATTGAATGTAAGGGAATATGGCTCAATTTCCGGAATGTACGTGGTAATGCCTTGCTCGGTTCGCATTTGGATAATTGGGGTCAGAACTAAATACAACGTGCTTTTTATAGAATTACTACAGTATATTTAAGTAATTTCGATTTGTTTGTGTGATGTCAGTAACAAATAATACGTGTTTTAACTACAAGGAGCGGAACTACCCTTTAGTAAAAGAAACTGTTCCTCTTTATTACCAACGAACCGATCCCACAAAAAAACTGAACAACTAAAAGATATAAAACCGAAAAACACGTCGCACAAACAAAATATAATTCATTAAGCCTATCAAAACAATCCCAAAACTTGAAAAACAAGATTTTTAATTAACCAAATGAAAAAGCAAAAGAGCCTAGGTTATTCAATGTTTACAATTTGCAAATCAGATCAAAGAATTCAAAAGCTTTGCGAAGAAAATAAGATTCCCCAGATTTTTCACTCGATTTCAGCAAAAATGGACGGAGAGCACCTCTGGATGACCAATTAAAAATTTAATAAAAGGAAAAAAGCTGAAAAGAATCCTCCCTTTATTTTGGATTCGTATCAGAGCAGCTGACTAAATAAAAGGCAAGAGACGGCTGATAATTGAAAGATAATATTTTTCCGCGGTGCAGGTCGCACCGCCGCCGCCGCCGCGCCGCCACCGCCCCGCACCGGGTGAACGAGATTGCCGGCGAACTGCAGATCCATCCTTTTTCTTGGAAACAAACGCCTTTGAAATGTTTACACAATGGAAATTGAATTAAACGGTTGCAGACTATGGAGGAAAATTGTTTCCCCGCGGTGAAACGATAGTTTCTTTGGATTCGTACCGTTTACATAACTCTGAGTGGGAAAACAAACTGTAGATTGCGTTTGCTTAACTTAATTAGATTTGCGTCTTTGTAACGATAAATATTTATAATCATCGGGACTAGAGAGAGCTTCTCTTCATTAACAACCTAATTCTTTGGGCTTTCACTAGCTTTCAACAAGAGGACGTGTTAAATATCGAGAAATATAATCATGAATTCCGAAATATTATAATACTAATAAGATGAGATCTTGTCTTAGCTTCTAATTATCCGCAGCATTGTACAGTTTCCAAACAAAGTCTTGTTACTCTTAGCCACATTTTAAATCTGAATTGATGAGAATGAGATTTCCCGAGAATATTCTACAAAACTTGTTTATTGGAAGGATACATAATGAAATTCATGAGAAAATAGAACTAAAGCAAGAATAGTCTGGATTACCGAAGTATAATAAACAGTAAACTCTTTGAAATGCTTGAATAAAACATCTTGCTTTATGTACAGAAAAACTTGTCTGAATGTTGAAAAATATTGAAACGTACTCTGGAGGGAATCGAAGAAAAGATTACAAAAATATATAGCGAATTGTGTCGCGAATCATATATAAAGAGAAATATAAGAATCGAGCAGGTACTATTGAAGACGGCAACCTTTGCGGGGGCGAATGATAGAACAAGTGTTTACTTAATCTTCAAATAGAATCTTTACTCATGTTATATAAACCTTTCCTTTTACTGCGGACTGTGTTAGAAGAACGAGGCATTTGCATAACCAAAATAAAATTTTTAACGTAAGGTTTATGATTCCATCAAAAAAATATTTTAGTAATAAAAATTCAACTTTGCAATGCCATTTAGACTTAAAACCGTGTGAAAAATACTGCGAGTTTTCGCAAAGGAATGTGAGCTGTTTAGGCTTCAAGAATAGCTGGAGTTTCGAACCGGATTCCGTAGGTACCTATTTACCTTCCATCTGTCCATGAGCCACGTCATTTAACGCCACTCGTGAGTTGACACGAGATTGCTATTTCTCTAACGTTTTAAAGCATCATTATTTCTGATCATTATTCTTTCGGATTCAAAACGAAATTATCCCATTACATAGACCTAAGACCATTTCATCATTCTCAATTGCTAAAAATATACTTCGTTTAAAATTGTTACAAAAACTTTTATAAGAACTTTTATTTTGCTCGATAGTTTTACACGAATCGTTTCCATCATATTTAACGATCGAATGAAAATCTTTAAATAAGTTGTTCACCTACTCGAGTCTGCGAACGTTATCGATCAAAACAAGGGGCAGTTACAGACTCGGAGGAAGCAATTTATAAAGTTTCAATAATGATGGATAGCGACGGACCGCCGAGCGCTCTCCTGCATGCAGGTTCGAATCCTGCCGCGAGATTATTGACATTACTGAAAAGATATTTAAAATTAGTTTCTGTCCGCGACACTTTGCTTCTATGGAAATATTTAAAGAATATTTATCTCATCGGTACTGATTTGTGGATAAACATTGTAGTGTGGCTACTATCACTAAAATTCTTGCAAATAATTTGTATTCTGTCCCTGAGACCCTGAGTGTGAGGGCTTCCGCACTACAATAACCAAAAACCTAAGTAGCCGATGTTTTATACCAGCCATAAAAATATCTGTAGGTATGCAAGATTTCAGTCTGATCCGTACTGCCTTTTTGGATTACACCAAAAATACATAACGGATCAAGTATACGCCATACTTGAGTTGTACGCCCCTTAAACTTTCCTAAAATGACACACTGTTTGGGCAAGAGAAGTGAAAAATAAATGTATTGATCCATTACATAAATGGATAGGTACAACAAACTAGTTGTTCGTTGTAGCATTAATGGTGTGCGTATAGTATAAAGTTTTTATCCGTTCGTCTGAATGTCAAACACTTTCCTATTAACCTAACTTTACCCAAGGACACTTCAACGGCCAGAAGGTTTCAGAGGTTGCGAGCTGAAACTAGAATAAGTGAAATACTTGACAAAGTAATATTCCATCTCGGCGTGATCCCGCAGAAGTTTCGCGGCGGGCTCTCTGCTCGGGACGCCGCGATTTTTCACATAACACTTGAGATAATAAAATCCACACTTTTAGAACGTACTCGTTATTTCACGAGACTTTATGGGCAATTCTAGCTGATATTACTGAGTCGAGCGACACTTTTAATATTCTACGGGTTTTAAATTATTTATTTTGTTACGCACTGATAATGTAGAATGGCGCGTAAAATGTAAAGTAGGCAAGTCGGTACTTGAATAGCTGACGTTCAATATTTTTATAAGGTAAATGTTTGAGTGGAGCTCACATTTCTTGCGCAGTCATAAAATCCATCGGATTTTAATAAATATCAGGTACTCGGCTTTATTAATGTTTTTATTTACTCTACGACGGCACTGCAGATTTCATACGAACTTTTCCAGGCAATTTGTATATTAAGGTATCAAATTAACAGTTATTAGACTTCACGTGCAATGTAGGTATAAACAACATCAATGAAAGAGTAAGTACAGCGTCTGAATTATAAACTAATTTTCTTTATTTTGAATCAGCTTGTCAGACAGTTTGTCCATTCCGCATGGACTGAAATAGGATTTAACAAATGATTTAACCAAAAAACCATTATAGCTAGTGTTAGTACTATCTATAACAACTAAGCTGAGATCTATTCCAGGTTATAGTACTTACCTACCATATGAATAAAGTCATTTAAAATTGGATATTTACCATGATTTGATTTTTGAGATCACGGAATAACTGGAGGCACTATTGCAATATTCTGTGATCATGGCGCATGAAACCGTGTCGAAATATTGGAAAACTCAAAAATAAAATCATGGTAAAATCCCGTTTTAAATGACTAGTGTTAATGACCATGTTCCAGTTTCAAAAGCTTTATCATTATGAATAAAGTGTTGATTGTCTTTAACGTCGTGGTTCCACCTGACCGTGATCATATTGTTCCATAATTACAAGTACAATTTTAACGGGTATTTATCGCGTTTATTTATCTATTTTCTTCATTATTATTATGCGTTTTTCATATCCATGATCTCGGGTCATAAAGTGATCTCGTCCTTTGGAAGGCTTGCGTGGGGCTGAAGCCAACAGCACAGAGGCCCTTTAAGAGAGTTAATTTAAAGGCGAGGGCTACATTTTTTTAAAAGTATGTGTTCTGATCGCGTAAGTTGAACAATATTAACGTTGTTCTAGTCTCCCCTATGATCTGGGTGCCGAACCAGCTGGTGGGCGCGCCGGCCGGCACTGACGTGACGGTGGACTGCCACACGGAGGCGCACCCCCGCGCCATCTCCTACTGGGTCTACGACAACGTGATGGTGCTGCCCACCAAGAAGTACGCCATCAATACTGACGAGAACTCCTACAGGTATGCCATTGGAGCAAGGAGGTTAACCTATTTTGTTTCTTTTTTACGCGATATACCATGGTCTTTGATTTGTGTTTAAAATATCTCTAATATAATATAAAAAACAGTCACCATATAGAAAAACAACCAAAACAGCCTCAAATAATGTTCCAAGAATACAAAAGCAAAATAATACAATCATATTTACTAACATTAACAAAGATCATTCAAGAAATATAAACAAATTAGAACTAGTGTTTACAAACAAGTAAAATGTTTTTTCTTTTGTCCTCATACTGTTTAAAAACAACATCTGGCTACTTATAACGATGATGGCTAATAGGTATTCAAAGCCTGTTTGGTATTTAGAGCCCGTTAATCCCAGTCCCGTTGAACCGGCCCCGTGTAACGGCCGCCGCCGCCGCCGCCATCGCCGCCGCCCAGGCTCCCCTGGCTTCTATGCTATAATTAAGAGCTTATGTTAATTGGGGGTTAACAGATTTACGCTTGTTGTCTGTTTACAATAATTTTACATTTAATTACATAAACAGGTTGTAAATAAAACCAAAGAACTGAACCAATCGATCGGTTATCAAGCTAGTTAGTGTAATACAACCGAAAGATCGGTTATCAAGCTAGTTAGTGTAATACAAGTTTAATAATTATTATACAATACATATATCCCCCCCCCCCCCCCCCTCTCCTCTCCTGCGTGTTCGTTTCTCATGCATTTTTCTGGATAGAAAATACATACAAGTAACATGTATACAATGTATTACTAAGACTCCGCTGTCCGTCCGACCATCTGTCTGTCTGCTTTGCTCGTTTTTGCTCGATATTGATAACGGTAAAAAATATACGCTTAAAATAATCACAGAATATTTAGTTATTATGTATATTCATTTTAAAAATAAGTAGTTAAAATAAAATAAAACAAATATTTAGGGGGCCGCCCACACACAACAGACATGATTTTTATAAATAATGTTACGGGACCCTTCGTGCGTGAGTCCGAGTCGCACTTGGCCGGAAATCATGAATTGAAGCTGGTCACGAAATTAAATAATAGTTTTCATGCAGATCCGGTGATTAATTGAAAGTGAACAGTGGCCGCCATCTTGTCCGGTAAATAACGTCAATGCTATCTCATTAATTACACCAGTCGATGATTACACCGCAATGACGCCGACTCGTGACGTGGAACGTTGCGGCGCGGGCGGCGGCGGTCGGCTGTTGTTGACTGGTCAATGTTCATCCTGTACTTTTAGTATTTGGGATGTACTAATAATTTGGTGTGTTTTAACAAACCAGAAACTGACTTCAAATTCCTAAATAATAAAAATGGGTCGAATGGAAAGAATAAAGATCGGTTGGCGTGATATTGAGTTATTCGTCCATTTGAAGCGCACATACTTAATGCAAATTTAAGACTTATATCGTTTTCTGCCAATAGACGAAAAGGGACCACACGGAAAGCTTCAGCTTTTAAATAAAAAAAAACAATTATCAAAATCGGTTCACCCAGCCGAAAGTTCTGAGGTAACAAACATAAAAAAACAGTCGATTTGAGAACCTCTTCCTTTTTTCAAGTCGATTAAAAGGGATTATAATTTACGATCTGGTCTAAGAATAAATTCAGATGTAAATCTCATGGCGTCAATGCAATGTCACAAAAAAATGTTTTTTTTTTTTGAAAACTCTCTAGCTACGACATAGCTCATTTTGTATAGTAACTTGGTGTAGCCGTGCTACGGCGTAGCAAGCTACATTAGCAAGCTTCAATTTCTTGGACGTTTACAGACTTAAAACGTTCCTATTGGTTTTTTCAACCTGACCATGAAAAAAAAAATAGATCCAGTCCAAATTCATCAGTTGTTTAGTATCTGAGGATTGTGGATAAATGGACGCGTAACATCGGGCTGCACATCGGAGGTTTCAACCAATTGTAGCCAATACACAGTCATGGTCTTATATTTAATTATCTGTTTATTAATAACTAACTGCGCCCCGCGGCGTCGCCCGTGGAAATCTATGTCTCAAATGGTTTATAAACATTCTTGATTCACTATATCTATTTTTAAAAAATCGCATCAAAATCTGTTGCCTAGTTTTAAAGATCTAAGCATACATAGGGACAGACAGACAGCGGGAAGCGACTTTGTTTTATACTATGTAGTGATGATTTATGCTGAAAACTCTGCGCTTTGACGCGCATTTGGGGAGGCTTATCTCTAGTTCTAGCTGCTGTCGATGATTATTAAAATATATATAATTGTATTAGTATAAAATGTAACCTTGTCCATCAGAGCGCACATGAAGCTGACCGTCCGCAACCTGCAGACCGGCGACTTCGGCAACTACCGCTGCATCTCCAAGAACTCGCTGGGCGAGACCGAGGGCTCCATCAGGCTTTATGGTGAGCACTCTGCAAGACCCTACACAGTACACATCACAGTCGCCGGCCCGCCGACGACTTCACAAAACACTGTCGACTACTAAAAATATGTAATCCTTCATTTTCTGGCGGAGGCCATCTTGGACCGATTTTCCATCAAACATAGCTAATAGATACTCCCAACAAATTCACCTTTCAAACAAACAAAAAACAATTCAAAATGGGTTCATCCATCCATCGTAGTACACACTATGCACGTATGGTACACCTACACCAGTAACATAGACCCACGTTGTCAAACAAACGAACCCATGCAGCTAAAAGGCGCTGCGGGCCGAGCACATCGTGCGCAACGGTGGGACAACGGCATATTAACCTCATGTTATTCCATCGTGCTATTCATTAGCAGGACAGGTCCTAACCAAAACTACCATTATGCGTGATCTCGGAGTATACCATGACTCAAAACTACTCTTTGACGTCCACGTCGATAAAATAATTAGTAAGGCTTCGAGATCACTGGGACATGTCATGCGAATCTCTAAGAGTTTCACGAATATTAAAACTCTTAAACTTTTGTATTGTACGTTTGTCATCCCGAATATGCGTCTCATCAGATACTTATGTTATAGAGTCAAGATCCCGTACAGCAATCACAGCTACGAAGAACTCTGTAAGAGATTCCATTTTTTACCTCTAAAACATAGGCGGGATATTTCTGATTATCTGTACATTCTTAAAATTATCAACAATGATGTTGACTGCCCAGACCTCCTTAGCAAATTACACTTTAACATTCCTCGTAAGCAACTTAGACACAACCCTCCACTACATATTCACGGAGCCTCACCTAACTATAGACAGAATTCGTTTATGGTGCGAGCGAGCAAAACTGTCAATGACTTCAGCAAGAAGTTTGACATTGACCCGTTTCATACCAGCATTCACAAGGCAAGGCGTCATATGTCTCTTGATTTTTTTGGCACTTAACTTTGGTCTAGGTCGATTCTTGATAATTGTGTCATATTATGTTTTATGTTTTCTATTATTTTTATCACTAGTTTAAGTACGAATACTTTATGGTTTCCCATAAAGTACGCTTTCTTTCTTGTCACAATGTTGTTAGTGTTCACACATAATTTAGCTTATTTAGATTCTATCAGTGAATACCTATTATTAGCTCTCTGTTGTCATTTTTAAGTCTATAGATGTTATAGTAGCTGATGGTGTTCCGAAATAAATAAATAAATATTGATATATTCCTATCGCACCAGGTACACCTGGTAGGAAGTCACCATTTAGAAAGTTGAAAATTCGGAAAATTAGTCCGCTATTTTCTATTGAAATATTCTTGTAGCCATAATCCTGTATTTCAAAAAGTAACAAGTAATTCAGATTTTTTAGTCTTGGTAGCACTTGTAGTAGTAATTGTGCCACAAGTACTTTACAAGTAGTTTATTCGAGTGCTCCGCGACTCTTGGCTTCTGCGGTCAAAATAAGTTCGAGAGTGAATTTCACAGAACGGCAACTTTAAAGTTTTTCATTTCCAAACTACTTGGTAGCCAGCGCTCAAAGAACCACTTAGTAAATAGCACTCTAAATACTACTCCAAACGATCACAATTTGCATAATATGATTGTGCAGTTATTAGCGCAAGTACATTAGAAGTTGGTCGGAAGTTAATCGAACTGAGTCGGAGCCGTTCGGGAAAGTTCGCGCGCCGCGCAGCAAGGAGGAACTCTCCTCTGATCAACTTACTCGATTGTATATTGTAAACATAATCTTGCACTGGGAGACAATCAAGATAACTTATTTGTTGGTGAATTAATCTAATATGTTAGATCATTTAAAACGCTTCAACATTTGTACAGAGTTGACAAGACTCACTGTTCTAACGACAACAAATACAGGGTGTTTGATGGAGGGATAGACAAACTCGGTGGGTGTGTAGTGGACCTATTTGTAAAATACAAATTGAAGTAGAAGACCCTAACTCTTTACAATTTTTTTAAATCCTGTTTTTTGTATTTTTAAATTATTTTCCGAAATTTTAACTCTTTTCCCCTACAATTTTTTTTGGAACATGTTTTCGATTGTTCTTTTTATTTGGTTTTGGTCCCAGATGTATCCTTCATCTATTGAAGGCATTATTCATTCAAAAAAAACCAGTAAATAATTAGTTATAAGCTCTCAAATTTAAAAAAAAAATAAAAAACTGAGTTAAGAATGTCATTTTTACATCGTTTTAAAAAAAAAACTAAAAGCGATCGAGGAGTTCAAATGCTTTTAAAAATTTATCTTATCATCGCTTATTACAACGGTATGCCACATGTAGCCGAAAAGTCTATAAACTTGTCAAAAATTAACACTTAAAGGGAAAATGCTAAGGAAAAATTCCAAGGAAAAATAAACTTTTTTTTCTACTTACCTAAGAAACCTTTTTACTTCTTTAATCTTAGACTGATATGTCTATTAGAGGATTCAAATTACGTTAAATTTCCTTGTTATTTTGGGTTTTTCGTTGCCTTTCGAGTACTGGTAGTGGGATCTTCATTAAACGCTTGGAGTATGGCTTCGTCTACAGCAACATGCTGCTGCGTTGCACTGACTCGTGGTTCTCGAAGGGTTAAGTTTCCCGTTTCTCTAAGTCGCCGAAAGGTATTAGAAAATGTGCTGTGGTGTGACACACGTCTGTTGGGATGCAATTCTCTGTACAGTTTCTGTGCTACACGTGAATTTCCAGCGCATCGACCATGCGCATAAATAATATCAGCGTATTCTTCGTTGCTGGATTCCGCCATTGTGACAAAAACAACGATATCAAAAACAAAACAACAAACAGTTTATCAAAACTGATGAAATACCAAAAATAACGGGAAATTTAACGATTAGGTACAATTATTGAATAGAATTCAAAATTCAAATTTCGAAATTTGAATCCTCTAATAGACATATCAGTCTAAGATTAAAGAAGTAAAAAGGTTTGTTAGGTAAGTAGAAAAAAAGGTTTATTTTTTCCTTAGCATTTTTACTTTAAGTGTTAATTTTTGACAAGTTTATAGACTTTTCGGCTACATGTGGTATACCGTTGTAATAAGCAATGATAAGATAAATTTTTAAAAGCATTTGAACTCTCATATTAAAAATACAAATATAAAAGGATAAAAAAAAATTAAAGAGTCTTCTACTTCAATTTGTATTTTAAAATTGGTCCACCTACACACCCACCGAGTTTGTCTAACCCTCCACCAAAAACCCTGTATAAATCTTTGACGATAAAATCAAAAGCAGTCTATTTTTATTTTAACTGTGCAGTTGCCGTGGCATAATGGCCGTGTTTTGTCATAATTGACAGATATGACAAGCCTGTAAAAAATATGTAATCTGTCATGCGGTTCCGCTCATATTGTTGTTATTGTATTCTCTTTGATATCGTATTCGAAGTAAGCAGAACCGCATAAGAGATGATTCTCAATTCCATTCTATAAGTACGCAGGTTAAACAAGCCTGCTTGAGCCAATGTCTATCCGAACCTCAGCATTGCGGTTTAGATAATACAAGATCCAAGAACGAAAACTCTTCCCTTGCTAAAAAGAAAATTCGACCCAAAATTCCTTGCGCCTAATTACCCAGAACTTGATTGATTTGGGTTGAGTTTAAAAATTGCGATATAATATGTTGCACAACCTACCGAGAGGTAAAACACATGACGGGCTATAACGTTAAGTGCTTTAAGCATTGATAACCATGCTAGTTACAAATGTATGTATGTGTCGCCGTGAATCGGTTAGGCATTCTGTAACCAGTTCAGATCATCTTCACTGTAACTTTTATATTTTCTCCCTCCTATCTTTTTTTGTAATTTCTAACCATTTTTCAATGTTTACGGAATTTCTTTTCATTAATTAATAAACTAGAACAATGACAGCACCTAATTTGAAACGAAAAAAATCAAAACAAGACGTATAACCTGAAAATTACCCATATGTCAAAGTAGCCCCCAATGTCAAAGTAGCCCCGTAGGTTTACGGTAGTTCTAGATTTCCTCACTTATAAACAAAACCTTACAAAGAAAATGACTAACAATTAAAGTAGGTATATAAATAAAATAGAACAAATGAAACCTCCCTCGTTTCTCGAGGTGCGTCGTATTTACAATTGAAACAGTTGAGCTGACTGTTGCAATTGTCAGACCTGACTCTTCTTTTTTTCTGCAGAAATCCCGATGCCGTCGACTTCGCCGAAAGCCACCGAGATGAAAGTCAACGCCAATAAAGAGAGTGAGTGTGAACACTATCTTACTTCTTTCTACATATTTACACAGGTAGCATAGTAATGTGTAGCATAGTTATGTAGAATCATATTTCGGGAAAATATGCAATTTATTGCATATTTTCACAGGAAGACTCATGTAAAGAGTTTTTCATTTCAGTCTCTGGGTATACTGACAGTGCCTAGCATTTACGTTCACGTACTTATCATGTTTCTTTCCAAATATCCGCACGAGTACGAAACACCTGACGGAAATAGGGAGCGCGTCAATAGCAGAAACAAATACATAAAAAATAAAATATCCCCTACACTGAATATTATGCGACACTCGACAAGGTACCAAGCTACTAGAATTTTTAATAAATTGCCTCTCGAAATAAAAGAAGTCATACATAGAAGAACACTTCTAAAAATAAACTAAAATGTTATCTTCTGGAAAAGTGTATCTACTCCATTGACGAACTATGACCTTGATTATACAATGTGTATTGTCGAACCTTGATCAAACGAGATGTGCGAATACACGACATATATTTATCGATAAAAAACAAAAAATAAAAAATTATATGTTACCTATCTCAAAAATAAAGCCGATTTAATATTTTTTTTAATCAAAACTTATTCATCTGGTTTTTTCTTCGTGTCTTTTTGAGTAAACGGTATATTTTATTTAAAGTAGTCTCATTTGAAAGCTAGGTAGTCTATCTAGCTAATATAATAAGAAAAAAATACAATTTCGGTACATTAGCCTATTAAAATCATAATTTTTTTAGAAATTTGCAAAAAAAAAACGATTTTTATTTTATTTTTGATCTGTAACTTTAAAACTGGGTTATTGAGGTATATAATTTTTTGCATGTTGTATTTGTTTTTTTGCATGTAAATTTCTCAAAAAATATTATTTTTATTAGGCTTATGTACCGAAATTGTATTTTTTTCTAATTTGTTTAGCTAGGTAAACTATCTAGCTTTCAAATGAAACTACTTTGAATAAAATAGACCGTTTACTCAAAAAGAAACGAAGAAAAAACCAGATGAAGTAGTTTTCATTAAAAAAATAATTAAATCGGCTTTATTTTTGACATAAGTAACATATAATTTTTTATGTTTTGTTTTTTATCGATAAATATATGTCGTGTATCCGCACATCTCGTTTGATCAAGGTTCGACAATACACATTGTATAATATATGTATGTATAAACTTTGTGTATGTGAAGATAATCATTCAATAATTTAATTTAATGTGATACTTTTTTTTTCTCTTGTAGTTAATATAATTTATTTTTAAGTTTCCGCACACAATGTATATTGTTTTATGGAAAAAATAAATAAATATGAATATATATATGAAATATTTAATTTCAACACTCAGTCTTCATTAAGAATGTAAGCGGGTTAACTACGAACCTTATTTATGTTAGAAGATCACAAACGTTTCATCCCTATACGAGGGCCTTCATCAGGGTGAGTTTGGTTCGGGGCGCGTACCGCACCGTCTGCGCTTTAACTTCAATAGTTATCTTATCATACTAACATTATCAGTATTTATTTTATTACAAAAAAACGTGAGTTTCTTTTCTGTTAATTGACATTTATTTTGACCAGAGCTTTAATAAATATGAAAATTTCGTATAAATAACGAAGATTATGTTAACGCACGGTTTGGGCAATTTGGAATAATATTAAAACATTAATCTGTTCTGCAAACTATCGCGCTAATTTCCATTTTAATAACTTGTTTTATGACACCGGAGGTAATTACTTTTACACAAAATAAGCGCAAGAACTCGGGCAACATGTGCGTTGTAGTGTCTGTTAATATGTAGACTATTCAGTCTATAAACAAAATAATTATAACTTTTCTACATATTATGCTACTCTCAGCAATGCGCTATTGTGAGAGCTTATAAAATGTAATGAATGTAATTTTGCTATCTGAAAAACACGGGATGGCTTCAGTGGACGTTGGAACTAATTAAAAATCCGCAAACAATTTAGTTTGCCAATTTCCTGCGAGACCGTGCGTGTGACAATCGCTTTCATAACATTTCACTTTTTGCATTTTACGATTTTTCATTGAAAACCGCAGGTTATACAAGCTTTTATTGTCACTTCCATACGGTTTATTTTAAACTGGGACAATACCCGTGGCTATAGGAGATACGGGGAGTTACGCGTATGAATACTGCTGACAGCTTCACGGTTAGATTCGTGGTGGGACGAGATGAATTAGGCAGCAGGATATCCATCTTATCTTGACAGCAAATTGGTAACATTTAAAGACCTCTAAACATTACAACAACGGTCGCCACCTACCGGAGATCAAAGTCATGATTTGCTTTTAAGAAAATCCTACTCATCATCGCATCAGCTTCCAGAACTAAAGTTCATCAGCTGCTGGGTCTATGGTCCAGACCCTTAGGTATATCACTTCCTATAATAGGATATATGTTTTTTGGCCAAATAAAACAATTCTTTCTTTCTTTCTTTCTTCTTCATATATTATTATTTATTATTATCTTGCCCAACTGTGGAGAATATTGAACTTTTGTGATGTTTTGTGAACTTTTGTGATTGTGATGTTACCCAGGTCCTCGTCGTGCTAACGTGTCGCGAGGTGTGTCGCGGTCGGAGGGCGGCGCGACGGGCTCGGAGCGGCCCAGCGTGGTGCGCGCCCAGCTCGACCGCGCGCCCGACCGCGACGCGGCGCGCGTCTATCGCCCGCCCACGCAGCTCGCCGCAGGTACCAACATGCATAGGGCGGGCTCGGACGGACACTATCGAAGTCTGCAGCAGCCGTGCACGCTCTAATAAAAAGCTCAAACGAATAATTTAAAGTAACGACTTGCTACACAACCAAATTGAACTTTAATCTCGCTATTGAGTTCTCCCAACCCCGTGATGTACTTTTTACGTAAACCAACCCGACCGGAGCACGCTTCGCTTGCCTTAATTAATTTGAACTCCTGAATGACGTGTACACTACTTAACTAAGCTAATAAAGTACTCCGACGGATGTAAATCAGAGCATTTTATTAATTCTCTTGGCAATTACAGTGAGAACACGTCGTTACGGACTAAACCAGCGGAATCGCGCAGCGCTGCGTCAACATGCTGGCTCAGCCCCGAGTGCCGGAGGAATTACGTTTCACTTTAATTTGAGTCCGCTCGTACGTTTGCCGATCTGCCTAGCGCGGCGGTAGGCAAGCACGGCCGACCATCAAACAGTCGAATTTAATACATAAAGCCTTTAATATAATAGCAACTCAAAGCAAGGCTCCGCGGGAGCTTTACCGCTTTGTATTCTTTGTAACAATATACTGCATTATTAAAAACGTCTCTTTTCCCTCTCACGGTAAAAAATAAATGTGCTCCGAGAAGTCGCGGCGAAATGGGTTGGGAATATGTGACGAGGCGGATGTGGCATCGGGCGGCGCGGCGATGGCGACTCATCTCTCCTCGGCTTTTATCTCTTAAGGAATATTCGGAATACCCGCTGCATTAGCATTTTTGTGGAATAAAGCGGTGTCGGTATATATTTAGATTAGTCGGTGTCTCGGCCGAGGCGCCGTCTCCGCCCGAACAGAGATTAAACATTCAACGAGTTCGCATACACACTTAACCCTCATAAATATTCAGCGCAGACCGCGTACAATCAATTCTTGCAGGTCCCCTACTCTCCGAGGAAAAACTGTTTGAGCGACTGATATCATAGCAAATAGACGCGGCATTTGAATAAATACAGCCTCGCGAACGTCTTTATCCGTTTTATTAGGATTCTTAAAACTCCCCCCGCAGCAAACACATCATCAATATAAACAAGGTGATCCGCTTGTTTGCGAGGTGGCGCGCTAAGCCCCGCACACCGCGGTATCCACTACTGACGGAGCTCTTACCGATTCCAAAACGATACGGGACTTAGAGATTTATTCTCGTGTCGTGAAAGCTGTACGTTCTATGGCTACTTGTCTTGGTAAAACATACGTGAAAATGTTGTTTGATAAATATTCCCCAGATCAGAGAGACTTGTTATATTGGTCTGTGTTTTCCTTGTCATTAATTTTTTTATGTATATTTATGAAGAGTTATTCACCGGAGACTTTGTTCCAGGCTCCAGGTCTCTGCACTGCTGGAAGCAGCCGTTCCTCGCCATCGTGCTGCTCGTCCACGTGGAGATATTAGTTTGAATTCTTACAAAATTAGTAAATCATGTGATTTTAAGAAACATTCCAGATGTACCTAATTGTTTTGATCCGTTTAATATTTTATGATGTTTGTTGAAACGTCTATAGTAGTGTTGTGAATGGTAAGCGAGACATATCATCCTGTACTTCGTCATATCCTGAGAGGGAACGAGTGAAACTTTGTATAAATGATACTTTTGAATCCAATTATCCTTAGTAATAAGCGCTGGAATTTGAGCCGTTTTGTAACATAACGTTCTTGAGAAATAGCTTTATAAAAAGTGTGGTCGGAGGAGAAAGCTGGGTGAAATGTAATAAGTTGTTTCATGGATGCAATAAAGCCCCCGTGGCCTGCGCTGGCCGCTGTGCCCGCGCAGGCCTAGGGACAGCCTAGATGCGCCACTCCAGCCCTCACAATAGTTGGCAGTAATTATTCATGAAATTCGTTAACCTATTCGACGTTTTCCTTCTCCCATTTCCATTTTAAATGATACCTGAATCCGTATATCCTTCCAGCGATTACTTAGTCTAGTATAACTTGTACTTTATTGTGACGCAGAGCTTCGCTTAGGATAATTCCGAGATAAATGTGCCAAAGATATCCATTCGTGTAACTTTTATAAACCTTTGTTATTCCATAGTTATGATCAAGTAACATAAGTAGTTGTAATTTATTCAATACAATTGTAATGAGTAAGCAAGCTTGCCCCTCACGCGTCGACATGTACATACCTACTTAAACTAAATTTATGCACATACATTTTAATCTTTGTATTTTAACTTAGTTAATGTATAAATGTATCTTTTATTGCGAATAAGAGGTATTCTCACTAGGTACGTTCCACTGTACAGAGTAAGTGATTGTAAATAATAAATTAGTATAAAATGGAATGTTGTTTTTGGTTCCCTCGTGATAAGTGGTAATTAAATGGGCGAGGGCGGGCTTATCGCCCTCACTTACTGCTGACAGACGTTATCGCGCTCGGGGAATCGATGGCTTTCTTTAATTGATTCTGCTCGCTCTACAATCAGCTCTTTGTCTTCTCTAATCGGGATTCAGGGGCGCGGCGCGAATTTTTCTTAAAAGAAAACGGTCCGATAGCGGAAATAAATACTGTTTGGTAAAGTGGCTCTCGCGAGGGAGAGTGGCGAAACAATGGACGGTGGAAAGCGTTTACAATGGGCGCGAGACGTCTGCACTGAAATGGTTTATTTGTTGCAAGTGTCCGTTCGGCGAGGGCGAGATAATTACTTTGCACTTGATGGACTGGCTGAAATTTGTAAGAAACGGGACATAATTTTGTTTTCTATCCAAATCTACGGTATAACTTATATATGGAAACTCACTGGAACTTTGTTCCAGATCTCAGTTTTTTTGCACTTATCCTATAACTTTCGAGACAATTTTCTAGTGATTAGTAATAATTAAAAGTTGTTAGATAGAAATTATCTAAAAGTTTTGAAAAACGTCGTAAAGTCAAGATCACCTTTTAAGAAGGTAAGAATATACATATTATATATTATATTAAGGCAGGTGCCCTATACATTTACTCACTGTATGTTTTCTAGATTAGCGCGTGTATACTTAGCTAATGTTGCTTTCATAACGTTATCATTTCGCTCAATAAAACATGGTCCGTAAAGCTCTATAACTCAGAGTTAACCTATTAGGCCGTAACTTAAATTGCACAAGCCAATATCCACCTCATGTATATTTTCGTGCGGAATTTGCAAATTCTCAAAACAATGTTGAACTCTGAAAGTTGCGGGTTCCGCAGTAAATTTGGCAGCCCTGGGGCAGCTCCGCAAGAGGGGGGGGGGGGGGGGGGGGGGGGGGGCTTTGATAATACCCTATTACAATAACAATTAGTAATTTGTTAGTATATTTCACGCAATTAAGGCATGCACGAATTTTGAGTATTTGAGATGTTCTATATTATATACTTTAAATATTAAGTTGTTCGGATAATGGCAATTATTTAACGATTTCCCGGTTCTCAAATTTTCCAATTCAGGTGCCGTGGACGCACAGCTTAAGCCCTACCTTAATAATATCACAACAAAGCGACGAGGCCTCAGCGGGCTTTAATTGACACGAGGAACCGCAGAAGGGCTGCCGTCCGTTGCCGCCCGGCCCGCCGCGGTCGCACTTCGATTGCATTGTTTGGAGCTGCGCTGACTGAGATTGTTTCAGCCCAGTGCTCACGGTGAAGTTCATCGTCTTGTAGCCTGCTTAGGGTACTTAAACAGAGATTTAACAAAGTTAGAGATTAAGACATACAAAATGGTTTTGCAGTGATATAATAATATACGAGTATAAATTGTAAAGGGTTGGGGGTTATGGTAGATGGTACTGGTGGACCCCCAAACCGCCCTTTGAGATTGGTAGGTAGTACGGTGTAGGTTAGTGGTCAAGGAAAGTCACTGGTTTATGGTGTGGAATATATTCACAAGACTCTAATACTACTGGTGTTATACTACTGTCGCCAAAGTTATGTGAAATGGTTAAGTGGTTGAACCCGCGACGAAGACGGCCGATCGCGAACTGAGTACATTTAGGCAACCGCGAGCGAATACGCATTCAACTGCAAGCGCAGCTAAATGTATATCTGCTGCGTGGTCGGTTTACCCGAACATATTAAACACATTAAACATATAGACTAGCGGAGCATAATAAACTAGCGGACATTCCCGGCTTCGCACGAGTATTTATTGTTATTGTTACTCATCATTTTTGTTCGTGGCAGTTTATTTCTTAACATTGACTTCTCGTACCCATACCCCAGTGACGCATTATATCGCATAGTTATAGTTAGCCGAGTGGAGTGAGCCACGCGATTTTTTCTTTGGTAAAATAAATCCCAAAACAAGGGTTTTTTAGACAGCTTTTTTTACTGAGAATAAGATTATTATTTTCACTTTAGTACCTAATTGCCTATTCATTAAATAGGCAATTACTAAACTCCTTAGTCAAAAAACCATCTGTAAAGTTGGGTGGGACTTACATACGCCGCAGCTTACCTTCCGACATCTTCTGGAAAAATATTTTATTTATTAATATTGTAGTTGTGTGAGTCACACAAACACTTCAATAAAACAACTTAATAAATATCTCAATTCTCAAAAACTTGAAAAACCTAGCAACCAACAGGTTTCGCCATTTAAAGTTAAAAACCTATGAACTGTTGACGATAACATTGAGAAACTTGTTCAACGAATTGTACAAATTCACTGGCACCGAATTCCCATACATCAAACTATAATTTCCAATTGGATCGCCCGAAGAATGTAGAATTTATTTGAGCGTGTCGTGCCCGATATAATGCACGACTGGCTATAATGCGAGCAGTAAGGGGTTGTACACACGAGGGCCGCCCGCGCGCCCTGTGCCGCCCGGGGCCGGCGACACTTGTAAAATTTCACGGTCCGTAGCCCGCCTTATCTCCGTGACAGGATACGGGACGGCTAAAATATATTTACGATATTTGTTTCTTATTCAAGAAATTTGACAAGTTTGTCTGTATTCCTTTAGCTCCATATCTCACAGGTCACGTAGGCTGGAGTCATGTCCAATGATGCAGCGCTTCACATCTTTGACTTAGTCATCGATGATGTTAGTTATATTGTGTTTATTATACAGAAATTGAATTGTGTGTGTCATGTTTAAACTCCTCGCTGACGACCGAGATGAGTGGAAGAAGGGGAGGGAGGCCTTTGCCTTGCAGTAGGACACTCCGGGCTAATATATTCAAAATAATAATGTCTACTAGAGCTAGATTCTGCATGGAAACAGTAACAGACATTCGATTTCTTTATTTGGTTTACATGTATACAAGTTAGGTCTTAATTACCTACGTATGGTAGGTATACTTTCCCTTGTCAGACGTTTCTCAGAAAGCTATATCACTAACAGTGCCTATGCGCCAACTCAGCTCCCGTCCCGCGTGGTTATTAAATCACTCAATATAAGGCAATATTTATTCCCAAAACAATCGGCAAGAGAAATAATCGCCATATTTCAGCGACTCCTTAAAAGGGTTTTTATATCCAAGAGGCAATAAAATTGTGCGAACCTAAAAATAAATAGTGTTATCTATCAATTCAGTGGAGAGACGAGAGCCATAGCCTGACGCGGGTTACCCTTCCTCTTCATAAGACTCGCAAGATATATCTTCACTATCATTCATGCATTACTAATCTCACGTCTATTGTGGCTGGGATTGTCGAGAGCCTTTATTGTGTTGGTATTAATGCCCACTTTTATTACTACAAGCCTATGTCTGTTTATGACATCGTTTAAAACTCGTCTCGTTATGAAAGAATACATTGGTAGCTATAATTATCCTCGAAATGAAATGAAATATATTTATTGTTGAAACTGAACCAAAATACATAATTTATTAAACTAGCGAGAAACACAATTACGTGCAATATTTAACTAAATCTTGAAAGACTGAAGTTATTCCGACAAATCGCAGTTTTTATTTTTCTCTGTCAAATACTTGTAATCCATAAGCCTTAGCTCTTTGTACTGTAACTTTTAAACCGCTTTTAGTGAATTTGTACAGATTTGGTGATAAATGTGAAGTTATTTTGAAAGAGCAGTTTTCTTCGTTCAGAGAATGTGAGCAGCTTTTATCTCTCGCGATAATAACGTTTCCTCTCCGCGCCTTGACATGGGTAAATCCCTTCCCTTCATAAACCCGACTACATTTTTATAACCATTCACACTAATATACTGTATACTGAAACTTATTATTCAATAACTAAAGAAAACCAGGTTAATGTGTTAAGAGGCTAGATTTTTGTTAACATAATATTCTTACGGATTCAATATGTGCGTGTGAGGTCGTCTGTAAAACGGGACTGTAGAATTAAATTAAATAAAAACAAAAATAATTGAGGAAACAGTGTTTTTTTTTTACCACGTAAGTCAAGTATAAATAACGCAACAAAAATAATGAACAAGAACGAAGCCGTCAGTCATACCTACGTCTCAAGTTGAATTCCACGGCGCATAAACTCTTTTCATCCGACTCCTAAAACAGGAGTAGGTTCTCAATTTGTCTGTCGGTAGCTACGTCGGTAGGTATGATTTTTTTTCGGAAACGTCTCATTACAAGTTGAACTTGACATGTCAGATCTCTGCGATCACATGTTTCTGTCACTAGCACGTTCATTATCGGCATCGTTGAAAATCTGATCATAGATTAGTTTTTAAATATTCACATATCGGCATCGGGCTGATTTAGGGCACAGCGTGATTTCTGGTGGCAAGGTCATATTCACCGGTTGTTCTGTGACCATGAGGGAGTCGTCTTCAGACGTTTCCACCATCTCCGAGCTCGGAACGTCTCCGCGGGCCAGCGTTGAACGAGTTTGCATCGGTGGTGTCTCTACAGATAACTCAGATACTTCTGGTATTATTGTTGTAGGTCTAGTTGTTATCTGCGAGGTATAAACATCTGGTCCATTTGTTATTGCTTCTATTTTATTTAACATTTTCTGTCTCTGCTCTGTTGCTGTCACTAGAACATATGCTGTCACGTGTACATCATTTAGCTTTATAAATTGACCAGTAGACATAGTATTTCTACACGTTATTGATACCGGACATGGCAGTTTGGCAGCTGTTTCTTCTATTGCCGATAAAGAGATGGCATTGCTTGTTCCTGTTGTTGTTTCAAAAGGGTCTGCCTGACATCCATACATATCGTCTTCGTACGAGTCTATCCCACATATCACCAACTCTCCTTGTCTTCTAAGTTGTTTCCGTTCTGTGTCCTTGGATGGAGTTGTCGGGTTTTTTGTAAACGGTGTAGCATTTGTGTTGTCTTTTTGTTTTATTTCAATATTTTTGTTAATATCGCGTGTTCCTTGGCTAAGACTATCTAAGACTGGTAAGCATTCATATATTTGAAATGGTAGTATCAACAATAATACGATAATTTTATAATTTAATATTATCATTACTACTATTAGGTTTTCAATCAACGGTTTTTAAAAATGTGCCTTCTTATCATAGAAGCGTTTTTGTTATTTTGAGATAAGGAAGGTAGGGTTCCGTCGAGGTGTGGTGAAACACTTATAGTAAGGTTAAATAAATAGTTCATGCTTGAATTATTTATTTTATAGTTTCTTTATTATTTGAATAACCAAACCTGAAAATCCTATAATAGAGATTAACAAAATAACTCAGAACTTTAATACTAAAAAAACTAAACTCACACTTGACAAATTAATTTTCTAACTACATACATATCGCTGGCTATGCTATGAAAAGGAATTTAATGTGTAAACAATTTCATTTCCTTTCATCGTTCAAAACATGAACTACTTTCAGTGATTATAACCGCTGCAGCGCTCACTGGATTACGGTATGGTGCTACCGACACACCAACCAAGACCGTTGTACTTTTATATTAATGCGAAAGGAAGGATGTGTTACGTGTGCTTCTCTTCACGCCGAAACTAATTACACGGATCAGGCTTCAAGTTGAATATTGTACAGATTTAGGTCTGGACCAACATATTTTTACAGCATATGGGATTCAGAAATACAATTTATTGTTAAAACAACAATTTATAAAAATTTAAAACAAAATAAATCACATTAGGTCAAATAAATAAAAATAAAGTCAGGTTAACAATTGTAATAGTTCGTTCACAGAATGCAAATTCAGCTCGACAAGCCAACAAGTCTTATATTAAGGCACGATGGACTGCCATCAGATGTGACAGAGTCGGGTAGTTTATTGTATACCGCCGGAGACACCACATGAGTCAACTTTTCAAATGAATCTTATTAATCTAGCGAGAAATAACATGCAAAGCCACGGGTAACAATAATAGATCTTTGTTGACTTGGAGTAACGTATTTCTGGGCTAATCTCTATCCCGAAAATAACGCTTGCGAAGCCGCGGGAATACGCTAGTTCTATTATAAAATCACTACATTTTAACCCCCTTTTTTTGCGAAAAACAGGGTAACACCCCCGTTATAAGTGTGACGTTTTGTGTGTAACTATGTGTCCAGTTTTCAGTGAGTGACATCGTATTAATTGCGTATGTAATGTATATTGTGCATGCTTCAATCAAATTGAAAGAAATCCCTGGAAGGACAACAGTGAAGTGGGCATGAGCCGGAGGCGGTAAAAAGCAGCTCGCCTCAGCTGTGCCCGTCAGCCGGACCGACAGACAGACGGATTACACCGGCGCGGCCCTTCTCACTGCCACTTGTACCTCGCTCTTATTTGATGGACGTTCAGAATAAAGCGATCTCCCGCTTTCCGCGTTTGCTTTTTTGTGACTGAATATTTCTTGTACTGTTAGATATTTATATATTTACTAGCTGCGCCCCGCGGCTTCGCCCACGTAGAAGTCTATGCGTCAAATCGTTTATAAACCTTTCTCTTGAATCACTCTATTAATTTAAAAAAAACCGTATCAAAATCCGTTGCGTAGTTTTAAAGATCTAAGCATACATAGGGACATAAATAGTTACACAGACAGCGGGAAGCGACTTTGTTTTATTCTATGTAGTGATAAGCTCAACTAAGACTCGAAAAGATTTATAATATACTTTTGTTGAAAAGCAGCAGCCTCTCTTTATGTAATGTCAAGACATGAAATCAGAAATCTGACTCTCGGCGAGACAGTAAGCATTGCATTGACAGTTAATACCAAATATTAACTGGTCGATGGTATTTGTTTTAAATTGCTTTTCTGTTATTTTGCATACATTTAAACTTGATCGGTAGGTACCTACTCCATGCACGATCTTCGTGGTCATATCTATGTACAAATAAATGATTTGTTTCTAATGGACTTAAGTTTGAGTTGAGGATCAGGACTATCGATCTGTGACATGGACATGTGTTTCCTGGTCGGCAGGTAGAAAATGCCTCGGCATTAAGCCCACCCTTTGTACCCTTTGTAGTGCAATAAAGTTTTTAAACAAATAAATAAATAAATCTATCATAATGAAAGTATTAGGTTAGGTCTCCCCTGTTTTCTTCCACTTGGCGCTTACCTTGCTTCTCACCGTCGTCGTCTAGGCATTTTGTTAGTTCTCAATTAAAGTGAAACGATGAAAGTTTACTTAAGACCCAAGGTAAAGACATCATAATAAGCCCTATAAGAGTACCGAAGCGTGAAGTTATATCGTTCGTTCAGTAGTTATTGCGAGTTCGTAAAGTGATGCAGTTGCAACTCGCAAGTGGACGAACTTGCTCTATTCGCGTCGCTGCGCCGGCATACTTCGCGAAGTCACGTGGCGATGGCGGCGCTGCTAAATGTACCCTGCACTTTATGATGAAGTTCTGTTTTCGGATAAAATTTGAACTTTCGTAGGTCTCGATGTTTTTCGAAGCGACCTATTTCCATTTCTATTTGTCAAAAGTAAGCTGTCTATGAATTATTACGTACTGTCATTCAGTCTTCCTTCACTCACCTAACAACAATTAACGAACTTCATAGTACATGTACCCAACAGACAATATGATCGTAGGCAAGGTGTAAGTAATCCTGTTTTCTCGGTGGTAATATACGTATATAGTGCAAGTTACGACGTGAAGAATACTGAACACTATTAACAATTGTATTTGTAATTATTTTACAACTGTTATTTGATATCATTTGTTAATACCCACTTACGATTAGATACCATTTTAAAAAATATTGACAAATTAACGTCTCAGGCGAGATTTGAATCCCAATCCTCCATTCTGCGTGGTAATGCGCTTACCAAATACCAAGTCAACCACCTCACCAATCGAAAGTTTTTAGAACGTTCTACATCTATTTTATCTTAACCTTCACCTACCAAGTCCTATGATTTCACTGCTACTGATCGTGCAGTAGGTACTCTAGTCCTATGACTGGTCCTATGAGTAGTGTAACTATTGCACGATAAGCAGGAAGTGCAGTTAGTCTCCGTCGTCGGAACCCGTCAAAGCAATACTTACGAGCGCCGGTCACGCACCGCACAGCGCCCGCGACGCGCCGCCGCGCCGCGCCTGTGCCTTCTTTACTCTCGCTCGACTGTTGGATGTGCCACTACGTAGCAAATAGTATGTAGCTACTAATTTTTAGCGTAGTTCTAAGATGAAACGAAACTATACTAAAATTGTTAATGGTGGTCAATATGAGTTTTATACTTTCGTAACACTTTAATTTGATTTATCAGATTATGCAAATTGTGATTTAATCTCAAAGCAAAACCTATATTCTATGTATAATCATAGATGAAGGAAACAATAGATAGCCAGAGCCCATTCAAAGTTGCGTTCCTCCGAAATTCTGGTTAATACTAGATGGCATTGATCCTTATCACGAAAATCGTTATATTCCACGATTAAACTCGGTAAATGAATAGGAGTCATTTGATAATCGTAACAATTCTTTTATAGATTTTTTTAAATAAGTTTTTGATACTTACCGGTTGATATATTCAAATTTTGTTTTATTAATAGATAATCGTCCTGGTAGACTAGTCTCTAAAGAATAGTGATAGATTTATTTTATTCGTCCATGGTATAATAAAATTAAATCTATCTATGTAGGTAATGTATTGTATTAAATATGTGTCAGTCATCGGAGGATTATTTTTCACGCTACTATGGATATTTAGTAGAGGATGTGTTTTTATTTGTTCTATGGACGTTGAACACGTTGATCGTCAGTTTTGAAGTACCTATCGGTCTAGTTTAGGGAAGATTACATTTGGTGACAAACTTTTCCCCAGGAAATCGTTCACATTCGAGGATACGATAAACATGGGCTTTCTGTGTAAAATCTTCTACGTCTGTTGAAGATTTTATGAAGCAGATGGAGATTTTAAAAATTAAGAAGTTACTTTGTCCATATACAATTCAATACGTAGTACTTGATACCAAACCTACTGCTACTATTGATATTATGAAACTGTATCTATAAAATCTAGTCCATAATATTATTCTTCACACGTAACCAAGTCCTTACTACCATGTAAGGCTAGCACGAGCCACTCGCCCCGTGCCAACGCGCCCCGCGCTAACGTGCACGTGCGCTGCGCGGGAACTTGCTCTGACTACAATGTGTCTTACACGAAATGAAATTTATTCTCATCCCTAAAACTGTTTTCACAAGCTCTTGCACCCGTGTTCGCTTCCTTTGAACGTTCGCGAACTAAATACCTCATAAATAATAATGAGGTGCACTTCTGTAACCACGTTTGAATGCTCGAGGCGGAATTAGGTCTTGGTGATTTAGTTTATTCGCTGTGGTGCAACAACTGTACTGACCTAGCGTAGAATCATAATCATAAATCATTTATTCCGCCGGTTCATAAAGACAGATCTTTATAATGAAGTAATAGCTACAATACAGTATACCTCGTCAGAGCGTGCGAAGTTATTACAAATGTAATAGTGTTATTAAAAACTTCTGTAAATTAAATATTCTTCATGTCATACCACCATTTAGCCATTAACCAGTCTCTGCGTTTTATTTTAACAATCATACGTACATACATATATCTAATATGTACTGAAGGGCATTGTAAGTATACTTACATACTCTTTAAAAAGAGGCTTGCAGCTATCCGTATTGCAAGCGACACAGATGGCCCGCTGGATCCACATATGTATGTACACTTTTTTAATAAAAAAGGATTTTTCTACATCGCGCATGGGTTGAATTTCCAAAATGAGTCCGTATGCAAGCGTTACTTCTATTAGTAGTCAAATCAATGTAACCCCTAGTATACAATAATTATTAATTTAAGCAAAGTACACACGGAATTACTTACTCCTATAATAATAATATTCGTTTATTTCAGGCAAAAAACCCATATCACAAAAAATACAATTACAATTTTAAAAATATGCACAAATAAAAATTAAAATACTTAAAACAAAAGATATCACGACGCTTAAAGATGTCGCACGTCATTTTCTGTTTCCCTCCATATGTAGGGAAATCCAGTGCAATCCAGCAAAATCCTATGGCTCAGCGACCCCAAGGGTGTCTTGAGAGCTAGTTAAATCGTCAGTTTTTCCTGCCCTGTGTAGTTTCCCTCCAGGAGCTAGTCCTTCGCTTGTAGCTCTCGTATATAGCAGGTATTTCATTTATGCAAGAAGATTGTTCATTTAATAATTAGTAGCTTCATTAGTGATTAGCTTACTCTCTGCTCCAATATTTCAAGAAAAGTCCCAGTACAATGATTGTAAGATAACTGTAAACCTTGGCATGGCTGATTATTTCATGTAACCTTCAGCATTGTCGGTATTTGGTCCATTTTTATGAAAACTGGTTTTATCCAAGAACTCGGATCAGTTTCTGGTGTCAGAATAATAAATCCGTCAGTGCCAAAGCCAGTCACGACGCAGTTCACGGCGAGTGCAGCGCGGCGGCGGCGGCACTCGGCAACTTTTATTGCAAAACTTCCCCAAATTTACATGATGCCAGCACATTATTAAAAACTGAAAACCTCCAACAACTTCGACTCTATCTGTGAAGACTTAAAAGCCTGTTTGATAAAATAAGAGAGAACACTGTCGAGTGTTTGAATTTTTAGTGGCCACTTGAACCGAGCGTTACCGGCGTTGACGTTCTAATGATTTTGTTTTTAAAATATTATGTAGGCGAAGAACCGTAGCGAATTCGTTTATTTTTATTGTTTAATTCTTCGCTAAGTTTACTATCCTCAACATTTGCACGGCGCAAACTATGAAGATTTGTTGCATGATAATTTATATTACAGTACCTAGTTATTTTTTCGTTTGTTACGGTTCTCAGTTCCGAAGTAACTTTTCTGTTGATGTGTTAGTTTTGATATTTTTTGCTTGTGCTATTGTAATTTGAATTATGATATATATTTTATCAACAATAAATGAACAATTAGACTTCATACAGGAGTAATAGTATTTTTATAAACGTAACTGATAATATTTAACAAATTATTAGTATGTAATGCCTTTTCAGCCTTACTAGAAACCTGTGCTCTGGTTTTATCCGAAAGCTTTGGGTTCTTGGGTGTGTTTTTTCGTAGGTATTGCTGTTTCTCTTGTTTTCAGTAGTTTCTTATCTCTTGGTTTAGATTTTTATCTTGTTCTTAATCGTTGTTTTATTGGTTTAGATATTGTTGTGGATTTTCGTGTAGTTTTTTTTGGTTTAGTTGTGATAGTCGGTTTTGGTGAATTTCTCATTCTTTGTGATTCTATCTTATAGTTGGTGTTCGTCCAGTTATAGTTCTTGGTTTAGGTGTGGTTTTAGGTTTCCCAATTATTCTTAACCTTAGTGGTTGCTTTACACTTGTTGTTTGGTTAGATATAGTTTTACGTTTTAGTGTAATTCTTGTTCTTAGTGGTTTTTTACTTTTATTGATGGTCGAGATGTGGTTTTTGATTTGGGTGTGGGTTTAGGTTTTGTTGCTTTTATCTTTCTAAGTTGTTGCTTTACTCTGGTTTTTAATTTAAGTGTGGTCTTTGAAGGTCCAGATATCGGAAATCGTCCATTTCTTAATAGATTTACAAATTTAATTGTTGTTGTTATTGGTTTTGATGTGATTAATTTAGACATCGTTTTTAGTTTAGGTGTAGTTGTTGGTTTATATGTGGTTGTACGTTTAGGCCTGATAGAATATTTCATTGTATTTCTTCTACTTGGTATCATTGGTTTTGTTGTTAGTTTAGATGTTCTTGTAGGTCTAGATGTGGTAATATGTTTCGGTTTATTTCTCCTTATTATTCTTTTTATAGTTGGTTCAGGAGTTTCTGGTTCTTTTTTAGGTTTCTTTGTTTTTCTCTTTCTTACAGGCATCGCAGCTTTTGTAGTTGATTTGCGTTTATGATTTATATTTGCCAAACGATTTATTGACCTTTGCCTCGTTTTTAAATTTAGTCCTGCCCGGTGCCAAGTTTTTATTTGATCGACACTAGGTGGTTTTTTGAAAACTGTATCTCTAACTTCATGGCATCCATAAATATCATCTTCGTATGAGTTTATTCCGCATATTGAAAGTTGTCCATTTTTTCTTATGTTTTCAGCTGCTGCATGTGGTTCGATTTCATCCCGTTTGATTTTATTGTTTTCTTGGCATCCATACATATCATCTTCGTATGAATTTATTCCACATTTTTGAAGGAGTCGATATCTTCTCGAGTTTGTGTCGACTTGGCCTGGGGATTGAGTCAGTATATTATTCCGTATCATATTACCTATATCCTTATGAACAACGAGTTCGTTTTTACCGTCATTGACTACATTGCTTTCTTGGCATCCATACAAATCTTCAAAAGAGTTTTCACCACATTTTGGTAAATTATTCATAGCCCTTCTCATGCCAACTATACCGTTCGTTAGAGATGGTACATCTTGTATCGCGTTATCTTGTAATGGCACAAAGTCCTCTATTACCGATATTGTGGACTGCTGCATATCTCTGGGGTCTATTTGGCATCCGTACATTCTGTCTTCGAATGAGTCTATGCCACATATTGGAATGTATTGTGTTGGAAAGCAGTAGAACGTTTGGAATAGACGGGTTACTACTATGGCCAGGATTTTACGATTTAAAAGAATCATGATACGTATAATATTATTAATTTGAAATCGCTTATTTTTCCGTGAAAGCAGTGAAGATAAAGGTTTTAGAGTTCCGTATAACCTTTCAAAGAAACTGCGAGATTTTTGTGTTATTTTTTTTATTAAAAACACCACCAAATTATATTATGCATCTCTTTTTCTTAACACATTTGTTATAATGGCATTTTTTTGTTATATCAATGATTTTAGTGTAAAAAATGTGATGACTTTATTGTTTTAATGCCATTGTTCAGAAGATAAATGTCTAACTCCGTTATTAATTAGAATTACATTAAATCAATAAAAAATTGAGAGATCTAATTATGAACA
Organism: Eupithecia dodoneata; assembly: GCA_947044415.1. NCBI lineage: Eukaryota > Metazoa > Arthropoda > Insecta > Lepidoptera > Geometridae > Eupithecia > Eupithecia dodoneata. The sequence goes on along the minus strand of OX345661.1, from coordinate 13,002,022 downwards.
CATTTATGTTTTGGACACTACAAAAACTCTCGCTTTACAATGTTGTTGTAACTAAATTAATTAGCATGTTATGTTTTGAATTCGAACTAAATTAGTTTTTTGCATTTTCAAATTCAGATTTGTTGAGCAATACTTTTAAATATTTAACTAAATCTTTTAAAACAAATAAAATACACGGAGCTATTAAAAGTAAAGTTCGTTAGATGATGACTAAAGAATACCAATAGAAATTATTTACATTTTTGCTAACTTTTGCAACATGAAACCAAGTGAAACCAAGTGAGGAAAATCAAACTCATCGCTATAGTGTTGGATGCAGTGAATACCGCTCGTGTATTCACCCAATTAGAGGTGCGACGGGGAGTTGCGAATTTATACCGCGGTGCAGCCGGCGGCGCTGTCAGCGGCGAGTGGGCAGACAACGGACTTACTATCTTTATACACTACCTATAGTCATCATCAGCCTATGTTAGTCCACTCCTGGACATAGGCCTCCCCCAATAAGAGCCACAGTGCCCTGTCTTCAGCTTGACCCATCCAGCATCTACCTGCAGTCTTTCGCAAGTCGTCATCTCACCTGGTCGGAGGGCGTTCTACACTACGTTAACCGAGTCATGGTCTCCACTCAAGAACACGTTTGCCTTAGCGGTTGTTGGAACCACACTTATCACTTACATAGGTATAGTTAACAAATTAAATAGATTCTAAATGTAACATCTACCCTTTGAAAGGGGCCGGGCGTGAGTCAAGTAAGTATCAACGAACTGTTATCTCCTGTTTCTTTTCGAAATATCTCTCGATTGAAGTGGTTAAATGTCTCGAATAAAATATTATCTTATATCTTTTGATGTAGGTATCTTAATTCTGAGTTAGGCTTTTTGAAAAATCAAAGATTTCCAGACTTAATTTTACTGTCATGACAACCAAATTTTTTGCGTAATTTCTTGAGAATGGACAAATGCTAAAAAATAATAAAAGATTTAAAAAAATGGACAATTGTTTTTTGTATTCGTATTCTTAGTGTATCTAGTTTAGGTCAGAAAGTAAAGTTGGTCAGCTCACAACTTCTAGCGAGGCAAGTTTTATTGCAAGCAAGTTAAATTTTAAGTAGGTAGATATTTTATTTTGTTAAAGACCGTATTAAAATCCTGTCTAATCACATACATCCAAACGAGAACTTGGTCTTAGTTTTATTTGGCACAAGGCAGTGTACCGACCACTAGTGAACAATGTACTTAGTATACAAAAAGTATGGAATACTTCAACAACCATGTACCTGATCCATCGCGAGCGCTATCGTGTTGATTCTATGAAAAAGAAAGAACATGTTCTGTCAGAACAATAGTAATGGAACTACTAATCCATTCTCTTGTATAAGCATATATATAATATAAGCCCCTACAATTCCCGACAATTTAATGGCACGTGTAATATTGTTCTTAGGTATAAGGGTTGAAGCATCTCCTGGAACCCTGTCAATCAATATTGTTCATATAATAAAGGTCCATCCGATGTCTAAAAATGACACGTGAATCCCGCGGGCGCGGCGGCGGGCGGCGTGACGCGACGTTGTCAGTCGGCTTACGGCGGCGCTAATCTGTCCACTTTGACGCGGGTTTCGCAATCCACTATCAACTTAAATTTTTTCTGTTTATTTTCGTTACAGTCTATTTGGTGGACAAGTTGAAAGGGCGGCCGCAAAATGGCCGTAATGGATAAAAATCTTTCAAACGTAAGAAGTGTACGAGTAAATTGACGTATCCAACTGTTACTTGTGCTCCGACGGCGAATTCCGAGGCGGGTTTAGGCACACAGCTCACAGCATCATCTAGACTAGACCAAGCTAGACAGAGCATGTGTTATGGGTACTAGATGACTGATATACATATATATATTTATATTATTCATAGAAAAACCAACGCACCCGCAGCAAATATTTGCAGATCGTAGAAACGTTTATCCCAAGGCGGGAATCGAACTCCCAACCTCCTGCGTCGCAGGTGGACTTTCGCCCGTCGCGCC